>ML663559.1:522766-737057 GCA_007570785.1 Antilocapra americana
TCTACAAGCAATAAATGCTGGAGAGGATGTGGAGAAAAGGGAACCCTCTTACACTGTTGGTGGGAATGCAAACTAGTACAGCCACTATGGAAAACAGTGTGGAGGTTCCTTAAAAAGCTGCAAATAGACCTGCCATATGACCCGGCAATCCCACTGCTGGGCATATACACCGAGGAAACCAGAATTGAAAGAGCCACGTGCACCCCAATGTTCATCGCTGCATTGTTTACAATAGCCAGGACATGGAAGCAACCTAGATGCCCATCAACTGACGAATGGATAAGAAAGCTGTGGTACATATACACAATGGAATATTACTCAGCATTAAAAAAAAATTCATTTGAAGCAATTCTACTCAGATGGACGAAACTGGAGCCCATTATCCAGAGTGAAGTAAGCCAGAAGCAAAAACAACAATACAGTATATTAACACATATATATGGAATTTAGAAAGACAGTAATGAGAACCCAACATGGGAGACAACAAAAGGAACGCAGATGTATAGAATAGACTTGTGGACTTTATGGATGAGGGTAAGGGTGGGATGAGATGGGAGAAGGGCACTGAAGCATGTTAATTGTCATGTGTCTAATCAATCGCCAGCCCAGGATTGATGCTCGGGACTGGTGCAGCGAGATTTCCCAGGGGGGAGGGAGGAGGGAGGGGGGACCCGGAGGGGAAGCATATGTAAACCCATGGTGATATCATGACAATGTATGGCAAAAGCAATAATAAAAAAAAAAAATAAGTCAGTATGAGAATGGTTGGATATTGTAACCTATTCAAAGCTCGTGAGACTCTCTCATTTCTGTCATTTTTCTCTCACAATCTCCCATTAGAATTTTAATGTTTAATTTTAATGTTAGGTGGTTCTTTGAACCAATTTTTAGCTTATACTTCTAGGCAACTGTTCGGCTAGAGTATAAGAGTTTTGCTAAAGTGTGTCTCAAAGCTAAAATTGAGGCAAAGAGGCTTGATGGAAGAGAGGACTTCTGAAGCAGATTTTTAAAGATGACCAGGAATGTGTTAGTAGGAGAAAGGGAAGTAAGACATTCTGGGCAGAGGAAACTGCGTGTGTAAAGTCTTGGAGGGAAAAAAGAAAATGATAAGTTTATCAATACTGGAGAAGCCTGGCTGGAGAGACAGCTGCTGAAACAGAGTTCAAATGATGAAGATTCTTTTATGCTATGCTAAGACCTTGCATTTTATTCTGTCAACTCTGAAAAACTACTAAAGTGTTTGATCAGGCAAGAGGAGTGACTAAATGTAAGTTTTAGTAAGCTAATTCTCATAGGGGTAAAAGGAGAATTGGGGCTGAATTTTTTCTTTGTTAATGGACACTTTCCCTATCTGAACCTCCACTAATGCCATTTACTTAATTAGTTTTAGAATTCAGAACTATTAAAAAGTTTTGAGGAGAAATTTTCACTAGAATATGTTTTATTGTTTTTCTGTGTTTCAGTTTACCATCCAAAAGAAATTAAGTAAATTAGTCAGCCAAGGTTTTCCCTGACAGAAAACAGGCTACTAGAAAATTATGTTTCTTTAACTCTCCAAAGTCTTCCTCATTTATCAGAGACCTATGTCCTTCCTCAGTATGAAAGTGAAGCAACTTTGCAGTCCTTTATTGGAAAATGTCCTAATAGATTGAAGACAACCTTCTGCTATGAAGCTGTTGATAATGATGATGACAACTTTCTGCTGTGGGAGCTGTTGGCAATTGCTTTTGGAAAATGACCGCAGTTTTGCAATGTCACCCTTGAATTCCTTCAAATTCTTGGATGAATTTCATCTAAATTTAGTGACTTACATTTAGTTTGACAATTTGTTCTAGAAAAATTCTGTTTATTCCTAGTCTTTTTAAGAGCCAAATGGTACATAGATTATCTCTTTTTTTCTGCTTGCAATTAATATCATTTGGTGGATGGAATGGGCTTCTTGGTAACTCAGCTAGTAAAGAATCTGCCTGCAATGCAAGAGACCCCATTTAGATTCCTGGGTCAGGAAGGTCCACTGGAGAAGGGATAGGCAACCCACGCCAGTATTCTTGGGCTTCCCTGGTGGATCAGCTGGCAAAGAATCCTCCTATAATGTGGGAGACCTGGGTTCAATCCCCGGGTTGGGAAGATCCCCTGGAGAAGGGAAAGGCTACCCACTCCAGTTTTCAGGCCTGGAGAATTACATGGACTGTGTAGTCCCTGGGGTCACAAAGAGTTGGAACTGTGTGCCAAAGAACACAGAAGCATAAATACAGTATTTGAACCTTGACTCTCCTGCAGTAAGTTCCTGGATTAACTGCCGGCTGATCCATTGCATGGAAATGGTAAGGATCATCAAACAGTCATCGGATGAGGAGACCAAAGGCATCAGACTGAAGAGTGGATAGCCCATCTGGTTTGGACCATTTAAATGACTAAGTTGAATCTAATACTTCACTATGACTTAGTTCAAAGCTTAAAGGATGTCTAAACTTGCTTACTTGAAGACTTTTATTTATTATACATGATATGTAGCTAATTTAGTGCTAAACTTCAAGTTTATAAAAGGACATTGGGGCTCATATACATATGCAAATTTCTTTCATTCATTTATCCATTCGTCATTCATTTATTTTATTTACTCAGTCATAATTTTTCTCTTTTATATGCCATACACAGTCTGTGGCATGGAGACTTAAACATGACCCTGTCTCTCAATAAACTTAAAATACAAATGATTAAATGTCAACTTAAACTAGATAAAATGTGAATATGGAGAAATAATATTGCCAAGGAGCAACATCAAAATCATGCTAAGGAATTAGGGAAGGTTTCCTAGAGAAAATAACAACTATATTTCTATTTAAAGGATGAGTAAGAAATAGCTTGGTTAAAAAGATGGATAGAATAGACTCGTGGACTTTGTGGATGAGGGTAAGGGTGGGATGATATGGGAGAAAGGCATTGAAACATGTTAATTATCATATGTCTAATCAATCGCCAGCCCAGGATTGATGCTCGGGGCTGGTGCAGCGAGATTTCCCCGGGGGGAGGGAGGGGGGTTCTGGAGGGGAAGCATATGTAAACCCATGGTGATATCATGACATTGTATGGCAAAAACAATAAAAAAAAAAAAGGTGGTGGAACAGGGTGAGAAAGGGAATTGCAGCAAAGGGAAAATCTGAAACAAAGGCATGTGGAAGTGAATAAGCAGAAGTACAGGTGTCTCCATAAAACTTGGGTGAAGAGTGAATGGATGTAGTGGGTGGGCTGGGATAAACTGATGGAACATAAAGCTGTAAAGGGAGGTTGGGATTAGAACATAAGGGTTTTTTTTGTTGTTGTTGTTCCAAGTTAAAGCACTTAAGTTTTACCCCAAAGGTCACTTTTTTTGGAAATTCCTTTCGGCTTCCATGATTAGGTCATACTTTCTTATAGCTCCATGAGTCTGTCTTATGTGGAACTCGTTACAGATGTTAATTTTGGTTTAGCTCCATGATCAATAGTTTGATTCCTCTCATTCCCCTCTACCAGATTGTAAGCTCTCTGTGCTTCTGCTTCTTTACTTCACATGCCTTTGTTTATCATGTTCCTTTTGCTATAAGCTCCTCGAGGTCAGGGACTCTGTTCATTTTGTTCAACTTTGTATCCCCAGAATTTATTACAGTGCCTGGCACATGATGAAATTTCAGTAAAAGCTTGCTGACTGAATGAATGAATGCCAGCCATAGGAGCCATTAAAAGTCCTCATGAGGTGGATGATTTTCTAGATTACACTTACATTCTGCAAAGATTCTGCCTGGAGCAGTCTTGAACTGTTGCAGCAAGAAATAGAAATAGAAATAGAAATAGAAAAGCATTTCCTCTCCTGAGAACATGATAAAAAGGGAACAGAGAACCAGCTAGCGAAGAAACATAAACAGAAATGAAAGAGTTAATCCCTTCTAGTTTTAAGTATTACAAATCTGTAGTGTCTTAGCTAGCTTTGTCCTTCACAAATCTGACCTTACCTATCACCCCCCACTTCTGTCTGAGTTATATCCTACACCTATTGCCACTTAACTCTATGCAAATTACATCCTGTGCCTGGTACCTACCTTCCCTGTGCTCACTTGTAACAGTTCACCCCTTGTAGCTCTTTTCATTTCAGAAAGAAGGTTGCAGGCCTATAAACCAGAGACAGATAGCCCTAATTACCTGCCTGCTTGACCTAATCTCACTGGGTTACTGGATGCCAGCTCTGACTACTTTGAAATAATGCAAGACTCTCACTTCCCAGGCAAGAATACTGGAGTGGGTTGCCATTTCCTCTTCCAGGGCATCTTCCTAACCCAGGGATTGAACCTAGGTCTCCTGCATCTCCTGCATTGGCAGGTGAATGCTTTACCACTGAGCCACATGAGAAGCCCAAAACTACTTTGTTCTTCATTAAATACCCCAAGCTGCAAGCCCCTATCTGTATGATCCCCTCAGACCCCATGGTGGGGGCACAGTTCTTCAAGTACTAGCCTGCTGTGTTCTTCCCTCATCTTTCAGAGGATTAACGCCATCTTTCTATTTCCTCCAAACTCTGTCTCTGTATTCCTATTCGGCATTGGTGGACAGGGAGCCAAGATTTTGACAGTAACAGAATGATGAACTGGAAAAGCATCAGACCAGAGGCAAGAAGACTAGCTGGGAGGCTACCGCAGTAGCATTCCATTGGCCAAAAACTTCATTTGGGTTTTTCCACACAATGTTAGAAAATTTGAACAAACTTTTTGACCAACCTACTATGAGTGTCTAAAGTAAAGTAGTGTCAAGGGGAGTGGCTGCAGGAAACAGAGTTGGGAGAAGAAAACAGATTTATTGAGGAAAAAACATGTAAATATTTGTATCTATTAGGTTGGCATTTAATTGCATGGGGAAGCAAAGGATGACTGTCATAGGTTGGGTTTCCCAGGAAAGAGACTCTGAGTCTTGATTAGTGTGTAGGAAGTTTATAAGGGACCATTCTTGGCATTAACACCTGTGGAAGAGAAAGGAAGGGAAGGAGAGGGGCACAGAGGGAAGAAAGGGGAGGGAAGAATCAGGATATGACAGAGATAAGGTGGGCCCTGATGCAGTCTCAGTGAAGGCCTCAGTCAACCATATGGAGAGCTCTGAGATGGCCTTTCAGAGTGGAACTGAGTTTGGGATTTATACCTCTGTATCAGTTGTTCATTGGATGAAGACTGCTGTGCCCTTCAGCAAGGCAACTCTCTTGAACTCAGGCAACTTTGAAGAGGTCTGATAGCTCAGGGCTCTCTGCCAACAACAGTTTTTTGCAGCTGGGGAAATATATCTTTCAGTCCTGAAGGAGGATTTGGGTGGCACCTCACAGCACCACTACAATGAATCTTGATTTTAAGCAATAAAAAGCATTCAAGGGTAAATCTCAAGGATAGGACTATTTGTTCTGTTTTGAAGAATAGAGTTTAAGGTCTGTGGATCACTCACAAAGAGTTGCTCCAAAAGGTCTGAGTCAGAGATAAATTTGAGAGTCATTAATGTGGAGATAATAAAACTGAGCAAGAATAAAGAGAAACAGGATGAAGTGGTACTCACATAAGTCACGGGAAGATAAAATTTCTGGCAAGAAGCAGTAAGTGTCTAAAGATAAGAACCTCAGCTCATACGTTGAATTTAGCAAAGCTTGCTGACGTACACCAAAATTCTTCCATGGCATGGAGGAAGGGAGGAGAAACATGGCTGTAGTGTGTTCAGGCCCCGGATGTAGCAAGGGACACTACTCTGTGGAGACAGGGAGCACTGCTCTCTCAGGACACTTGTCTATGGAGGGGAGTTGAATCATAGGATAGTAGCAAGAGATGGACAAGGAAGATTTTGGTTTTGGTTTGTTTTAGGAATGAGAAGGCATACAATATATCTATGCAAGAAGGAAACAGGCATTGAAAAGTTGAGGACGCTGAAGGATGGGGTCATGAAATGTGTACCTGGAGATTAGAAAGAATGAGACCCAACACAATGGGAAGTAGTCTGGGATTTTAGGAGGGAAAAACCCCTTCCACTAGGATGGCAAGAAATAAAGGAAAATGATGGGCACATTCATGGAATTATGTACAGATTGCCTCAATTTTCTCACATAAGGGAACAGGTAGAGAGGTTATAGAAGTCATGGGGTGAGTGTTATGAGGAAAGATCGAAACTTTTGAAAGAGTTGCTGAGAGGAATTCCTTCTTTCATCTATTCAATCAACAGAACTGTGTATCTATGTCAGGCACAGTGTTAGCAGCTGGGGGTTCCAGAAATTAACTAGTCCAGCTTGTTTCTACAATCCAGGGCCACTTTTGTGGGTGTTTAACAGTTGCAGTCACACAAGACCCTGTGCTTGGAATGGTCCCATGATTAGATTAATGGTCTATTGTCACTGTTTGAAAATTCTTAGCAATTTTTGARTATGTTGTTTTCATTTTCACCGGGTCCTGGAAATTATATAGCTGGTCTTTCTGCTATTACAGACATTATCGTCTGGTGGGGAGGCAAATGTTAAAAATGAAAAAGGTGAAAGAAAAAGATCACATTCAAGGGATTAAAAAGAGATATAATAAGATGAACTGAGTGTTACAACTGAAAAAGTACAAAGACTTTTGGTATAAACAGCAAGAAATTCTATCCTAGTATAGGAGTGGGAAAGCCAACACTGGAGATGTGAAGACCTAGCAGGTGTTAATCAGGGAAAGAGTAGGGAAGGGTGTTCCCTGGTGATGGAAGAGCAAGCAGGAACATGTAGAGGATGGAGAGTTTTCCTCTCAAGTTCAAAGGGAAAATGAAGAGATGAGATGGAAAGATGGGAAGAGTTAGTTCATGTCTACCATTGTCAATCATTAAAAAAAAATCTTTGGTCTCTATAAAGTTCAATATTACTTTATAAAAGCTAATAGACTTTAGGAAAGTATTTGAGAAGGGAAGCTGTGTGACTATGTGCAAATACTCAGTCATGTCCAACTCTTTGTGACCCAATGGACTTCAGCCTGCCAGGCTCCTTGGTCCATGGGGTTTCCCAGCAAGAATTTGAGAAGAAAGTGGTGGTACAATGATATCTGTACTTTAGAAGGAGCACACTGAGGTGGTATCATGTGGAAAAAAGAGCAGCAGGACTGCATACCTGGAAATCAGTTAGTTGTCACATTAGTCCATGTGACAGGAGATGTTGACTTGCAATAGGGGGATGACAGTGGGAATAGTGACAAGTGCCAGACTTCAGATGGTGTTATCTCTCTCTCAGGAGGATCTACAATTACTTCTGTTAGCAGTTAATTAAGAGGCAGGTCACCTTAATGCAATCTTGAGATGAGGTGATTTGAAGATAGGTTTCAAATTTTGTGAGGTCACATCTGGTCCAACTCTTCTGGAGTCTAGGTAAAATTCTGGAATATGTTGAGGCTCTTCCTTCCAGGCTGGCTCTGAACTCTAACTGCCTCTCAGTTCCTCAGCTGTCGCTTTAAAGCAAGAGAGTTCCAGAAAAACATCTATCTCTGTTTTATTGACTACGCCAAAGCCTCTGACTGTGTGGATCACAATAAACTGTGGAAAATTCTTCAAGAGATGGGAATACCAGACCATCTGACCTGTCTCTTGAGAAACCTGTATGCAGGTCAGGAAGCAACAGTTAGAACTGGACATGGAACAACAGACTGGTTCCAAATAGGAAAAGGAGTACGTCAAGGCTGTATATTGTCACCCTGCTTATTTAACTTATATGTAGAGTACATCATGAGAAACACTGGGCTGGAAGAAGCACAAGCTGAAGTCAACATTGCCGGGAGAAATATCAATAACCTCAGATATGCAGGTAACACCACCCTTATGGCAGAAACTGAAGAGGAACTAAAAAGTCTCTTGATGAAAGTGAGAGAGGAGAGTGAAAAAATTGGCTTAAAGCTCAACATTCAGAAAAATAAGATCATAACATCTGGTCCCATCACTTCATGGGAAATAGATGGGGAAACATGGAAACAGTGGCTGACTTTATTTTTTTTTGGCTCCAAAATCACTGCAGATGGTGATTGCAGCCATGAAATTAAGACACACTTACTCTTTGGAAGGAAACTTATGACCAACCTAGATAGCATATTGAAAAGAAGAGACATTACTTTGCCATCAAGGGTCTGTCTAGTCAAGGCTATGGTTTTTCCAATAGTCATGTATGGATGTGAGAGTTGGATGGTGAAGAAAGCTGAGTGCCAAAGAATTGATGCTTTTGAACTGTGGTGTTGGAGAAGACTCCTGAGAGTCCCTTGGGCTACAAGGAGATCCAACCAGTCCATCCTAAAGGAGATCAGTCCTGGGTGTTCATTGGAAGGACTGATGTTGAAGCTGAAACTCCAGTACTTTGGCCACCTCATGAGAAGAGCTGACTCATTGGAAAAGATCCTAATGCTGGGAAGGATTTGGGGCAGGAGGATAAGGGGATGTCAGAGGATGAGATGTCTGGATGGCATCACTGACTTGATGGACATGGGTTTGGGTGGACTCTGGGAGTTGGTGTTGGACAGGGAGGCCTGGTGTGCTGTAGTTCATGGGGTCACAAAGAGTCAGACATGACTGAGCAGTTGAACTGAACTGAGCTGATCAAGGAAAAGGAAGCTTTAAATATTGGACTCAATTTTCAGGGCTCCCATGTTTCCAGGATCTTAATCCCTCAAGTCCTCACTAGCTTTATAGTTCGCTAAAGCCTTCAAGCTGGTTTTTTAGGAATTTATTCATCCAGATTTTTTAGAAATGCTTGATAGGAAGATTCCCCTGACAATCTAGTGTGCCACAGCTGGAACTGGAAGTTTCACAGTTAACTTTCTAGACTTAGATCATCTCTAGCACAGGAGAGAAATTAGGAAAAGCACCTGCCAAAGTAGCAGACATATATCAAGACACATTGTATGGTAGCTATAGCTGACATACCAAGAACAAAGCATACCTCTATTTGAGGGGTTCAGTGGCCATAGACAAGCAGGAGGTGTAAGAGGAAGGGAGCTTGTTTTCAGGATCATTATTCAGGAGAATACATGGGGATGTGCTCAAGGACACAGATGGAAGGCAATACCTAAGAAATAAGAATGGTTATATTCCCAAGGATAGTGAATACTAATAAAAGTACAGAGAAATTAAATGTGAAGATGAATGAGATAGAGAGAATTCACATCTTGCCTTTTATTTTCTATGTGAAGTAAAAGACAAGATAATTTTCTAGAAGGGAGGAGTGTGAGGATGTATTTAGAATTTAAGAGTAGGGTAGGAACACACATTATAAGTGTTGTGGAGGAAGCTTCAGAGGGTGCAGTGAGAGTGGATCAAAAGACTTCTGGGCAGCAGGATTCCAGGCTGTGTTGTTTTGGGACTTTCGAGAGAAGTGAGACCCTGGGGTAGTGAAAATATCCCTAAGTACATGATGCTAAAGTCATCATTGAGTATGGTAACAGAAGGCATAGGAAAGGACACGGGGATCAGGAAAAGAAAACCAGATAAACTAGATGCTAAATGAAGATAAAGAGTCCTGGAGGCATAGAGACCCATCGACAGAAACGGAGAGAGTATTAGGAGTACATTCTCTGTATGACAAATGAGACAATGCAGATGGACAATCCCCAAGAAACAGCTGTGTGGCAAAATCAGTTCTAACCCCTCTTGCTGGTTCTAAGAGAGGAAGAGACTGAGAAAAGGATGCATTTGGATGAAATGAGAGGGAATTTCCATCACCAAGATAACATTTGTTGTGCTTTAAAAGAACAAATCTCTAGAAAGTATATGAAGAAAATACTGAGGATTGTCTTCAATTTCCAGTCATATGGAGAAAGAACATGTAACCTGTGTCCAGGAGAAACACCAGGTAGTAGAAAGAGATCCAGAAATGACAAAGAAACTGCACTTAGGGAGCAAGAATATTGGAACATGTTCTCTATATGTTCCAGACACTCAGGGATATAAAGAAAAGCTGACATGGTGGAGAGATAAATAGAAGATTTTTTTAAAAATAACAAGATGGAACCTCTAGAAATGAAAAATAAAAAGCTAATTGGGTGGGATCAACAGTGGATTATCTCCTAATGAAAACACAGTAAATTTGAAGACAGAGAAGCTGGTCAAAATCAGTCACGAGGAGAAAAAAGAAAACTTAAAAAAAAAAGTGAAGATAAGAAGAATTCCAGAGACATAGTGGAAATATCTACTATGAGACTTTTGGGGAACATGAATTCTGAACGAACTTTAAGGTTCATGCTTGACAGGACCAAGAAGGGATCCAAGGAGAAGACACAAGCTGAAGACACAGTCCTTAAGGTGTGTGATGAAGCATAGTCCTTTATTTATTTAAAAAGTATTTATGAACACATGCTATCACTTATTGGGTGTTTTCTATGAGCTATACTTTTGTCTCACTGTAATCTGGCCCTGGCTAGGATGAATTATGATAGTAGAAGGAAGTACTGGATTTAACACTAAGCTACTCAGTGTTTCTACTGCTATTCAAATGTTATTGCCTGCAGGGTAGAACCCAGTGTTGAGGGAAGACAGAGTCTTGGCTTCTGGGGAAGAATTGCTCATCTTTGAAGCCTCAGCCTTTTGTAGCCACCACCACCACTAAAAAATCAAGCAAAAATTAAAAAGTAAATTTAGTTCATGACTTCTGCCTTTCCATCCATCATGCTCTTTATCTATGCCCATCTTCTCACCAAGGACTCTTTATCACATGTCTTGGTCTTTCCTACTAAGCTCTGTGCAATGAGAGGACCATGATTATCTTAGTCAATCTGGAGGCGGGGGATGCATTTTTATTATTGCAGTAAAATACATGCAACATAAGATTTTCCATTTTGATCATTTTTCAGTATACAATTAAGTGGCACTGATTATATTCACAACGTTGGACAGCCACCATCAGTCTCTATTTCCAAAACATCTCATTCAGTTTTTAGATCCTTATCCAAGTGCATGGTCCAAGTGTGATTTTAATCAATATTTCTCAAATGAATTGTTAAACTGATGCATGAACTAATCCAACTAATCCAGAAGTCTAGAGGCTGACTATAAATACACAGCAATTAAGATATCCTTTCCTGCTATGCAGGAATGACAAGGAATAAAGTCTAAAAATTTAAACAACTTGTCGACAGTAGAAGTGGTTACATCAAAGGAAATATCTTTAGAAAGAGAACTTGTGCTAATGCTTTTGATGTAGCAGCTCCGTGACAGAGCTCAGTGATCCCCACAAGCAAGTGACAAATTCCTTCGCCAGAAAACAGCTTTCAAAGGAGGTGGGCCTGATGGCCTTTTGCAGGTGGTTTCACTCTTGAAGGTGTTTAGGAAGTAATCAAAAGCTGTTTGATGTTTAATACATTTTTTAGTCTCTTCTCTCCACGAGGAGAACCTACTGATGCTGTTACCATCTTTAGACCTGAAAACTAAAGAGACAATAAGGATTTTTCTCTGTGCTTTATCAACATGTGAGCTTCAGGGCACCAGGCATAGGATGGAGGTAAATATTGATTTGATTTCAGTGATGGAGTAGTTCTGTCTATAGACTGAGACAGAGAGGAAAGAGCATAATAACCATCAGAAATCTTAGATCAGATGGAAAAATCAACAAGGGTTTGTTTTATTCTAGAGAAAAATTTCCAAGTATGCTAAGTATGCTGTTAAATTTGGTAATGTCCTCTTGCTTCATCTTGTACTGTGAGGAACTGGTTACCTGACTGTGCTGTCTACCAACCAGGAGGATCTGGTATAGTCCAGCTAAGAGGCTAAAGAACAACAGTGACCCACAAAACATTCCTGTCAATGGGGCATGGAGAAAGGGTCAGAAGCCCAGATGTAAACTTCTCAGCCTCCTACTAGTTTGATGTTTTTTTTATGTTTGCGTATCACACATATTTATGTAATCATAAGGTTGATTATTATAAAACAAGTGCCATAAATTATGGTTTAACTTTTACTATCCTTTGAAACAAACATTTGGTCCACTCCTAATCTCCAAACAAATCTAAAAAGAGCTTAAAATATCTCCCTCCACAGGCATGAGTATGGAGATTTTGTGTAGGAGATTCATAATTAACATTGTCCTATATGAAGATTCTTCCCACTGTTGCAAGAGAAAATCCAAAGTGTTCTCAATTGCTAGGTTCACTTCATCATGGGGAAAACCCTGGTGATTATGGCGGTTTCCATCAAGAGAAAAATGGTAACCAGGAGAAAGGAAACAGGCTTGAGAGGCTTTGTCTAGGCATTCATCTGCATTAAGTAAGAGCAGATGACACAACTGATTCCCTTGAAATGGGGTCCAGAAGACTTCTTAAATAAAACTTAACCATCTACTGACTCTTGCTTTGTGTGTTTCCCCAATCCTGCTCTCAACCAACTCATATAACTATACTTATGAGAATCTGCATGATGGATTTAGACTAAAAAGCAAAAACAAATATCAACTTAAAGGTACTAAGACAATAACTTAAATGTTATTTATTAATCTAGAATTCAACTTCTATGGACACTGACAAATATAAATACACAGAAAGACAGTTTATAGTTTCTGTAACCCTAAATTACTGTGATCCCTAAAGAGAGCCTGAGAGGAAGACAGAGATACTTATGAGCAAGACCAGCTCAGAATGGGCAGAGGAGCTTAGGGTGGAATTTCAGGGAGTGTTCTTTGAAATTCTACCTTTGACTCCTCTTAAAATACAAATATTTTGACAAAGTTGACTGATTCATTATTACTCAATAAAGCCTCACTGCAGATTCCTTTCTCAGAAAAAGAGAGAGACAGGATCTGAGAAAAAGAAAGAAGAAAAAGAGAGAGAGAGTGGTTGAAGGTTATCTCAGAGCAGGCATTTTTTGAAGGGAAAAGCTGAGAAATGTCTGGACCAAGGTGGGTAAGTCAGACTAGCACTGGGAAGGTGTAGTGTAGGAGGGGGTAGTGAAGCTTAACATAGATGAGGGTCCCTCAGATAAGCTCCACTGCAGGTTTGGCCCTGAACCAAACCTGACTCTTGTCACCTTCTCTCCAGCACATTCTCACTTTCCAGCTCTCTCCTCCCATCTCCCTTACTCTAGTTCCTCTCTTGAGCTTTATCTGCTCAGTGATGGGCACTCAAGGATGAATTCTTTGATCCGGTTCAGCCAGCAGTTCTGCCAGAGGCTGGCTGTCTCCCTTCAGAGAGGGTATGAGTAGAAGAAAGCAAAGGAGAGCCGTGGTCTCCCCATCAGCTGGCTGACTGAGCACCTTAACTCTGCATTTGTCCTTTGGGACGTTTGTGAATCTGGGAGATGCATGGTTTGGGGTGGGGAGAACTATACCTCAAATTGCAGCCATTTTTGGGCTCATAAGTGCACTCAGCACCTAAGCGAGGTAGATACAAAAAGAGTCCTTGGGCTCCAGTTTCGTCCATCTGAGTAGAACTGCTTCAAATGAATTTTTTTTTAATGCAGAAACTGGAGCCCATTATCCAGAGTGAAGTAAGCCAGAAGCAAAAACAACAATAGAGTATATTAACACATATATATGGAATTTAGAAAGACGGTAACGAGAACCCAACATGCGAGACAGCAAAAGGAACGCAGATGTATAGAATAGACTCGTGGACTCTGTGGATGAGGGTAAGGGTGGGATGATATGGGAGAATGGCATTGAAACATGTTAATTATCATATGTCTAGTCAATTGCCAGCCCAGGATTGATGCTCGGGGCTGGTGCAGCGAGATTTCCCCGGGGGGAGGGAGGAGGGAGGGGGGTTCTGGAGGGGGAGCATATGTAAACCCATGGTGATATCATGGCATTGTATGGCAAAAACAATAAAAAAAAAATAAAGTGAATGAAGTGGAAAACAAAAAAAAGAGTCCTTGGTACCTGAGGGACATATAAGACATCTGTCTCCCCACCACCCACCCAAAAAATAAATAAATAAAAACCTTCCCCGCCAGGAACTGTGGTAAGGAAATGCAACTACTAGAAATATATTTATTTCAATAATGTATTACCCTGTCCTCTTGGCCCTTTTAATTTTTTGAAATAACTTTTATTTACTGATTTTTTGGCTGTGCTGGTCTTCGTTGCTATGCTGGCTCTTCCCTAGTTGTGGAGAGTAGGAGCCACTCTCTAGTTGTGGTGAGAGGCTTGTTCATCAAGGTGGCTTCTCGCGTTGAGGAGCACGGGCTCCAGAGTGCCAGGACTTCAATGGTTGCTGCATGTGGGCTCAACACTTGCGGCTCCTGGGCTCTAGGGCACAGGCTCAACAGTTGAGGTGCACAGGCTCGGCTGTTCCATGGCATGTGGGATCTCCCCCGATCAAGGATTGAATCCGTGTCTTCTGGACTGACAGGCGGATAACTGAACCACCGTGAACCACCCAGGGACACCCTACTCTTCCTTTAAACGTAAATAGCCTCAAGAGGGATCATACCCCTGACACTGACACTTTAAAATAATCAGAACATACACTGACAAAATCATCAGAAAACTTTCTGCAGTCACAGAAAAATCGGTGTGAGCATTCCAGCTGTCGGGTTGAGGACGCTTTGGGAAAAGAGAGGGACAGGCACAGAAAGGGGAGGAAGGGGATACCAGAGCACCCTCACTGACTTAACAGGCTGCGTAGCCCCACAGCTGGCCGTGTCCTCGGGCCTCGTCCTCTCTGGTCCTCAGCGTCGCATTTGCTGGAGCTGCTATCCACTGCAGAGCGTGGGCTGTGCGTGTGCGTCTGCTTGTGTGGATCTTGTGGTAGGCGGCCTACTTTCAGATTCTAGCACATAGTAATTGGTATACAGTGTATAGGAAATATACAGAGTATAAAAGAAGTGTTCTAGAATTCTCTCATGCTACAAATACAGATTTACTTGTGATCACTGAGAAAAAGTTCAGAAAGTGACTTTCACTTCACTGCATACATTACTGAAATGACAGACTTCTTCTCCAGCTACTAAACTGATACGCTTCATTTCTCTCATGAAAGATTAAAACTGTATCCTTGGAGGTGACCTCAAAACAGAGTGAATTGTTTTGGAAGCAGGGTGACACATTTCCCAAGATTCTAGGACAGAGGAACAGTCAAGGATGAAGTTTCTGAATGGCCTATTCCGTGATTTAAAATGTGCAACCATTTTGGAACAAGTCATTTACCTGAAACCCAAGATGGAAAACCATCTTTCTAGGGATGAAGAAGGGGGAAGGTGGGGAGGACTTGGATGATGCAGCAGAGGAAACAGTAAACCTGCAAGTGTGGACAGCTGATCTAGAAGTAGAATTTGCAGTTCCCCCTGTTTACTTCTTATTAATTTCTCTGAAGGCTCACTCTTGCACTGATACCTTCAGAAAATTCACAGATTTTAACTTAATGCTGCCATAAAAAAACATTGTATGTCCCTAGAAGAAGAGAGCATCCTAGAAGAGATCCTTGCAAAAGAAAAAAAGAAAGAAAGGAAAAGAAAAGCTTTTAGGGGAAACTTGACAGGCCCAAGGGATCCACACTACTGTTTGAGTTATATTCATTCACTTCTGCTCCAAACTCAGGTCTTATAGCTCTGGCACATTCATGAATATTTTGCTTAGAAATAAAGCCTACACTCTAAAATTTCCTACCTCTGAAAATACTGTCATGATTGTTTCCAAAACCTTCTTGGGATTGTCATCAATCAGCTGCACTTCTTTGCAGACTTGAGCCTACATAATTTGAAGCAGTTTTGTGTCTTTCCTTGATGTTTGCTGATTAATGAAAATCCCATAAATGAGAATAGATTTTAATTCATATCTCCTCTAATCAATAATCTATATTAGGAGATGGCACTTTTTTTTTTTTTTTTTTTTTACAAAGAGTTACATAGCAAATATTTTAGGGTTTCAGGCCCAATGGTATCTGTGGTAAGTACTCAACTTCACCCTTATACCTGGAAAGCAGTCATACCCAGGGCATAAATAAATGGGTATGTCTGGGTTCCAATAAAACTTTACTTACAAAACCAAACAGCAGGCTGAATTTGGCCCAGGCCATGGTCACAGACCTCTGATCCAGATGGCTGTATAAAACACCCACTGTTTTTATTATTTTCATGTACTCACTCCCTATTACATTATCTGAGAGTTATCCTAAATTTACATAAATGATCTGTGCATTCATGTAATTTTTAAAAATTTCAACACAAAAATTTTTATTGTTAAAAATATTTTTGCCATAAACTTAAAGATGAAAAGCACAATGAATTCCATCCAGCTAAATTTCAATTCTTTTACTGAACTCATGAATAAATTTTTATGTCATTGTAGTTTGTATATGTATATCATCTTTCAATTTAGTGATTTACACTCAATAGTCTTTTGTAAAGCCTTTGTTATACTAAACTAATATACTCTGCTTACTTGTTTTTAAAGATTATGCAATAAATATTTCATTGCACTTACAAAGGTGGCTTGCCAAAAATTCTCTTATTGTTCAATATTTGGATTTTTTCCCATTTTTTTCCATGAGCAAAATAGCGCTGCTATAAAAATCTTTGTACAAGTGACATACAAGAAAGTTAAAATCTAAATGTAAAAGTCATATTACTTCTGCTAGTTCTACTAATTATTATGCTTGAAACATGATAACATTATGCACTCAAAAACACAGCCAGATACTTTTTTTAAAAGAAACCAGATTGTAAATTAATTGAATTGCCCATCATTTTGAATGATCTGTCAGAAGACTATCCTACACAACTTTTTATAACTAATGTGATTTGATCTTAAAATTTTTTCTTATTCTATAGTTCTCTACAGATATTATACATTCCTTCACAGATTCATTGATGTATTTCATTATTATTATGCAAGCTCACCTGTGCTGATTGCTTAAATACTTCAATCTATGTTCAAACATGGTATTTAGTATTTTAAATAAGACTGCTTCATTGTCAACAATTGCATAATTAGCCTCCAGATACTGTCATGCTCAAACTCCTAATTTTATTTTTCTAAGTGAGGAAGATGTTAATCTAAAGTTTAGTAGTTTCCTATTATAATAAAAGACTTTGCCCCAGCTCAGAACTCAGGCATTGCTTGGCTATTTCCAGAGCCAGCAGTAGATTCTTGCCTTGTAGATTCAAAGGACACTGAGACTGAAGTATCAGAGAGGGCTGGATGCAACAATACAACAATTTCACTGTAAGAAAAGGCTTACTCAAGACTGCTCTCATTAGACTGGAGCATCTCAGAAATGCAAATCACCCAATTAAAATGATTGAGATGGGACTGCCCTGGTGGTCCAGTGGCTAAAACTCCATGCTCCTAATACAGTAGGGGTGGGTTGGACCCATGGACAGGGAATTAGATCCCACAGGTCTGAACTAAGAGTTTGCATGCCACAACTAAAGATCCTGCAAGTGATTCCACATTCCACAACTGCGGTGAAGACAGAAGGTCCTTCATATTGCAATGAAGACCATGTGCAGCCAAATTTTAAAAAAATAATAATAATATTTGAAAAAATAAATTCACTAAATGACTGGGACAGCTAGGCACTCAAATATAGACTGGTTTATAACTTTTCCATCCTATTTGCATCATCAGGCACTTAAGCCACCAAGAGACACCTTTATAGAGAAAGGACACATCCTCTATATTAGAGCTTCTCAAACAATCAGTGGTAAAGAACCAGGTTTTTTTTTCGGTAAAAATAATTACCAGAAGAATAAACCAAAAAACAAAGACATGCCAAAGACAAGCCCTCTCCCAATTTTGCATTTATTATGAAAGGCAATTTTAAAATTTTTTATTATTACAGTTAATATAAATGTATTTATTATAATTATATTAGATATTATATCACATTTAGTTGTTTAGTTGCCAAATCATATCTGATTCTATCAAGTTAGGGTTAAAGAAATATAATCGCAGCAAATATAATATAGGTAAAATTATAAAAACTATACACATTTTATTGAAAGTGTGTATGTAGTTGAATAACATAGACTGTACCTAGTTAACTGTTAACAAGTCTGAGACCCAAATTTAAAACAGCACTGGAGTGGACAACCTTGATTTTAAAGTCAAAGTTACCTAGCTTTGTCTCAGTCTTACCGGCTGTGTGGCCTGAGATGATTTTCTGTCTTAGTTTCCATTTCTTCATTTGTAGACTATGGATAAAAATAAAATCAAGAAGTATTTTTGTAAGGACCAAGTAGACAATACATATAAAGTGCTTAGGTTAGTATCAGACATAATAAATGCTAAAAAGTGGTAGCCAGAATTTCTATCATAGGGTCAGTGGGCTTCCCAGCTGGCTCAGTGGGAAAGAACCTGTCTTCCAATATAGGAGACTTAAGAGATGGATGTTTGATCCCTGGGTCAGGAAAATCCCTTGCAGGAGTAAATGGCAACCCACTGCAGTACTCTTACCTGGAAAGTCCCCATGGACAGAGAATCATGGTGGGCTACAGTCCATGGGGTCACAAAGAGTCAGACACGGACTGAAACAAATTAGCATGCACACACATCTTGGAAAAGGCTTAAGGAGATTTAGTGATAAAAAATGCAAAGAGGTTTCTGGCTTCCAGGTACCATCTAAAAAAAGGAGTCAGCTACATGTTAAAAACCTACATCGTAGTAGACTACTAAACTAGTAAGTGTCAGCAAAGCTGCCAGATACCAATTCAATTTACACTATCAATAACCAATATGAAACTGTAATAGAAATCGAAATGGCATCCATAGTTTCAAGAATCTCTAAACTTTCCAGAAATAGAAATAACTAGGAATACACAAAATTTATGGATACATTTTTCAAATTGTATTAAAAGACATAGAATAAGACATAAGTGAGTGAATGAATAAGTATTATTAGTTGATATTATAAATTTGTCAGTTCTCTGCTAAATTAATATTTAATGTCTTCCAATGTAAACTTCATCAGAAATTTTTGAGAGACTTGAAAAATTGTTTCTAAAGTCTATATTGAACTAGTTTTCACAAAAAGTTTGCAGTTTTGTGTACACACACATTCCTACACAAAGACTGAAGAGAGAATAGTATACACCAGCACAGCAGTAAACAAATAAAATATGAAATAGATAAGAATGCTCAGGAACAGGACACATGTGTGAAGAAATAGAATATAACAGAGGTGGAGAGTAGATACATTGTTTAGTAGATGGTGTTGAGAGAGCTGGTTTACCAGCTGCTGCTGCTGCTCAGTCGCTTCAGTCGTGTCTGACTCCGTGTGACCTCAGAGACGGCAGCCCACCAGGCTCCGCCGTCCCTGGGATTCTCCAGGCAAGAACACTGGAGTGGGTTGCCATTTCCTTCTCCACTGGCTCACTTATGAGAAGTCAATTTTTACATTCTTATTTTGGGCCATGTATACTATGAACTACTGGTGGTTAAAGCCCCAAATATAAAAGGTGAAACTTTAAAGCTAGTAGGAGAAAATATGATCTTAAGGTGGGAAAAGATTTTTTTTTTTTAAACAAGACTCTATAAACACAAACTATAAGGTAGAAAATTGTTGGACCTGACTAAATATAAATAAACTATGTTAAAGACTATATTAAAGATTTATATTGAATGTGGGGATAAAAGGCAGCATTAGCAAATAGTACCATACTTAGAGAAGAACTTGCAAAGTTTAAAATCAATAGGATTAATTATAAAAATAATTCCTATTAATCACTGAATAAACATAAAATGAGTAAAAGAGATGATTACAGTGCTCAAAAAGAGAAACCTGGATGATTTAACTTAATGAGATTCTCACCCTCACCTAT
The DNA here is from genome assembly GCA_007570785.1 of Antilocapra americana. Lineage (NCBI taxonomy): Eukaryota > Metazoa > Chordata > Mammalia > Artiodactyla > Antilocapridae > Antilocapra > Antilocapra americana. The sequence continues at coordinate 542,504 of ML663559.1, forward strand.
CATAAGAAATATAACAGTTAAAACAACAATATTGTGTCATTTAATACCCACTCAATAAAAAAAAAAATATTAGAGGACTCCAAGTTGTCAACAAGTTGGGGGAAGCAGGAATCCACCTGCCTAGCTGGTGGGAGTGGGAACTACTGAAATCTTCTTGTAAAGTAATCTCGCAGCTCTGAAGGGAATTAGAAAGTCTGCGTTTCCTACAATATAGCAGTCTCTCTCCTGAGAACGTGTCTGTGAAATTCGTACACCAGCCCATGAGGCACCATGTAGAAAAATGTCCACAGCAGCATTATTTGTAGCAGGAAATAGCTCTTCATCATCAGACAGAATATTATGCAGCTGTCAGAAGCAATTAACTAATGGTTATTTAGAATGGGATTCCCTGGCGGCTCAGTGGTAAAGAATCCGCCTGAGATTGTAGGAGACACGAGTTCAATTCCTGGTCCAAGAAGGTCCCCTGGAGAAGGAAATGGCAACCTACTCCAGTATTCTTGCTTAGGAAATCCTATGGATAGAGGAGCCTGCTGGGCTGTAGTCCATGGGGTTGCAAAGAGCTGGATAAAACTTAGTGACTGAACAACAACATACATAAGAATAAAGCATTGGGGGGAAAGGTATAAAATACAATAAGACACTCTTATGGAAGCTGAAAGCATATACATATACAAAACATTACCACATATTTTCTGCAGATATAGACATATCAAAAACATATATTAATCATCACGAAGAAGGTGCCATCTCAATGGTAAAGAATAGTAATGGGAAGTGGGAGATGCAGGGAAAACTAAAATAAAATAAGAAAAGGAACTTGTGGGATCAAATATATTGTGCCATGACTTGAGAAAAGCATTTCATTAAATCAAAGCTCTATGCCTAGTATCCAAAAGCATTAAAGAGGAGGGGGAGTTATAGGCAATGTGGAATGGGACATTCCCAAAGGCACGCTTGGTTCTCTATACTATGCTCTACCTAAGCATATGGAAATAACATGAGCCACGCAGGAAAGAAATGAGATGAAGACTCCGTTCAGTCACGAACTGAGCTTCTCCTAGACTTGGCTTCAATCCCTTGATGTTCTTTTCCATTCTGTTATACTAGTGATGATTAAGGGCTTCCCTGGTAGCTCAGATGGTAAAGAGTCTGCCTGCAATGCAGGAGACCTGGGATAGACCCCTGGGTCGGGAGGATCCCCTGGAGAAGGGAATGGCTACTCACTCCAATATTAGCCAAGCGGGAAGCAGAGGGCTTTGTTTCTGTGTCCTGAGAAGCTGGTGACAAAGCTTTCTCCCAGCTGAGGTATCCTAGAAACGCTCAACTGTGATCTTGCCTGAGCAGTATTTTCCATGTCTCTCCTGTGCATGCTGGCAGTAGTAAACGTCTTCACCGTGGTTGCTGTCCAGAGAATTCGAAGCCAGAGCTTTGCTCTGGGCGAGCATCCAGAAGAGTAATTTGGATTTCGTGGCTGAAGAGCCCCAGACTTTAAGGAGGAACCAGAGGCTACATGGGCCTCCTCAGAAGCCTGGAAGCACTCAATCATTCTTGAGTCTGTGTGCTGGTCTTACTTTGATTTCTGTTCTTGTTGCAGGCGGCCCAGATATTTGACATTTTAAGAACAAGAGGTGAAACATTACCAGGATAGATATATTTTTGTGTTTTAGATATTGTCTCCATTCCAATCTGAGGATCAGTTGGGTAAAATTTTCCATATAAGTGCTGTGTTCATGAAAAGACTGAACATGTATAGTTCAAGTAGGTAAACAGTGTGTTTACTTTTTCTGTGTGAGAGAAAAGCCACTCTTTGACAAAGCTAGTAGCTTCCCACATAAGGTGATAAGCATCTGAAAGTTCTCCCAGTTTCACATCAAATGTCTTCCAAGAAGCTGAAAGTCCTATAACAGTAATTATCATTTAAATAGTGTGGTGGGCTTCCCTAGTGGCTCAGCGGTAAAGAATCCACCTGCAATGCAGGAGATGCAAGAGGCATGGGTTCAATCCTTGGGTCAAGAAGATCCCCTTGAGGAGGAAATAGCAACCTACTCCAGTATTCTTTCCTGGAGAATTCCATGGACAGAAGAGCCCGGCAGGCTGCAGTCCATAGGGTCGCAAAGAGTCAGACATGGCTGAAGCGATTACATGTTGTAAGTTGTTTATAAACAGTCTCATCTCATAATTTTAACAAAACTGTTAATACTCCTATCATTCTTAGTTTGCAAGAAAACAATGGTTTCAGAAAGGTTCCTGTCTTGCCCAAGTTGACACAGCAAGGATACAGCAAGTCCAAGATGCAACCTAAGTCTACATGGGTCCATGTGTATAGCCTTACACCATCTCAGTGTTGGTATTAAAAGCTTCTGTTGAGATATATTTTATGCAGTTAAACTGGAAGCTAAGTTATCCTCAACACTCAGCATTATTGATGGGTTAAAATCAGGCAGATGTGGACCTCAAAAATAGGGCTTTGAAAGAATGAAGCACAGAAAATGTAAAAAGCTCCCAAGCATGGGACCACTTATCTTCTAAGGAGAGCAAAATAGTACAGCAAACAGCAGAGGCCCAGTCAGTGCAAATTCCCTCCTTTCTTGTCTCACAGGAGATACATGGGGGGTGTTAGGGAGAGAAGGCTGGACACCAGAGACCCTGGACTCTAGGAGAGTGCTCTGAAAGAGTGACAAACTTGCCAAGGCAAACAAAACCCACTTTTCCAAATACACCAACGGTCAAGCCTCTCTGATCACCCAAGAGCTGCTCTCTGTGGCTTTCCTAGCTAAGGCTGATGGTCGCAGAGCATGGGACAGGTTTTGATTCTTTCTCATCACCTCTAAGTCTACTTGAGGATTCTTCTGAGAAGGAGCCTATAGTTTGTCATAATTTTATGTCAGGCATATTGGCTTTCATTTGATAGCCAAAATGCCCAGGGATCACAAGTAACAAGAACCATAGCTGCAGTGAGAGCAACCTCTAGTTAAGCACTTAGTATGTGTTAGATGCAGTGGCAAGTGCCATATATATAATATGTGTGCATATATATATATATAATATGTGTGCATATATATATATATGCATATAGTCTTATCTGATTCTTTAACAGCCCTCAAAATTGATACCATTTACTCCTACTTTATATAATTAAAACAGAATGGAGAGGTCAAGTAATTTGCCCTTAACCATCCAGCTAGTGCACACTGCTGTTGAACCAACTTATTTCAGACTCCATATACCATACTCTTGACCCTTACATTGCACTCTTTGCTACTATTACCTTGATCATCTATGATTTGGGAAAACCAAAGCCCAGAGTGCAAGTTCATTAGTTTATGATGAATTTATGAGCCAAAAGCATACATTTTATATCTTAATTGTCCTGTCATTTATTTTACTACTGTTTATGGTGAGAAATAGTTAATTAATATTGATATAATTAGAGCTTCCCCAGTGGTGCAGTGATAAAGAATCTGCTTGCAATGCGGAGAACTGAGTTCAACCGCTGGGTTGGAGGAGGATCCCCTGAAGAAGGAATGCCAACCCACTCCAGTATTCTTGCTTGGAAGATCCCATGGACAGACGAGCCTGGAACGCTATAGTCCAAGTGGTTGCAAAGAGTCAGACATGACTTAGCAACTAAACAACTAAAAAAAAATTAATGTAATTAACATCTGCAATGAAGTATAGCTGAACATGGTAAATATATTACTAATAAAAGAAAAAAAAACATTAAATGCAATCATAAATGTTATTTCCTTCACAGTGTATTGCCTTCCACTCAAAAACCTTCTTTAATTTCCTCTAAACCAGGGATTCTTAATCTTGGGTCCCAAAGGATTCACGGATCTAATTCTAAGGTGGAGAAAGGTAGGTGTACAAAGATTTGTATAGGAAAAAAATGACATTTTTGTTTCATTAATCTCTAATTGAAATGTAACATGTTTTCTAATGACAAATATTGCCAGCAAACTACTGTAGTATTTATTCATATCCATGACTTTGTCATCAATAGAAATTTAATACTTTAAATATTATTTTACAGATTTGACAAATATTTTGAATATCATTTGTGTGTATCTCTACTTAGAAACTGAAGTAGTTATTAGACCCATTGCTAAATCTCCTATCTGATATTTCCATAAAAAAGCAAATAAATATTATTATATAGCAAATATGTACTTCCTGGTAGGCTCAGTGGTAAAGAATCTGCTTGCCAATGCATGAGATGTGGGTTTGATCCTTGGGTTGGAAAGATCCCCTGGAAAAGGAAATGGCAACCCACTCCAGATTCTTCCCTGGAAAAATTCCATGGACAGAGGAGCCTGGCTGGCTACAGTCCATGGGGTCACAGAGTCAGACGTGACTGAACAACTGAACACACACAGAGCAAATACTTTAATGTGCATTTCAACATAATTGGTCTCTTCTGTAGTCCAGTGAGATTTGTTTATTTGATAACATTATTGAGAAGAGTCCATGGGCTTTACCATAGACAAGTTTGAGAACCCCTGCTTGAAGCTGCACATCAGAGGTAACTTTTTTTGCAAGTGGGACAGAGAAGGTACCTGAGCCTGACCTCTGCACAGAATAGGGATCCTGAAGCTACGACTCTGAGAAACTCCTATCCACCTTGCTCAGACCAATGAATGCAGTACAGTGCTAAGTCGCTTCAGTTGTATCCAACTCTTTACAGCCCTATGAACTGTACCTGCCAGGCTCCTCTGTCTATGGGATTCTCCAGGCAAGAATACTGGAGTGGGTTGCCATGCCCTCCTCCAGGGGATCTTCTCAACCAAGGGATCAAAACTGAGTCTTATCTCCTGCACTGGCAAGTGGGTCCTTTACCACTAGTGCCACCAGGGAAGCTCTAACCAGAATGTGCAGGTAGATTTCCCTCTTTAGTTAGCTTATGTCTTTAAGTTCCCAGAAAGCCGCAAGTCCTCCTGGATAGAAAACTCAGCACCTGGTGTCTCTCCAAATGTTGACTGAGGGTCCAAGTGCTCAGAGTCTGCGGTGCTGGTGGGTCATTCAGGAGTTTGGTGCTGGCACCCAGGTCTTGTTGGGGTTTTTTATGTGATCGTGGGCAAGACTTTGAAGACTCTGAACCTCAGTCTCATCTCATCTAAAGCTGGGATAATAAGGCTTACTATTTGTAAAGCACTTTGCAACTTCCAAACTCCTTTTACATTATCCCTTCAGGTGTCACAGCAGCTCTGAGGGACTGGGTAAGCATTATCACCATTGCACTGTATGTGAGGCACAGGCTCTGAGAGGACAGGGCAGAGCTGGGGCCCTAGCAAATTACCCCTTTGTCAACACAGACACACCCAAACTGCTTCCCACAGAAGGAGCCTCTGGGCACCTCTTCCCTGCTGTTTTCATCCTTAGACGCTCTTCCTCCAGTGATTCTTGTCTCCCCATGATGATTCCCCTCTACCCTGTTCTATGTAGCAACTGACAGTCTACCTTGCGTGGATCCATCTTAAGCTGTAATAGTCTTGCGTACTCAGGTCTGACTCTCAGGTCTGAATCTCATGTGTGTATACGAGTGTGTGTGCTAAGTCACTTCAGTCGTGTCTGACTCTTTGAGACCCTATGGACTGATCCTATCAAGCTCCTCTGTCCGTGGGATTCTCTAGGCAAGAATACTGGACTGGGTTGCCATGCCCTCCTCCAGGGAATCTTCTCAACCCAGGTGTCAAATCCACATCTCCTGCATTTCAGGCAGATTCTTTACTGCTGAGCCACCAAGGAAGCCCCTGAATCTCAAACCAAATCTCAGGTATGCCACAGATTTATGGACTGGATGATTCATATGAGCTGCCTGAGCCTTATTTTCTTATCTATAAATGGTAATATTATTGATTTCAGAAGTTTTTCATGATAATAAATGATGTGTGAAGATGTTTTGTAGAAGTGTATACTATTTAAGGGCTTCTCAGGTGGCTCAGTGGTAAAAGATCTGCCTGCCAATACAGGAGCTGCAGGAGACACAGGTTCAATCCTTGGGTCAGGAATATCCCTTAGAGAAGGAAATGGCAACCGCTCCTGTATTCTTGCCTGGAGAATCCCATGAACAGAGGAGCTTGATGGGCTACAGTCCATGGAGTTGCAGAGAGTCCAACACGACTGAAGTGACTTAGCATGCATGCAACCCTGGAGCCAAGCTCAGGGATGAAATAGGTACAAACGTGCATACTGGGTTTACTTTTCTTTTTAGCTGTGCCACATGACTTGCAGGAGGTTACTTTCCAGACTAGGAATGGAACCTAGGCCTTGAGCTCTAACCACTGGACCCCTAGGGAATTTCTATAGTGGATTTTTTTTGATGGATTATTAACCCTGCAGCTTGTGCAACTAACGCTATCCATAGAGATATGTCTGTTTCACATTCTGAAAGTGGAAAAAAGGCAAATGAAATGAGTGGGCACCAAATCTAGTCCAGTTTAAAGTAGTATAATTTGTTTGAGGTCTCAGTTTCCCCATTGGCCAGTGACTTGATTCTTCTTGCTCAGTAACTGTTCATCCTAAAGCACCAGGCGGCTGTGGTATATGAAAAAGACTGACATACAGCGGCAAGATGTTGGTGCCAGGAGAACCGACGAAGACAGTAACAGCTTCACTGACTGAGCGATGACTCTGTTCCAGGCAGTGCGCTCAGCACTTGTACATACCTTAACTCTTGAGTTTCATGACAACCCTGTGAGGTTACTGCTGTAAATAGTCCTATTGCACATCAGAGGAAAGTGAGGCTTAGAGAAGTTAAGTATTTTGTCCACAGTCACCCAGCTAGGGAGTCATAACCTAAAATTTCCATCCAAGATTCATTCTGCTGGTCAGCCTTCCCAATGACTCTATATGTTTCGAGTACATTTTCTTTTATAGGGGTTATTTGTGATCTTATTTGACTCACCTTTGTCATTTTAGTCATCTATTATTTCTTGCTCAGATTTTTGGCACTTTAAAAAAATGTAAACATATTAAGTATACACACTTTATATGCCACAACTAATAAATCCCAAATCTGAAATTCTCTTAATCTGAAATCCCAAATCTGAAACTTAGAATATAATTCTAAAACTTACTTGCTTCTGTGGGCTCTCATCCATGATACCTTGTTTTCTCCATGATTTTTGAGTGCATTCTTGTTTTATTTAACTTTATGAGGTAAAGGGTCCTGGTGAAACTATATTCTTCATAAAGACTCTTCTTTAGCCAGATAATAGGGGGCTATGGGCTACCATCTAAAAGTAAAGTTTTAACTTGCAGATTTTTTTTTTTTTTATTGAACAGGTAATATGAATTTTGTTTGAAATCTTCAAGAGAGCCAACATTCAGTTAAAAATTCTCAGGGAATAATACATTTCCCCCTCTCCCTTTGTGGCCAGGTTTAAAGCAGACAAATTCCCTTGTGGACCTTCTTCATATATGTGTGAGTGTGTATGTGTGTTTTCATTCTTTTAGACCCTGTACAGTTCTTTTTAATTCAAGTGGACTCCTACAACATGGGTAGAAAGATCACCAGGAATTAGCTCATATCTTCAAGACATCTGGTGGTTTAAATCTTACCCGTTTTTTGGATCCCTGCTTTAACTTTGTTTTATAGAGTTGAAATCACTTACAAAAATTAAAAGAGCAGAGTGTCCTGAATGCTTGTTAGTCTTGGGTTTGAATCCCAGTATACTATCTTAATCATTACACAATCTTAGGTAATCTATCTACTTTCCTGAATTTGTTTTGTCATTTGTAAAACATAACTAAGTATGCTGCTGCTGCTAAGTTGCTTCAGTCCTATCTGACTCTGTGCGACCCCATAGATGGCAGCCCATGAGGCTCCTCTGTCCTTGGGATTCTCTAGGCAGGAATACTGGAGTGGGTTGCCATTTCCTTCTCCAATACATGCATGCATGCTAAGTCACTTCAGTCGTGTCCCACTCTGTTCGACTCTATGGACAGCAGCCCACTAGGCTCCTCTGTCCACAGGATTCTCTAGGCAAGAATATTTCCCTACATAGCTGACTCTCATGAAGATTAAAGATAATGACTGCAAAGTGCCTAGAACCTAGAGCCCTTGTCTGGCTATTAAACGGTGGCAGCTATTACAAATTTTATTAGTCAACTCTATTGAGATAAATGTCCTGAAATCTTTTAAAAACTCCAAATTGACTATTTCCAGGCAGGTCTTGGCTTCTCTGGTGGCTCAATGGTAAATAAAAAATCCGCCTGTCAATGCAGGAGATGAGGATTCTATACCTGGGTTGGGAAGATCCCTATGAGAAGGAAATGGCAACCCACTCCATTATTCTTGCCTGGAGAATCCCATGGACAGAAGCAGCTGGCAGGCTATAGTTCATGGGGTTGTAAAGTCAGACACAACAGCAGTTCTGCTGCTCACTTAGCCTAGAATGATGGTAACAAATGAGAGACCTGATTTGAAGTTTGTGCACTATTGTACTAAGGGTGAGGGTGGCCCTAAAGGAAATTTATCTTTTTCCCCATCTGTGTCCCAATTAGAAATGATCTGGCAGCATAAATGGAACATCTCTGACATATGAATGATTGCTTTCTAAAAAAAAAAATCATAAACAGAGAAGGAATCTCAACCAAGAGACCAAGTTCTGTTATTTACAAAGGCTCTTGAAAAGTAACAAGAAGTCTGACTTTACCAATATTTTGGCTGTGAAGCAAGCATTTTCCATCTGCCAGGGTGATGGGCTTAATGATTACATATACAACAAACAAAGGGTAATTTAATTCACAAGTTCCTGATATAGTTACACTAATATAATTTGAACTTGGCCTGATGGACACCAATAGACATGAAAATAAGATTGCTTTCTCCCCTTTTGATTAATTTGGCAAGATGAAAATTAATGATAACAATGTCCATCTGAAAATTCTTAGGTGTATTGGATTTTACATGTGGCAAAACATCATTACTTTTAAAGCATTTTTTAAGTGTTTTGATGAATGGCTATGTGTCTATGACCACTTTGTATTTTTTTGTTTACTGTGCCCTGCGGCAATCTTTTAAAAGTCTTCTTTCAAAGAAATTATGACAGCAGCATTAATTGGAGGCTGTCTTGTATCTTAGGAAATGTTTCCCTATAAACTTATGGAAAAGGGCCATGGTCTCCATTCTTTCTCATATCTTGGGAGATGTTTATATTAAATTAAATTGATTTTGCTGGCAGGTTTATCCCCTTCCAGGATTCATTCAGCCTTTCACAAATAATATTTAAACCCTACAATGAGTATCTTTATGGGTTGGGCTCCCCAGGAAAGAGAATTTGCTGGCAGATCTATTGACAAATGCTTTTGGCCAAGACACCTGTTGGTGGGTAAGGAAAATAGAGTTGGTTAAAAGGAGAAGTTGAATCTTGATGAGGTATCAACTAAGGTTGTGGTATCAACCAGCTGTTTAGGTCAGCTGAACCTACAAAGTGTTTTGGAGCAGAGGATTGCCTTCAGAGTTGTCCTGAATTGAGGTAAGGGACCCAGGTCTTTGTACCACTGTACTGACAAGCCACTGGACTGCAATTGTAGAGGGGATTAAACCTTGGGCAAGGAATTTTCTTCTACCAGGGGCAATGCCTAAGAGGGCACTCAGCTGTGAACCATCAGCACCCAAAACTCTCAGCAGCTCAGGGAAATATATGTGTCCATCCTGAAGGCAGGACATGGGCAATGCAGGCTTGGTGATAAAGAATCTGTCTGCTGGGCTTCCCTGCTGGCTCAGTGGTAAAGAATCTGCCTGCAACGCAGGAGACACAGGTTCGATCCCTGGTCTGGGAAGATCCCACATGCCCCAGAGCAATTAAGCCTGTGTGCCACAAACATTGAGCCTGTGCTCTAGAGCCCAGGAACTGCAACAATTGAGCCCATATGTCACAACTACTGAAGCCCACACACCCTAGAGCCCATGCTCTGCGAGAGTGAATGAGAAGCCTGTGCACTGCAAGAAAGAGTAGCCTCTGCTCTCTGCAACCAGAGAAAAGGCCCACACAGCAATGTAGACCCATCACAACATAGCCAAAAATAAATAAATTTTTTGAAAAAAAAGGAATCTACCTGCAAATGAAGGAGATGTGGGTTTGATCCTTGGGTCAGGAGGATCCCCTGGAGAAAGAAATGGAAACCTCCTCCAGTATTCTTGTCTGGAAAATCCCATGGACAGAGGAGCCTGGTGGGCTATTGTCCATGGAGTCGCAAAGAGTCCCACATGACTGAACCTGCAACCTGGGTGTACACCGGTGAGCAAAATTAAATACAGTTCCCAGCTTCATGACCTTGACCTTGGCCTCCAGTGGTCACACTCATCCAGTGCTTCGTGGCCCTGCCCCACTTTGCCTTCATTTACTTGTTCCAGCTTCCTTTTACCCAAGGACTCTGAAGACAATTATGACCATTTTTAGTTTTGTTTTTGAGTCAGCCTTGGGCACCTTCTTGCTGGATGAAAGAGTTCTATTAGCTCAGTGGTGTGTTCCCAGTGGTTTAGCTTTATCCATGATCTGAAATCACGGCTATAACATGAAAGCATATTTAGGACGCATCCAGGGAATGCACACTCTCCATCTCCATTCTTCCAATGTCTTTATTTATTTATATTTTTAGTGATTCCCACAATCTAATTAATTTTTTTTATGTGGATCAGTTTTAACGTCTTTGAATTTGTTACAATAATGCTTCTGTTTTACCGTTTTTTGGCTGCAAGGCATGTGGTATCCCGGGTCCCTGACCAGGGATCAAACCCACACCCTCTGCACTGGAAGATGAAGTCATGACCCCTGGACCACCAGGGAAGGCCCTCCAGTGTCTTTCAGATATGGCTCTACACTAATTGATCTCAAACTCCTGTGAGCATCAGAACCTCTGGAGGTTATTTTTAATGATGCAGAGATATCCAGCCTCAGAGGTTCTGATTTAGCAGGGCTGGGTTGGGTACCTAGAGAAAGATTCTGAATTGGTTCCTCTGCATTTCAGACTTGAGAAGCAGTGATGTACTCCTTCTGCTTTGAGACTCTGGGAGTCTACTCCCCTCACGCAGAGTAGACTCTGGGAGTCTACTCCCCTCACGCAGAGTTCCATTCCTGATTGAATATTTTCCTCCTCTGACCAAATTCTGCTCCATTCTGAAGACTGGGCTCAAATGCCACCACTGCATTTAAAAGGACCGAGTAGCACCACGAGTGAGTATGATTTCTACAATCATGCGCGTGTGCATGCTCAGTCGCTCAGTCATGCACGACTCTATGTGACCCCATGGACCATAGCCTACCAGACTCTTCTGTCCATGGAATTTTCCAGGCAGGAAAAGTGGAGTGGGTTGCCATTTTCTACTCCAGGGGAGCTACAGTCAGATAGATGAAATAAAATCTCAACTTATTTTATTGACAGCATACAGGACTAAATTTTCTTACATAATCTTCCTGAGCTTCAATTTCTTCTTCTGTTATATGAGAATAATAAAGCTATGATCTCATAGGGCTTTTAGGGTCATGATGAGGATTAAATTACATAAGAAATGTGAAGTATTGAATACACAGCCAGGCAGAAACAAGGTAAGCAGTCATGACCTCCGCGTGGGAGGCAGCACAGTACAGAGGGGCCAAGTGCAGGCTCTTTGTTTCATGCGTTCAGAAGTGAGACCTTGGGCAGTGTGCTTCATGTTTCTGAGCTTCGTTTCTCCTTTTTAAAATTGGAGTAATACTAATCTCCATCTCAAAAGGATGCTATGAGGATTTGAGGCAATAATACATGTAAGTGGCTTCCTTGCTGGCACTTAGGGAGGATCTTGAGGCTTCCCAGATAGTGCTAATGGTAAAGAACCAGCCTGCCAATGCGGGGGACATAGGAGACACGGGGTCAAGAATAGCCCCTGGAGGAGGGCATGGCAGCCCACTCCAGTATGCTTTTCTGGAGAATCCCGTGGACAGAGGAGCCTGGCAGGCTGTGGTCCATAGCGTCGCAGAGTCGGGCACGACTAAAGTGGCTTAGCTGGCATGCAGGAAGGACCTCAGCTAATATCTGTTACCAGTATTCTATGAAGATATCCTGCCCTTTCATTCATGAGGTAGAATTTACTTTTCCTCTTTGGCATTTTCATAAAGCCGTTTGTACCCTTATGAAAATACTCATGTTACTTAACAATTATCCCCAAGTTTCTCCTTTAGGTCTTATTATATTTTATATGTATACATGTAAAACAACTGTCACATCATAGGTGCTCAATAAATGTTAATGAATTCCTGAATGAACCCAGAATAATTTGGTAAGTTTTTTTTTTTATTGTTAGATCAACAAGAGGTTATTTGAATTGACCCTTAAAATGGCCAGAAAAGCTGGTCTATATGTGATCTGACTCATTTTTGGGTAACAGCACCCCAGACTCATCATGTGTTTAATAAGAAGCAGGAAGTGCATTGCTCTCCTGGAACAGCTTAATAAAGTCCTCAGTGAGTGATGCTAAAAGGGAAGATGAGAAAATGAATAAATTAATGCTTGCCAACAGCAGTAAGCTCTGGAGAGAAAACAAAGTTGTGTGGTAATATAATGTCTGTGGGTAATTGCTTGCATGGACAGAGTTTTTCTCCTTTAGACATTGGGGGAACTCAATCTATTATAATAATCAGGTACACTATCTTCTACAGCTTTTGTGAGAATGAAGTAGGCAGGGGACTCAGATTATTCCCATTTTACAGATGCGGATACTGAGGCATGGCATAGGCATAAACTTTCCCTATATCACATACTGATGAGGTGGTGGAAATAATAAAAACAGTTAGTGTCTATCAAGAATCTACTATATCCCCTCACTGTTAGGACTATTATAAACATTACTGCTACTTTTCATGGCTATCCTGCCAGGTAAACATTAAGCAAACTGAGGTTCAGAGGGGTTAAGTGACTTGCCTCATGTCACACGGTGATTGACAGACTCTGGAACCAGCCTGTCTGATTCCCAGAGTCCCTGCGCAACATCAAGCCCAAGCATTCTGATCTCTGGCCTAGAAGATTGCACTGTGGGGTAGGGAAAGGGTGCTGGCTTTTGAAAGACCGGTGATTAAGTTTCAAGATTTTAAAGAGCAGTGCACAGGACATAGTTAAAGGTGAATTTAGCTTCAAGTGAATGCTGCTGCAAAACCAGGTGTTCCTCGTTTAAGGAACATGATTTAATTGCATAGGAGAGTGGGCTGGAGAGGAAGAGTTTTGGGGACCTGATCAGGCTCAGGGAAATCAATAGTGTAGGAATCTAACCCTCAGCTAGAAACAGTGGCCTCCAGAAGGGAATGAACTTTTATCTCTCCCTTGAGCACCCTGTAGAGAGGAGCAGGAGAGGGAGGCTGGAAGTTAATGTGGTCTTATTCTCCAGCAAAGTGTGGGCTTCAATGCCACACAGTCTAGGTTTAAATCTTGTTTCTGACATTCTCTAGGGCAGGGGCCCCCAACCTCCAGGATCTAGATGATCTGAGGTGGAGCTGATGTGAAAATAATAGAAATTAAGTGCACAATAATTGTAGTGTTCTTTAATCACCCCAAACCATCCCCGCTCCCACTCCACCCCAGTCAGTGGAAAAATTGTCTTCTATGAGACCAGGCTCTGGTGACAAAGTGGCTGGGGACCATTGCCCCAGGGTATGCCTGGGGTCTGCTCCTTCATCTAGCTGAGCCTCTGCTTCCCAATTGGGAGATCAGAGACATTCTGATCATTTTGTAGCAATGTGAGAAGGATTGAGAACTAATGATTAAAATGCTGATTGCTGAGGGGATAGACTGACATTCCAGCCCCGGGATGGCTGTGGCTCAGAAAGCCAAGCTGCTTCGCTGGGGTATGAAGTGACCCAGGGCGGCCCAGGCTGGCTTGTGGTTACTATTAGCCAGAGCTTGCCTTTATTGCTCAGCAGGAAGAAATAGGGTCATGGTTCTGGTTCACTAGCTGGTACGAGGCGGTTTCCACCAGGCTAGCGTAGAAGAATGAGGCAGTGAGTATAAGAATCGCTCAAGGTGAGATTACCTCCCCAGGGAACCAGCACAAGGCAGCCCTGCTCTGCCCAGAAAGCAGCAAACTGCAGGTTTGGGTTTACAGAGTCTAACAGGTATGGGAAGGAGTGGGAGAGAAATTGCTTCCTTCTTAAGGTCTCTTGCAGGCCTCTGGCTTTTCCCTCCATCACACACACCTTTGAGCAGAGTGTGAAAATAAGACCCAGCCCTGCCAAATCCCGTCCTTGTAGTTTGCCTGATGAGCACCAGGCTCTCGGAGGCACACCTTTAGAAGAGTGAGAGCATTCCAAGTCCAGACTCTATGGAGCCCACAAGGCACCAGGGCCTTGGCATGTATTATTCCTCGGGAGCCTTGAGCTCTCCTGTAATTTGCAATTAATATGGTGAACTGTTTCTCACTTGCCAGCATCCTTGACTGAGTGCCTGCTTGCTCCAGAGCACAGCTCAAGGAACAGGGCTTTATGTCCTGACTTGGAAGCACATATCATGCAATGGGAACCTGCACCACAGCTTACTCACTAGAGGGCTTGAAGTTCAATTTATCCATCTATAAAATGGGGATAATGTTAATGTAAGCTGTTGCAAATGGATGGATGCCTTGTCAGACACTTTCCCTAATGCCTGGCACTTGTTATATGCTCCATAAATACCACTGAGACAGTCAATAGTAGAATAGTTGTATTCTCAGTGTGGTCACACTATAAAACAAAAGACATAATAATAGAATGAAATGTATAAATTCCATGACTAGAAAGAAACATGGATTGTAGAATACTAGAGAATGACCTTAAAGGCATGTATTTTAGACAGACGGTCACACTATCAATGATGAAAGACAGTCAGAGCTAAGGGGGCCTCAGCTTTAGAACTGTATTTTAATGAGAAGGATTTTTAATTTAGTTATCATATGGCTCAGGGGTGTTGGTGATAATTTCATTCATTCCACAAATATTTTTACTGCCTACCATGTGCAAAGTTTTTAAAATAAAACAACTGCCATATCCAACCTAGAGTGGCACAAATTATTTCTTGTGAACTGATTGGAATTATTTGGATTGAAACTAAAAAAAATGACAGTTTGACCTGTGCGTTTTCCACTGATTGCTTCAGCTTTCCCCTTGCTCCAGGTGGCCTCTCCTTGAACACATCTCAGCACAGGAGTCCTTAGTCATCTCTTGGGGTCTCCCTCTCTACCTGTCCTTGCTCATTGTCTTTGGTTTTTCCATGTCCAGTCTCAGCTAACTAATTGAACTGGGAGACCATGCTTCACATCATATAAAGATTACAATCCCATTAAAGTCTTTACCATTCCAGAAAGTTTTATAGCATAAACAGCGACGTACTGGGTATTCAACACATTGGCTCAAGGAATCAAATATAATAGGATTTCAGACACTGCAACAGGAAGATGAGGTACATACAGAAATTTTTGCTTCCTATTTTGACACTCTTTTTGCCAAATAATGTAAAGAATAAAGAAAAGAATTTACAGAAAGAACAATGGACTGGATCCTGACTTGGACTTTGGAAATACATAAATGAATAAGACAATCTGAACAAGTTTTAAGTAAGAGAAAGGATGTGATTTGGAAAGTGCAAACATACCTAATATATTTTCCTCCACCTGGAGATTTTAACCATGTTATGACACTTTCTCTCCATTTTTCACTTTTTTGAAAACTCCCATGCTTGTCACCTCTCATCATTCACCTGATTCATCTCCCATTTGACCATTGGATCACTCCTTAAAATACTGCAGTTCACAAAGCAGATATTTAAAAAGGAATCTGCGATTGTATTGACACAGTGCTTTTTCAGTCAACCCTTCAGTTTGTTTTCCTAGCATTTTATTTTATTTTTTTCTACATTTAAAAAAATTTATTTATTTTAGTTGGAGGTTAATTACTTTACAATATTGTGGTGGTTTTTGCCATACATTGACATGAATCAGCCATGGGTTTACATGTGTTCCCCATCCTGAACCCCCCTCCCACCTCCCTCCCCATCCATCTCTCTGGGTCATCCCAGTGCACCAGCCCTGAGTACTTGCCTCATGCATTGAACCTGGACTGGCGATCTGTTTCACATACAAAGGTCACATCAGGGTGGTGCCTTCAGTTAGGCCAATAAGACTTCACAAGTGAATATTCAGTTCAGTTCAGTTCACTTGCTCAGTCATGTCTGACTCCTTGAAACCCTATGGACTTCAGCACACCAGGCTTCCCTGTCCATCACCAACTCCCAGAGCTTGCTCAGAATCATGTCCATCAAGTCAGAGATATCATCCAACCATCTCATCCTCTGTCATCCCCTTCTCCTCCTGCCTTCAATCTTTCCCAGCATCAGGGTCTTTTCAAATGAGTTGGTTCTTCGCATCAGGTGGCCAAAGTATTGGACTTTCAGTTTTAGCATCAGTCCTTCCAATGAATATTCAGGGCTGATTTCCTTTAGGAGTGACTGGATCTCTCTGCAGTCTGATTGAAATGTGATTATTTCTTTATCTTTACAGTTTGGGGTCAATTCTTTTTTTCCTGTGGAAATACCTTTGAAATCATAATTCAAGTAGAAAGTTTGGATCATTATGAAAGTTTGATTTTATTTACAAATATACAGAAAGAAAACTAAGGCTTATAATTTGAAGTTGTTTGATTAAAGTTTGATAATACTACATGGGTTATAAAAGTCAGGAAATATTGTATTTTTACAATTATAATCCAATACCCTCTGGAATGTTGAATTTAAAATTAGTGTCTTTGAAGGCAGAAGCAGTGCCCCTGTGGTTTATCTTCTCTTGGTAGGAATTCCTATTGGTGTTTAGTTGCTAAGTCATGTCTGACTCTTTGCAACCCCATGGACTGTAGCCTGCCAGATTCCTCTGTCCATGGGACTTCCCAGGCAAGAATTCTGGAGTGAGTTACAATTTCATTCTCTAGGAGATCTTCTTGACCTGGGATTGAACCCAAGTCTCCTGCATTGGAGACTTTACCACCTAGCCACCTGGGAAGCCTGGTACGAATTCATAGTTATAAAATATTAGGAAAGAATCCTTTAGAGCAGGGACTCATGGTCTGTGGTTGGATTCAAGGTTTCCATAATACCCCTGAAAATGTACATTAAAATCTAATGTAGGCACTTTCTTCTAGAAAGAAGGATTAGTGTTTTCATCAGATTCTCAGTCTCTGATCTTCAGAATGCTAAGAATCACTGTCTTGAAGATAAACTACCCCAACCCTCTCATTTTGCTAGTTGAGAAACTGCTCACTCCCTCCCAAACTTATTTGGTTAAGCAACTTCCCTGACAGTCTTCGTAAGAGCAAGACAAATCCCAAGAAAGGATAAAAGTCTGTGGACTTCCAGGACCATAAGAATTAGAATCATCCCCAGTAACATCACTGGAGAAGGAAATGGCAACCCACTCCAGTATTCATGCCTGGAGAACTCCATGGACAGAGGAGCCTGGCGGGCTACAATCCAGGAGGTCGCAAAAGAGTTGGATTAGCGACCTAACACACACTAACACCAGGACCCTCTGGACCTTTCAAGCAAACAATAAATACTAAATTTAGTTTTTTAAAAATATAATTTTCACCATAATTGGAAATGGCTCATTAACACTAACGAGGAGCTGGAACATATCAGTGAAACTCTGCATCACATACGATGTTTACTGGCACCCAGTTTGGCTCTCATTTAGGACAGGGGCTGCATATGTGCTGGAATAAACACCCTCTCCCTCCCTTTCACCTGGGCTACATCCTTCTCACGTTTGGTAGCAAGGGCTCTGAAGGAGCCCTGGGGGTGGAGGATGCTATCTGCTTTTGCTTCATGGAAAATTACTGAGGTATCTGGCCCTGATATCTGAAACCTCATACCACAGTTCTCATCCAACAGGTCTGTCAGGCGTGTGGTGTTTGCACAACAGTCTTTAGGTAATAACAGAGAAGATAAAATTTCCCAGATAAGGAAGAAGTGGTGTGAGTTGAAACCTGCAGAGGTTTAATTTCCAGCTCTCCTCTCCTCACCTCATCCCCACCCCTCTCAGAGTTTGTGAGTGCAATGACAATCACTCAGCGTACGCACTGCAAGCTGTACAGAGCCCATAAATAGTAGTTGTCAGTGATCCACCAATTAATATTTATTCTACTTACCCGATGTGGAAAATACTTTGTCTTTAGCTGAGTAAGCATAAATAAAGTTGAATTGGAAAGGCTGAACTGTCAGGAGTTGAGTGATCTTGATTCCTTTTCCTGGCAAACCTGGGAAAAATCACCCCATTCAGAGATCTCGACACTCTCTGCATAACTTGTTTAATAACATTAACTCTAGGAGTTAAGTCCTTTGATTCCAACATATAATTTTTTTTCTCAGTGATTTTTCTTGTAAAACAGAATTTTCACTTGTGTGTTTGAATCACTTCTCACTCTTAGCCAATTTCCTGAACACCCATGTCAAGGTGACTGTTAAATCTGATTTATTTCTTGCGGTTTTGAATGTGGTCAGGGAGACACATCACCTCTTTTCCCAGTGATCATGTTTGGCCGAAGGAGTTTTCTAGTTCATCATTTCAGTTCCATCCAACAATGACTTATGGTGAGGAAATCATGGCTGAATCAAGCCATGTGCTTCGACCTCAAGAAGCACACAACTTTGTGCAGAATTCTCCTGTAAGCTGCTGGTTCTAACACATGGCAGCATGACAGTTTCATGCTGAAAAGAAATGTAGGCACTGTGTTATGGCAATTGAGAGCAATGACAATCTTAGCTGTGTGATCAGAAAAATCTTCAGGGGAGAGGATGCATGTGTGTTGGTTTTTTTCTTTTTTTCACCTAATAGAGTAAGGGGTATCTTTTATTGAGTACATACTATGAAGCATTTTCTCATTTCATCCTCACAACAATTCTATGAAGTGGATGCCAGCTATCAATATTACCCCTCCATTGCAACCGGACAAACACAAGCATAGATTTCAAGTAACCAACTGCCCAAGGCAGTTCTTCTTGCTAACCCTAGAATCCTTTCTCTCACTACCCCTCCATACACCTGCTTATTTGAGAAACTTCTCCAACCAGCAGAAGATGGGAGCATTCCAGGCTGTACCTCCGTGTTTACTGGGTGAGCTGCAGAAATGGAGTCTTGGAGGGCAGAACTGTAGCGTCTAGAAAGGAGTATGGGAATCGTCCTCAACTCCTTAATGGTAACTCTAAGCCATGCTCTGCCTGAGCACCCCACAGACACAATTAGCCTCTCATCCTTATAACACTCTTGGGAACTAGAGAGTGTTATCACAATTTTTAAAATTGAGGAGACTCAAGAGTTAAGTTTGCTTACTTGAGGCATCCAGGATTATTGAAAGGCAGGGATTTGATCTCAAGTCCTGACAACTTCTTTCCAACCTCTTTAATCTATTATGGGAAGAGGAGGTTTCACAAACCTGATCAAAGACTCCCGTGCTTTTAACCATAAGCATACTTTCACCTCCTTCCTCTGCCAGAACCCGAATGCAAACAAACAAACAAACAAAAAATAAATATCCTAGTTCCTTTCACCAAATTGCCTTCCTATTATCATTTGGATTATAAATTGGCAATGAGGAAGAAAGGGAGTAGATTAATTCTCACCATAGTCTCCCAAGATGAATCCTGCTTACTTTATTTTGCAAATGAAAGAACTTGCACTCAGAGAATGAAGAAACTTAGTCATGTGAATGAAAATTCAATTAACTACCCATAAGAATGAGAAATAATTTTATCTGAGCCAAACTGAGGATTATAACCCAGGAAACAAATTCTCAGAAAGTTCTGAGAACTGTTCTACTTGCTACAAGTCAAAGGCACAGTCATATACATTTTTGAGATAAGGAACCATATATCAAAATGACATAGTTATAGTTTTCATGAAGTTGATCATGGAAATATACTCCAGATAAATGGCTACAAAGTGAGCAGTAAGTCATCATGACTCCGCTCAGAGTCAGGAAAGATCTCTACTTTTTAAGAAGTTACACTGCTAGGGTCACAAGAAAGAAAAGAAAAGAAATTGGTCTTTCTGGTTGAGCAGGGACTCCCTCTTTGAGGAGCTCTGGTTAATGTGTAGGTGCATACAACACATTAGAGAGAGAGGAAAGAGGCCCAAGCAAACACAGAGACTTTTATGTTTAATTTTTTCTTGCCCTGCCTTAAAATATAAATTTATTTCATCAGTCAAAATCAGATAGCAATTATGAAAGGCAGAAGGGATGAATGTATCATTGGTTGATATTTATGGAGATTATCAAGATACAAAATGCTTTGTATTCAGATATTTGGGCTTTCCTGGTGGCTCAGCAGTAAAGAATCTGCCTGTCAGTGTAGGAGATGCAGGTTCAGGAAGATGCCCTGGAGAAGGAAATGGCAATCTACTCCAGTATCCTTGCCTGGGAAACCCCATGGACAGAGGAGCCTGGCAGGGCTACAATCCACAGGGTCGCAAAGCGTCAGACCAAGTGACTGAGCATGCTTGTAACAGACTATGAGAGGAGAGCTTCTAATCTTTCTCAATATTTATTCTTTTCCAGAACCAATAATGTAATAGTGGCTTTGAGCTTTCAGAAACAGAAGCTTTGACAACAAGGAGTATCTTTTTTCAAGAATAAATTTCAGATATAGAATTACTACATGTTAGAGATGGAAAGGGCTCCTCATTTATTGTAATCCCTTTGGTTAACAAATGAGGAAACTGAGGCTCAGAGAGGTGTGATGACTTATCCAAGGTCCCAGTGAGCTTTAATACATGCTTTTGCTTTAATAAATGCACAAGTAAATTATATTCCTGGATGGGATGAAAGTATTGTCAAAACGAATACTTTTTTTTTTTTTCCAAATCAGGTATAGCATTCATACAACTCCACTTCAAGGGGCAAAAGGACTGTTTATAAACAATCCAGCAAAATCACTCTAGAAAGCAGTGAACTTAAGTGCTCAAGTCATTCAGGGGAATTGTCTATTCCACAGTACAGTCTGTACAGAAAGGTAGAATAGAAGGTAGGAACACTTTCCTCCGAACACAGCAAGGTAGTTTCATGTGTTATACCCCACTTTTAGGGCTTCCCGGGTGGCTCAGGCAGTAAAGAATCTGTCTGTGATGCAAAAGACCCAGGTTGTTCCCTGGGTTGGGAAGATCCTCTGAAGGAGGAAATGGTACAAACATCCCACTTTTAATGCGTCTGAGTACATTTTAAGAGCATACTTTCCAAGGGAAGTGCTCTGGTCCTTATTACTGTCCTGCAACCTGACAGCCAGCCAATAAGCTTATGTTCAGGTAGGCCTTATGATGATGACTTCACTAAAAGGAGCAGTAAAGCCATCCTAATCGTCCCTGACTCAAAGCCTTCCATTTCAACCCTGAAAAACACTTACCGTGTTAGCTGTTCTTCCAACTGCAATAATAATTAACACTTATATAATGTCTCTTATCCCAGGAGCTCTAACGGATTGGCTAACATTGCAGTGCTTAGTTCCTTTCTGATTAGGCATGGGAAAATGTCAGTTCTCGTTGCTCAGGAAAATGACTACTCTTCCCGGTACCCCCCACACAGCCTAATTCATCATTCTCAGGTCAGGAGAGCAGAGTGCCTGCACCAGAAGGGCAGACTGAGACAGAAAGAAAGGAGAGACTTGGGTCAGGTGTGGGATGCTGTTGTGGAGGGGGGGTTGGTGTTTACACTGGGCTCTGACTTCCTCATGTGAGCAGTGCTGAGGGAGTTTTGTTTATTGTTTAGGGAGCCTCACCCTCCACGCTGCTGTCCTTGGCTCACTGCAGTGTGCTTTAGTACTGTGGTTTCAAACCATGCACTTCCTGTAAGCCACCTTTTTGATGCCTCATGAGTGAGTCTGTTTCAGATGCTAAAAACTCATGTGCGTGTGTGTGTGTGTGTGTGTGTGTGTGGTTCCTAATTAACAGGGCAAGGGTTGCAGATCATGGTGCTCCGTTCTCAATTGCTCAGTCTTGTCCAACTCTTTGTGACCCCATGGGCTGTAGCCCTCCAGGCTCCTCTGTCTTTGGGATTTTTCAGGCAAAAATACTGGAGTGGGTTGCCATTTCCTTCTCCAAGGGATCTTCCTGACCCAGGGACCAAACCCAAGTCTCCTGCTTCTCCTGCATTGGCGGACAGACTCTTTCTCACAGCACCACTTGGGAATGGACCACCTCCTTTTTATGCAATCTCACTTGTAGGGTATCCAAGTAGTTTGAGAACACAGATTACTCCTGTGGGGAAACTAGCACTTTATACGCCTTCAGTACTTTTCCATCCTTGTGGTAACTGGTTTTAGAGCTAAACACAGGCTGCCTAACACAATAGGGAAAGGTGAGATGATGACCTTTGAAGTCAGAAGTCTGAATTCAAATCCCAGGTACTCTGCTTTCTGGTTTTGTGACCTTGGGCAATTACTTGTCTTCTTTCTATGAAACTGTTTTCTCATCTCTGAAATGTGTATAATCCCATGGCAAAGGCTGTTGTGAGGATTTAAGATGATGATAAGAATAAAGAGCTTAGCCTGATGCCCAGTACATCACCATGAGAACGGCAGTTTTTGTCACATCTGTGAAGTGGTTGCTATTGATAAAATTGCTCGTAGACTTAAGCCAAGTACCCTTTGCCTTTGTAGAAAAGAATAGGAAATTTTTTCCTCTGTTATGGTAATCAGGTTTTTTTTGTTTGTTTGTTTAAGAAAGATTTATGAACTGACATCTGGCAAAAACAATATTTGCTCTCGGGCACTTTTTTCCTAGTGACTCTTCCCTCACATGCTGTTTCTTTTTCTTTTTGTTCTTTCTTCTTTCTGATCACTCTAAAGTAAGATATTTATGTAGTTATCAGCTTATTTCTGAAGGATCAGGGCTTACTGGAGAATTCTTATTAGCAT
Source organism: Antilocapra americana (assembly GCA_007570785.1). Classification (NCBI taxonomy): domain Eukaryota; kingdom Metazoa; phylum Chordata; class Mammalia; order Artiodactyla; family Antilocapridae; genus Antilocapra; species Antilocapra americana. The sequence goes on from ML663559.1 coordinate 565,400, forward strand.
TTGGTGTTAAAACCAAAATCCTCTTAGCCTCTGTAACAGTAACCACTGTACCCACTAAGTAACCACTTACTGTATACCTGTACACCTTTCAAGTGCTCTATATATATTGCCTTATTTAATTCTCACCATACTTGTATGAGGCAGAAACTGTCAATTTTCCCATTTTACAGAGGAAGAAACTGAGGCACAGAAATGTTAATTAATTTGCTCAAGTTGGGATCTGAAATCAGATCCTGAAACCAGGACTAAACTGTCAAGTCTCAACTTGGGAGATGCAAATCTGGGTCAGTGTGATGAGGAAAGAAGTGAAGCCTGGGCAGGCATGTTCCCTGATGAGTCTGAATTTCTCTGGAATCAAGGAGACAGTATCCCTTGGAGCAATCAAATGGAGGGCATGTTTATCCACCCCTTTTCTGCCATGTTCTCATTCCCTTTGATGGAGGCGCCCTTTCCCTCTTCCCTAACAGCCCACTGCCTCTCATCTCTAGGGTTTGTTGTGTGGTCCCTCAGCTCAGCAGCTGCTCAGGGAACAAATGCTGTCACATGGAGTGTCCACACAGAACAGGTAGGGTGCTGTCAGAGTCAGAGAAAGAGGAGAGTGTTTGAAGGAAACTGAGGAGGCTGGCAAGGATTGTTTCCTTCATATGTAGCTAGAAGGATGACTGTATCACTCCAGTGGTAGGTAGAATCCCCAGCACCCAGATGTATTAATTTCCTAAAATATAACCTCAAATCTGGTGGCTTAGAACAGAAACTTACTCTCTCACAGTTCTGGAGGCTAGATGTCTGAAATCAAGTCATCAGGAGGACTATGTTCCCTCTGAAGCCTCCAGGTGAGAATCCTGTCTTGCCTCTTCCCAGCTTCTGCAGCTTCTTGCGACACTTGGGGTTTCTTTGCTGGTAAATGCATCACTCCAGTCTCCCCATTCTTCACATCACCCGCTTATCTATGTCTCTCTGCATCCCCTTCTCTTCTTATAAGGACACCGGTCATTGACTCATTGCTGTTTAGTCGCTTAGTGGTGTCTGACTCTTTGCGACATGCCAGGCTTGTAGCCCGCCAGGCTCCTCTGTCCATGGGATTTCCCAGGCAAGAATACTGGAGTGGGTTGCCATTTTCTTCTCCATGGGATCTTCCTGACACAGTGATCAAACTCAGGTCTTCTGCATTGACAAGTGGATTTTTTTTTTTTTTTTTGTCACTGAGCCGTGAGTGAAGCCCACAGGCCCACACAAAATCCAACATGATTTCATTTTGAAATTCTTAATGAATTATATCTATGAAGACTTTTATCCCAAATAAAGTCACATTTTGAGGTTCTGGGTGGACATAGATTTGGGCAAATAATTGAACCCACTACAACAGACCTTAGGAAACCATCACTATTGGTTGTAGTGAAAAAAACAGAATAATTATGCCCCTGCCTGAGCGAGAACAAGGATGACTGAGTGCTCTGTAAGGCTGGGAGATGAATAATTAAAATCAAAATACCTCAGAATGTATTGATAATTTGGTGCACTGAACTTAAAGAGTAAAGTTACTTGGCAGCTGTTAAGGATTTTGAACTAAAGTGCATTTTCTTTAGTTGGATGCCCAACTAAAATGAGCTGATATAGCCACACTGTTACTGAAATGGATACTTTGATGTAGAAGCCATTTAGTAAGTGATAGGTACATCTGTACAGACACAGACACACATATACAGAGAGAGGATGAGAGAGAGAGCACAGGTTTTACATGCCTCTACTTATGGTATTTTGTGGTTCAGATGGTAAAGAGTCTGCATGCAATGCAGGAGAACTGGGTTTGATCCCTGAGAAGATCTCCTGGAGGAGGATGTGGCAACCTACTTCAGTATGCTTGCATGGAGAATCCCCATGGACAGAGGAGCCTTCTGGGCTACTGTCCACAGGGTTGCAAAGAGTCGGACACAACTGAGCGACTAAGCACAGCACCTGAAAAGGAAGGCCAGGACTTCCTTGCATTTTTGTACAATTATCTTTTAGTCAATGTCATTGGTGACTGTGGTTTACAAAGGATGACACTTTTTGTAAATTCACCTCTTCTCCCCATGAATTTGCCTCGTCCCTCCATGAGTTACATTTTTTTTCCCTGAAGTCATCTCATTTTGGATATTGCCACATGGTATGCTCTTTATTGTTGATCATTTTCTCTCATGTCACTAGCCAGAAGGGCACATTAGTTTAAGTCCTGCTTCAAGGACCCCTGGAAGTATTTCTGAGGAAGAGAAAAATGAACTGAGAGAGGAGGAGCAGAGAGTGTCTTTACTTTATTGATGTTGGCCTATTTGAACACATTTATGGAAGAAAACATTGATTGAGCATCTAGGATCAGCATGCCAGTCCCTGGGATGAGTTCTAAGGATGCAGTGGTAAGCACCCAGGCATATACTCTACTTTCAAATGGCTCGTTTCAGTTGGCAGTCACTGGACAGCAGCTGCTTGGACATGCTGTGATCATGTCAAGTGACGATAAGTCAGAAAAACCATACTTTCTCAGCTACTTCTTGTTCTAAATTTTATGTTTTAAAGGGAGCAAATAAGTGTTTGTAAAGTCAAAACAGTGAAAGGTACCCAATGGACCATTTGGTCCAGTATCCTGTTTTCAGTCAACAAGCATCTGATAAATTATTATTGAATGTCAAGGATGTACCAGGCACAGTACTATACTCTGAAAGAGCAACAGTGGCTAAAATAAGGCACAGAACTTGCCCTGACAGAATATATAGTCTAGTAGTGAAAGTCAGATGTTATCAAATAATTACACAAATAAATATAAAGTTGTGATTGTGATAACGCAGCATTGTGAGGCTGGGAATTGGAGTCAAGGAGGTCCAGAAGGCTTCCCCAGGAATTAGATTTAAGCTGAAATCTAAAAGAGAAATTTTGCAGGGGGCAGGGAGGAAGGACCCAGCAAGTTCACTGTGGAGTCCCATTCCAGATCCTTCTCCAGACCTGCAGCTGGCTCTGAAGATGGGCCAGGAATCTCCCAGAAATCTCCAATTCTTTTGCAAGCTCTCCAGGTGATTTGAGTGTGATCCTGAGAGATCCTTCATCTTGGGAACTTTGTGTTCCACCAAACTTGAAAGAGGATTATCTGCACCACCTGAGTGAACTTGGGCAAGTTTCTGTCTCAGCATCAGTCATCTCCTTTGAAAAGCTAGGAAGAGTTGTCCTTTGAAGTGTTCAAAGATGACATTCAATATCATGAGTATAAAAGTACATGTCACAATTAGACATACTGATGTAAATGTACAGTCTGTGAGATGTCATTTTTCTTTGCTCAGGAAGATCTCCACGAACAAAGACTGTGTGGCCTGGTAGAGAAGGCTGACTCACATACATCATCAGGACAACCCAAATGGACTCCCAGTCTGTTTTCTGGATAAGATTTAACATTGACTTCCCAAAGGGCACAGGTTGCAAAGGTGGGCTTTTGGGTGGAGTGGCATGAACGTCGAGGGTAGAAGACTGGGGGTAGAATTGGGGCTGGCTTCCCACTGAAGAAGGAACCACATTGATGCTTCTCAACATCACACAACTGAAGAGAACGTTTTTCTTGTACTGAGTAGCTAAGAGCCACAAGCTGCTGGAGACATTCCAGCACTGGGGACAGTTACTGCGTTTCAGAGTTGCCCTTGTATTGAATTCAGCCAGTTATCACTTTTATCAGTCAGGTCCTGGCAAGAAAAAGGTACATATTCAAAAGGGATGACTGCAGAGAATAAATGAAAGAATCATGTGCCAAGGTGTGAGCAGGATTAAGGGTGAACACCAGGGCAGGCTCCACTAAAAAAAGCTGAAAAACCACTCCCCCATCCTACCCCCAGGTCTGAAGGGGCAGGGAAAGAGTGATGTCTAGAACTCTGTCCTGGAAGAGGCGACAGCTGACAGAGGCTGAGGCGTCATGGAAAGAAATCCAGCCACTGCTTACCAGGACTTAGCAGGGAAATTAACATTTTGACCTGTTTTCTCTCCCTTTCATATTCCCCTGGTGCCTCCCACTGGCCAAGCCTGATCAGGACCCAAGGGCAGAATGGTACACTCATTCAGTGAATTAACCTTCCCGGGGTGCAGTGCTGGAATGAAAAGTGATCCAAAAGTGAAATGAGAATATCCAGTACGTTACTTACAAAACCATGACTTTTTTTTTTTTTTAATACCAGCCTCCCCTCAAGTACTTTCCACATACCGTCTTATTTAATTTCAAGTAGATTAAAAGGAAAGTATGGGGCTGTATGTATGAGTGCATGAATGTGCGCACACTCACACACACACAACCCCGCCAAGAGGGCAGAGTGATTTGGGTAACTGTTAATACTGCAGCATTTTATAAAGCTGGGCTAGGAAATAAGGGTCATTAGTGTGCAGCGTGCGTGGCTCCAGGCTCCCTTCTGCTCTGTCACTGTCTGCATGGGCGGAGGGGGCTCCGTGAACACGGGATTACAGGGCCGAGCCCTGACCGCAGCCCACGGGCCCAGGAGCCAGGGCCACACCAGGTACAGGGCAGAGGAACCTTGTCTGACTCTGCCTCAGTCAGGGAAGAATATGAATCCGACATGTTCTCAAGGAATGCATATGCCCCTTGGCCTGTGGTTCTAGATTTGCTTATGTATGAACATCATGGTGGTGGGAATGGGGGTGCAGGAGCTCATTAAGAAGACAAATTCCAGAGCCCCCTCTCCAGAGACTGCACTCCAGCAGGGCAGATAGAACCCCAGGAATCTGCTTTTGGCACATTTGGATCCAGGTGGTCTGGGGGGACCTGAAGTGGAGAAATGCCGATGTGGAGTGGGCTTGTGTTTTTAGACTTGGGAGAGACAATAGGCTTCCTAGGTGACCAAGTCCAGCATCAGAAGCCCAGAGAGGTGAAGTGATTGTACAAACCCCAAGGAAGTCCAAATGCATCGCAGCAGGAAAGAGAGTAAGAGTGTGAATCTTAGTGCAGGGAGCCAGGCCTGATCAGAAGCAGCAGGCAGATAGTGCTGGGGAACTGACTGGCCGAGCCGATGGGAATACTGTCTCCCTGGAGAAGAAAGTCACTTTCAGAGAGGCTCCTTCTCTTGCTGAAACCCTTCCCTTGCCTCCTTCAGAATGATGAGCAGGATGGGCTTGCTAATTGTGGGTGACCTGGATCTTTTGAGATTCCATAGGATCAGTCACCTTGCTTCCCTACGGGACACAGTCTTCAAGTCTGACCTGAGTCTTCAAGTCTGGCCAAGCCCTGGGGACTGTCAGCACAGTGTTGTTGCTTCAGGACCCTCGGATTGGAACTGGGAAACATGGGTTGATATTCCGACCTTGTCACCCAATATGTCTGCAACTTTGGGCGTTACCTCTCAAAGCCTCCGTTTCCAAATTGGTAAAATGGAAATAATAAGGACAGTTCAACAATGCACAGATGAACTGAATCATGTTAAAGCCCTGCAAATGGAAGAGGCTAAATGTTTACTGAGTGCCCACTTCCTGCTAGATCATGTGGATTATATACAGAGTTTTAAGCATTGAGGGGGCTGATTTTCAATTAGGAAGTTTGACTTGGGATGATAGCCCTTAAATGTTTTTCTGATTGAATTATCTTTTCTCCTCATCTGTATCCATGTTTTCCCAATGAGACATTTCTTTACTATGTTCTCTAGCAGATCATAAACTCCTGATGACATGTATTCTGATTTCTGTTGTTTCGCTTACAAGCACGTAATATATCTACTAAAGCCGTATTTCCAGCAGCCTGCACATCTCTGGGCTTTCTTCATCTCACAGATCCCTGAGCATTGATGAGGCACTTACCACCTTCCTTCCATGAGCCTCTCAGAACTAACCTGGCTTGGCTCCCCCTTCACAATCTTGGTTCCCAGTGCACATGAAGCCCTCCTTCTCCACCAGAAAGGCTCCTCCTTCTGCCTGCTGCTTCTGAATCTCCTGAATTCTTGTCCTTCACTCTCAGTCTCCATTGCCCAGCCCTGTCCTCCTGACATCTCTTCCCACAAACTCACTCTCAGTGACCTCTGCCATCCACACTCATCATGTGGACTAATGCAGCCCCTGAGGGTGTGGAAACAACAGGCTCCCAGCTTTGCTCATTCCCAAACGAATTGCACCAGTCTCGTGTCTGCGCAAGGACACTCGGCTGCTCATCACACTAATTTGCATAACGATGCCTCCGATCCAGTGTCTGGTGTTTCTCTGGGGTGATAATGACAACCTCCATTTGTGTCAAGCGTTAGAATTTACAAAGGCTTTGGCAGACCACAATTTGATGAGATTCTCCCAACAATCTCATGGTGGTTATTATCTCTCATTTAACAGACAGTGAAACAGGTTTGTCTAACTCAGTGGTTCTCAGCCAGAGATGAGTTTATTTTCCAGGGAACAGGTGGCAATGTGGAGGCATTTTTGATTGTCTCATGTTGCGGAGGCAAGATCTACTGATATCTACTCAGTCAGTAGAGGCCAGGGATGCTGCACAACATCCCACAACATACAGGACAGTATCCCCAACAGGGAATCATTTGGCTCAAAGTAGCAATAGTTCTGAGGTCGTGAAACTCTGGTCTAGTTTCATTTACTTGCAGAACCAGGATTCTAACCCACTTGTTTAGACGCCTTGAGCCTCTGCTCTTTTTGGGATCTTGTGCCACTGCTTTCAGGTTTATCACTATTTTGGTTAATATCATCTCCAGATTATGAGAAAAGGATTGATGATTTCATTGAAGTCCCCTTTGTGCCTTGAGCTAGCTATGAAAAATTAGGGCAAATGACTAATGCTTTCTGAACCTCATTTTCCTCAACCATAAAGTGGTTATCCTAGATTAACCACTGGAAGATTAACTGGTCTGTCCAATGTGAAGCACATGGTAGAGAATCCAACACACAGTAGATGCAGTTTATTCTACCCCTCCCAATCTTCTTTCCTTAACTTCGGCTGTTACTCTTTCTCTGCTGCCTCCAATATGAGCATTTTTAACATTTTAGCTCTCAGAATTAACTTCAAATGGCAAAAAGGTGGGTTCCATCACAGGAAAGCAAAGGATCACCCAAAGAGAGACTAGCTTGAGGAAGAGGAGGTCAGCCTGAGTGTGCTGGGGCTATCCAGACCTTCCTCAGATAAACTGGGGAGCTGGTAACATTCTCTTTGGAGGGAAAATATGAATGTTTCAGCTTTCCTGAGAGTATGTATATAAGGACCTTGTGTATAGCCAGGTGCTGCTAGTGGTAAAGGACCTGTCTGCCAATGCAGAAGACATAAGAGATACGGGTTCTATCTCTGGGTCGAGAAGATCCCCTGGATGAGGACGTGGCAATCTGCTCCAGTATACTTTCCCAGAGAATCTCATGAACTGAGAAACCTGGTGAGCTACAGTCCACAGGGTGGCAAACAGTCAGACATGATTGAAGTGACTTAGAATGCATTTAGCCACAAAGAACTGCATACGTATGAAGTCACGCCAGTCGGTAGAACTGTAGCCAAATCCTCATAATACATGGAAGTTAAAAGGGGAAAGAAGTAAGTATGCAAAATTGGAATTCTCCAATAATTTCCAGTTCATATTTTAGGTTAAATATCTGTTCATCTGGGGCTATCACCTTCACCTAGGCACTGCTGCTGCTGCTGCTGCTGCTAAGTCGCTTCAGTCGTGTCTGACTCTGTGTGACCCCACAGATGGCAGCCCACCAGGCTCCCTCATCCCTGGGATTCTCCAGGCAAGAACACTGGAGTGGATTGCCATTTCCTTCTTTAATGCATGAAAGTGAAAAGTGAAGTCGCTCAGTCGTGTCTGACTCATAGCAACCCCATGGACTGCAGCCTACCAGGATCCTCCATCCATGGGATTTTCCAGGCAAATGTACTGGAATAGGATGCCATTGCCTTCTCCACCTCTAGGCAATAGGAAGAGCCATGTCCTCTGCCCTTAATACCTTGTCCATGGAGACCACAGGTTTTATCTATTAATAGCAGATTTAGATCAACTCTAGAGTGACACTGTAAATATATACTGTTTTAACTGACAATGTTCTTTCATACCTTAGTTGGTAAAGAATCTACCTGCAATTCAGGAGATCCTGGTTTGATTTCTGGGTCAGGAAGATCCACTGGAAAAGGGATAGGCTACCCACTCTAGTATTCTTGACTTCCCTTGTGGCTCAGCTGGTAAAAAATTTCTGCCTGCAATGCAGGAGACCCAGGTTTAATCCCTGGGTAGGGAAGACCTCCTAGAGAAGGGAAAGGCTACCCATTCCAGTATTCTGGCCTGGAGAATTCCATGGACTGTATAGTCCATGGGGTCGCAAAGAGTCAGACTTGCTGAGCGACTTTCACTTTCAACTGACAACGTACCATGGGATCTACTCCACTCCTAAGAGTTGAAAAGCAATTCACTTGGAGGGAAATGTTGATTCAAAGGCTAGTGTGGGGGTTCCCCATTGACATCAGGTAGGGAAAACAGTCTATTCAGAATTTCTTAAGAATGAACTATATCTCTGAGGAAGCTGCCAGGAAGGAGCAGGTCCAGGCTTAGTCTCACCAGAGTGGCTATGGCTTTCCACAGCTTTCAGAAGAACTCAGGCCTAATAGCAAGTATTCGTGAGGATGCAGAGAAATGAAACACTCATACACAGCTGGTAAGAATGTAAAATGGTGCAGTTACTGCATTGGAAAGGAGCCTGGTGGTTCCTCAAAAAGTGAACAATAGTTACAATATAGCCCCCAACTCCACTCTTAAGTACTCATCCAAGGGAAATGAAAACATATGGCCACACAAAAACTAGTATGTAAATGTTCACAGCAGCAATGCTCATGGCCAAAAGCTGAAAATAACCGAAATGTCCATCAGCTTACGATGCGTAAATATCATGTGCTTTGTCTATACAGTGAAATATTGTTCTGCAATAAAAATAAATGAAGTACTGACACAGGCTATAGCATGGAAGAAGCTTGGGGAAAAACCATGCCAAGTAAAAGACCATCCATGAAAGAAAACATATTGAATGGTTCCACTTACATGAAATGTCCAGATTAGCCCAACCCATAGACAGAACGTAACCTGGTGGCTACCACGGGCTCAAGTGCTGAGGAAATGTGGAGAGTGATTGCTAATTGTACAGCATTATAGAATTTCTTGCTGGATGATATAAATGTTCCAAAATTTATTGTGGTGATGGTGGTACAACTCTGTGAATATACTCAAAGCCATTGAATCATGTGCCTTAAATGGTGAAATGTATGATGTTTGAAGTGCATCTCAAAAAAGATATTAGAAGAAGGAGGAGGAGGAAAAGAAAGGAGAAAGAAAAATGAAAGGAAGAATCATCCTGTCGTTGGAATGCCCATGGGGAGAATCTATCCTAAACATCTCAAGTCCATTACTACTAGGAAGTCTGAGATCCCAGTGGTTACACTGTGGGCTCTGGAATAAATACAAATGGTTTTGATCAGATAGGCATTAGCATTACTCTATTACTCCTTACCAAGTGACTCCTGAAATTTGGCTAGAGTTTCCTGAGACAGTTTGTGTGCAGTGGTTCTCCAGCATGCAGCAGGTCACCCGGAGGGCTTGTAAAACTGAATACTGTTGGGCCCCAGCCCAGCATGTCTGATTCAGTAGGTCTGGAGTAGGGCCAGAGAATCAGCCTGCCATGCAGGAGACGCCGGCTCAATTCCTGGGTCGGGAAGATCCGCTGGAGAAGGGAAAGGCTACCCACTCCAGTATTCTGGCCTGGAGAATTCCATGGACTGTATAGTTCATGGGGTCACAAAGACTCAGACATGACTGAATGACTTTCACTTCACAGGGCTAGAGAAATTTGAACTACCAACAATTTTGCAAGTGATGTTGATGTTGCAGGTCCTAGAACCACACTTTGAAAACTATTAATCTAATACTTAGTTCTCAAAGTTCCCCAGGGCCTACCAAGCATAGTTTGCCAACAATAGCAGAAATTCATAATGTAAGTTAGTGTGTGTGTGTGTGTGTGTTTAATATATATTTGGCTGAAGCAGGCCTTAGCTGAGGCAGGTGGTATCTTCCATCTCCCTTGTAGCACATGGAATCTTTGGTTGTGGTATGTGGGATCTTGTTCTCTGACCAGGGATAGAACCCAGGTCCCCTGCATTGAGAGCATGGAGTGTTAGCCACTGGATCACCAGGGAAGGCTCATTGTGGCCTTTAATATGAATAACCTTGTAAATATTTTATTTGGAAATTATTTCTAAATGTTGATGTACTAGTGTAATTGGTAGACTGGAGTTTTGATAAAATGAAGAAAGGAATCATAGACTAGGACTAAGAAGATCTGGGGGTCATGACCTTCCAGCTCTAGGAATTTGAACCAAAAAACTTCCTGACTACAGTTTTCTTACCTGTAGGGGGGAAAAAAATCACAATAATGCCTCACTTCTATATAAGCCTGTGAGAAAGATAATGTAATAACCTGGTTGAAAATACATGGTGAGCTGTACATGCATTACCAATGTTGTGTTAGTTCCTGCTGTACAGCAAAATGAATCAGTTATAGATTTCCTTCCCATTTACATCACCACAGAGTAGAATTTACTGTGCTAGGCAGTAGGGTCTCATCAGTTATCTATTTTATACGTAGAAATGTGTATATGTCAATCCCAATCTCCAAACTTACATTCTTTCTAAAAAATTTTATTGGAATATAGCTTCTTTACAGTGTTATATTAGTTTCTCCTGTACAGCACGACCTTATTTGCAAAGCAGAAATAGAGATACAGACGTAGAGAACAAATGTATGGACACCAAGGTTGGGGAGGGTAGAGGGGGATGGGATGAATTGGGAGCTTGGGATTGATGTATATACACTATTGATACTATGTATAAACTTACATTCTTTCAACTGGTAGTATATAAGCAGTCTGTAGTACAGACACACCAACAGTATGTGGAAATGAACTACTGATATTTAATGGCATGGATGGATCTTGAAAACATTTCTAGTGAAAGGAATTAGACAAAAGATAGCATGTTGTAGGATTCCATCTATGGAGTATCCTAGAAAAGGCAAAACTCCAGTAACAGAAAGTAACAGTGGTTACCAATGGCTGTATATTGGGAAGGATTTGACTACCAAGGGGTATAAGGGAACTTGAAGGTTGATGGAACTATGTTATGTTTTGATTATGGTGCTGGATGAATGACTGTATGCTGAACACAGAAATGATGAATTTTATTATATGTAGATTATACCTCATTAAAAAGAAAACATGGAAGGGAAAACCATCAAAGGATAAAATGTGACTTTATTCAGATTAAACTCATTGTGTCTTTAACAGCCAAGCACAGTTTCTAGGTGTAGCTGGGTCCAGTTTCAACAGCTCAGAAGGATGCTTAAGTGTTGAGATAGTGCCCAGTTTATCTTTCCAGAGGCCCATAGTAAATCCATTTGTGACTTTACAATTCTCAGAGTAGCTTGCATAGTATTCCATACTTATTCACATGCTCAGTCATTCAGTCCCATCCAACTCTTTGCAGTTCTATGGGTTGTAGCCCTACAGGCTCCTCTCTCCATGGACTTCTCTAGGCAAGAATACTAGAGTGGATTACCATGCCCTCCTCCAAGGAATCTTCCTGACCCAGGGATCGAACCTGTGTCTCTTATGTCTCCTGCATTAGGTGGGTTCTTTACCAACATTACCGGGGAAGCCCATTCCATGCTTATACTCAGGGTTAAAAGAGATTGGGCTGGGAACTTGAAAAAGGGTTAGGATAGGAGATTGGGATTGACATATACAAAACAGATAACTGACAAGGACCTACTGTGTAGCACAGGAGTAAAAATAAGGTACAATCTGTTTGTAGGACATTTATTAAATAAACCTTAAAGTGCATTCCAATATACAGTAGGAACAGACAAAAACTGTTTGACTTCACTTATACCTAGAGCAGTCAAATTCACAGAATCAGGAAGTACCTTGTTAGCTGCCAGAGACCAGGGAGTGGGGACTGATATGGGGAGGGAGAATGGGGAGTTAGTGTTTAATGGGAACAGGTTTCAGCTTAGGAAAGTGAAAAATTTGGGAGACGGTTGTTGGTGAGATTTATACAGCAATGTGAATGTACTTGGTGCCACTGAACTGTACAATTAAATATGGTTAAAATAGTATGTTTTATATTGTATGACTTACCACACACACACAAAAAAAAACACATTTAAAAAAAGCAGGCATCCCGACTTACAGAAATCTAAATGATTTTGCTCCTTCACCCTATTATCTTGGTGTTCTAAAATCTCATTCTGTATATTTGCGTGGTCCTGGAAGGGTGGTTGGTGGTTTGAAGAATAAATACAGGGGTTGGCTAGTGGTGGGTGGAGTCGGGGGCAGAGAGAGGTGAGGTGCTAAGAGAGGAGGGACAAACACACTGCTTTTATTCGTGTGACTGTTTCTAAGGAGTGTGAAGCCATTTCCCTTTATAATCTAACTGCTAATTTTTTCCTTCTCTGGGAGTTTCTTCCATTTGCATGTTCCTTACATTTTCTTAGAATTCCACCTTAAAACAAACTGAATGTACTTATGGCCAATATTTCCGCGCCGAAAAGTTTTGCTCAAACGATGACACACTGCAGTTGGAGCCTGCTCACCCACATCTGGAAGCCACATGTCAGCAGCAGCTGTATAAAACCAGCAGCCCAGCAGACATAGGGTGACATTTTTTGCCAGAAGCCCAGACGGCATGGACCTCACTCTTCTGTGGGTGCTTCTGCCACTGGTCACCGTGGCCTGGGGACAGTATGGTGACTATGGGTACTCCTATCATCAGTACCATGACTACAGTGATGACGGGTGGGTGAATCTGAACCGGCAGGGCTTCAGCTATCAGTGTCCCCACGGGCAGGTGGTGGTGGCCGTGAGGAGCATCTTCAACAAGAAGGAAGGTTCCGACAGACAGTGGAACTACGCCTGCATGCCCACACCCCAGAGCCTGGGGGAGCCTACGGAGTGCTGGTGGGAGGAGATCAACAGGGCTGGAATGGAATGGTAAGAACCAGCACGCTGCACACGGCTGGTGATGCAGCAACATACACCTCTCCCTGGGGGAGGCTTGACCCTGGAGACTGGGCAAATCCTACCAAGATCCTTTCCATTGCATGCTCCGGGTGTGGCAGGGTTGAGGCTGAGCAGACCACATTACAGGACAAAAACCCACGATGGGGCAAAGGGGTGTCCATGGCAGATGGACTTCTCTGTGGCTCTCAGTTTGGTCCAGGGGCTAGTATGGCTTTGTGAAACATTTACTATTTTGCCAAAAGATAAGTATAGAAACTGAAAGTCTTTACGAAACTTTGTAGCAATTTGGTTTTGCTGTGATGTCCAAATGGCATTTTAATATGGTAGTAATTTATTTGGACTGTCTTACAAAAAAAGTGTTGGTACCCAACAGACTGGGCAAAATAAACAACAGAACATTCACCACAGTTTGAGAAATATTGATTTAAGGCTGATGAGTGGGGGAGAGGGGTCAAAGAAATTTAAGCCAAGAGAAGTGAAATGAAATAGCTTTTTGCCATCCCAATTAAATGTGCCCTCTCAGTTTTGAGTACCAAGGTCCTTCTCTGTGTGCATTTAAAATGTATTTCATTGCTGGGAAATAATTTATTAAAATATTTTGGGAGCAGTCTTCTCATTCAACTAGGTTCTGCCATGGTTAATGACACAGAAATGGCATGAGCCTGTGTCTCCACTGTGGTGTGTGACTTTCTCACACTAGTACTTGGTCAGAGCCCATCCCAGAAGCTCTGCACTGTGAGGCCAGTTAGTCATAGCAGCCTGCATGGAGGCAAGGCCATTGAGTGGGTTGGGGGAGAGGGTGAAGGCAGAGTCAGGGGGAGGCTGGCCTGGGGAGGAGGGAGCCCAGCTGGCTGGTTGCTGCTACGGTAACTGTGCAGAGGAGATTCTACTGAGGGGTCTCCATGGGCATGTGGTGGACTGAGGCTTAGAGGTAGGTTGTCAAGCACAAAATTCTGAGTGTCGCTGCACCAGCACAGAGATGAGAGATCAAGAGGAAAAGACTTCTGGGTGGAGGAGTCAGGCAATAAAGTGGATTTCTAAGCAATAAAAACAGCTCTCATTGATTGCTTAACCCAACCAAGCACCATGCTGAGTGCTTTATATGAATTATCTCATTTAATGCTCAAAACAAATCTATAAGTCACTTTATAGGTAGATAAACTGCTGTCTAGAGATCAGGGGTTTCCTCAACTGGAAAGTGGTCAATCTAGGATTTGGGTCCAGCGAGTCTCAGCTCCAGAGCATAAGTGCTTAGCCGTGGTGATGGGTTACTTGAGAGTCTGCTGCCCCACTGCATGGGCTCAGTCAGCATGGGTCAGGGAGGTAAGGAATGGACTCAGGGCAGTTCTTCATCCTGGGGAAGGAGGGCACTGTAAGATGACAGCAGAAGTTATTCGTGGAGGGATGGGGTCAGCTTGATTACTGCCATGACAGAGGAGGGGCTCAGCCAACCTGTGGAAGGGATGGGGGTAAAGGTTCACAGCTGCAGGTGGGGGCCCCTTTATCAGGCCTTATTCATCCATCCCCACTGCCTCCAGTGAGCATATTTAATTATCTAAAACCCTTCCAGACAGATGGCTGACTCAGAGTCCAGCCTCACCTCAATGACAGTCTCCAGTGGCTTCCCGTAGGCAGGCCATTGCCTGGCACAGAGCCTGGGGATGACCTAATTACAACTGTCTGTCTAGTCCTCCAATTTAGGGGGCCAGTAGATGGGTGGGGCCCCCTTCTAATGCCCCCTTTTAGAGCCACACAAAACAGCACTCAGATGATTTCTTAAATTCTAAAGGAAGAGCCCTGGACTCTGAATCAGGGGGCCTGGACTTAGATCCTGCTTCTGAAGACAACTTGCCTGATGACCTCGGACCACGGATTCAGCTCTCTCGGCTCCCACCTAATTTGGAAAATAAGCAGTTAGACTGCCTAATCTCATGGGGCTCCAAGGCTCCTAATCTCTGCTTGGCTCTGAAAATACAGCTGGATTGTTCTTTCATTCTGTTGATCTTTGTGTTTATCCTTGCTAGGGAGAGAAGGCAAATTGAGTTTAGTTTCAAACTTGCCAACGTGTGACTGGTTTGTCATTAACTCCCAAACTATTTGAAGAAAAGCACGAGAGGGAAATTATATGCAAATTATATGATTTTGTTTGGCCAGTGGGAAGCAAATGAGAAGCTGACAACACAATCTCTCTTCCACCTTCACTTCCTCCATGGTTTTGATTGTGCAGAGTCAAATGATTTTTTTTTTCTTTCCCCCTTTCTACCCTCTGTTTTCTCTGTCTCCTCCTCCATTAATCACAGAGGTTTTTTTTTTTTTTAATGTACAAATGAAAAACAGTAGGACTTAGCTGCCCCAGGACTGATCCCAATTACCCCAGAGGCATTTTTGTCAGATGATTATTGCTTTTTGTTTGGGCTCCAGTCTCAGTGAAAAAATCAGAAGGAGAGAAATTTTCCATAAACTGGGGAGCAGTTATATCTTCCCATTGACTGCAGGTTCTTAACCTGTTCTGGGGAAAGAGTTGATAGTTTTGCACAATATGGCTGCCTGGTATAACTACATTTGCTTGCAAGCTTAGTTTTAAAGGGGATGGGGGAGTCTCAAATACAGATATGACAAAAAATACATAGGATCTGCTAAAGACCCTTGTTAATTGGAGCACAGTCTTTAAAAAGTGCTTCCATCATGACTGAGTTGACTTGTAACATGGCTGTTTACCACGGTTTCTCTGATGAAAAATCACTTCTTCAGATGCCAGATTCTGAAGTGTGCATGCTGGCCCCCACTTACAATGGCTTGGAGGCTTTACCTTGATCCCACGTGTGGCATTTTGCCATCTCAGAGGATGCCCCAGTTTTTCTCAGGGAATCTTCTCAAACTTGGGTTGACAAAGACTGTAGGACATGCAGGTCCCCTATGGAATGAGGTGAAGCGAAACTTCATTAGTGAGGCTGAGCTGGAGTGTGGTGGAAGGAATTCTGGTTTCAGAATCAGGAAACTTTGATTCATAGCTCCTTTTCCTATCATCTCTGAGCTCTGTGGTCTTGGGCATTCAGTTTCTCATTCTGGAAAAAAAGAAAAAAAGTGTAATACCCATATCACAAGCTGCTAGGGAGAAGTACTGTGATGCTCACAAGCCAGAGTGTAGGGGAACTCTAACACAAATCTAAAACAAATTCCTGGCACATTGTGGGCAGTCAACAAAGATTTTGTGAATCTGTAATTTGATCAGGCTGATTAAAGAGGCAAGTCAGCTTTACATGGAGTCTGAATTCAGAAGAACATTCAGTCTCCTGGATTATTTGCTCTTTTCCCAGGTCCTCAAAGAATTCCCAAAAAGACATTTCAAAATGGCAGCTTGTTTTGGAGCTGACTATTTGAATTTATGAATTCACCAAAGATAAGTCACGTGATGGACAAGAGGAAACCACATTACTTCCACCACATTCCAAAATCATGAGCCACTCCAAAAGCATATCTACTATTAGTATAAATTTTGGCAGTTTTTATCCTTGGCTGAAAAGTACAGGCCCGCATAAGAGCATATGATTCAGCCTGTTAAGCTGAAGAAGCCATAGATAAAGGTACTACTTCTAAAAATATAAGACGTTGCAATAGCATACCCAGCACAGTATTTGCCATTGTCATCTTTTAAATAAGAACTGTCAGTGAACCAAGAATAATCAGAGTTACCCAGAGAACTTCCTAAAGATCATCACAAGGAGTCAGTAGGTCATCCCACCAGTGTTAAGCAATCATGAGAAACTTCATCAGTGCCAGAGGGGAGAAGAGTAGTAGAGTCAAGATTATGAGAACATAAATGAGTGGTGTGAGGAACAGTTAGCAAAAGGACTTCTTATGAGGTGAGCCAGCTGACTGAGAAATGCTGAGTGTGATGAGAATTCAGAAGAGCTTCTACTGAGGTACAAAAATGGTTAAATGGTTCTGGACAAACCTCCACTCTCAGTCCCTGAGTTTTCTTATCAGTAAAATAGAAGCATTGGGATCCCCTGTGGCTCAGATGGTAAAGAGTCTGCCTGTAAATGGGACACTTGGGTTCGATCCCAGGTCGGGAAGATCCCTTGGAGAAGCAAATGGCTACCCACTCCAATGTTCTTGCCTGGAGAACCCCATGGACAGACTAAAGTCCATAGGGTTGCAAAGAGTTGGATATGACCGAGCAACTAACATAACATATAGGGACTAGTATAAGCAGCAATGAGGTATTGAGCCTTATAATCTAATACGATTTCTATGCTTTGAAGGGCTTCTTTACTTATAGGATATTGATTAATTCTGGGAAGAGGTTTTAAGTGATCTATTTGAACCTTGATGTGCAGTGGGCTGTGGTTTTTGCTGATATCAGTTTGAGATTTTTGCCACAAATAGAGTGGTAGTTGATTCAGTAGAAGCAGATGATCAGCTGTTTCCAGAATCAGCTCTAGTACCATCAAAAACAAAACAAATAAAAGATGTCAAAGAGTCACTTAAGTCACCTGGTTGGCTGCTTTGATGACTACTCTCAAATTCTAGAATTATTTTCTCCTTTTAGGAAAATGTCCTGTATATTTCTCTGGCTTTCCTGGTGGCTCAATGGTAAAGAAACCACCTGCCAATGAGGGAGACACAGGTTCAATCCCTGGGTCAGGAAGATCCCCTGGAGAAGGAAATGGCAACCCACTCCAGTATTCTTGCCTGGAAAATCCCATAGACAGAGACGCCTGGTGGGCTACAGTCCAACAGGTCACAGAGAGTCGGACGTGACTTAGTGACTGAGCAGGCACTCACACCTGTATTCTTCTCTAAGAAGTCTTCACCTAATAAACGGAAGGGAAAAGAAACTAAGGGAAAAAGGTATGTGCCTTTTAAAAGGCCTAAACAAAAGGGAATACATTCAGAGCCAGAAACCTCTTGAGGTTTATTAGAGATTGCCCGCTATTTGAATTGTTGTAGTACTACAAGGCAAAGGCTGGTTTAAGTACTGCAGGCTCCAGTGTCAGTTAGAACTGGAAGAGATTCACCCTCAACCTGGAGAAATTTTCTTCAAGTCAGTTAAGAGGGATGATTGGGACGAGCTCCTTTTGTTCCCAGGCATCCAGTCATTGAGGACGGGGAGGATGTTGGAAAGGTTGATTAAAGAGCTGAAGGCAACTAAAGCCCTTAAATTTGTAGCAAACTATTTTCCAATGTCCTGGCTTTTTGCAAAAAATAGCAGAAACTTAGGGAAGGGGATTCACTTAGGGGCCTTCATTTGCTGAAGTTGAATATTAAGAATTTTGGCAGTCTTCCTTTTAGATGACTCATCTAAAGTAAGAGAGTGCTGGTTGATTAGGTTAACTGAGTCTGGAGTGGACACAGTTTCCTATTCTATGCTAGTTCTTTTTACTAGAAGGGAGAGGTCCTGGATCAACCTGTTACTAAACATAGAGTTTAGAGCTACCCGAATGGAATCAACATCTGGAGAAAGATCAGAATTTGCTTTAAAAATAATCTGAAGTCAGTTGTAATAGTCATAAACACATTTGTCAAATTTTTGTGTGCCAGCCTGAATTTTGTTCCAATCAATAGGCTTTAGAAAAGCCCCTGTAATAATAACTCAATGAATATGCCTAGTGATTGCCTGAGCCTGAACACATAGTAAGTTAGTGTGCTGGTCTCACAGTTGTAATTCTAGAGACCTTTCAGAATTTTCTGTATTAGCTATTTTCATTCAAATTTGGGCATTGTCCTCACTGACAAGCATATGAACTGGCTGATATATGTTGAAGAAACCAAGCTGATAAGTTTGAATGACTAAAGTACTCAGCAAATCTATGAGGATCTTCAGTTACTTTCAGAAAAGTTTGACTGTGGCTTGCAGTTCAGGTTTAGTCCAGGAAATATTAGAGATTAAGGGTTGAGCCTCTGGGTCCCCAAAAGGCTTAATTTGAAAGGGATAGTTTCTGATCAGTTCAGAGGAAAAGGGAATGGGAAGACCTTCAGAGAAAAGAGGAAGTCTGGCAAGAGAATCAGTATTGGGGGATTGGGGGTCTATAGGAGACATAGGGGCTCCCCCAGGGCCTCAGCGGTAAAGAATCCACCTGCAATGCAGGAGTCACAGGAGAAGCCGGATTGATCCCTTGGTCAGGAAGATCCCTGTAGGAGGGCATGGCAACCCACTCCAGCATTCTTGCTTGGAAAATCCGATGGACTGAGGAGCCTGGTGGGCCACAGTCCATGGGGTCACAAAGAGTCAGACATGCTTGAAGCGATTTAGCATGCAAACACACACAGGAGGTGTAGATGGCAAAATAGAGAAGGAAAAAGATGGCACTGAGGGTGGGTCCTGAGCAAGGTGTGCCAAAGGAGAGAGGCAAGGCAGTACGGAGGTGGAAGGAGAGACAGAGGAGCCGAGGAAGAAGGACCCAAGGCTTTGGGAGCCATGTTATCTTTCTTTAAACAGTTTCCTCAGTTAATCTTAACATTTTACTTTGCAGACATGTAATTTTAATCTCCTGATAATATTTGGAAGCTTCAAAATACCCATCAGAATAGGCTTTTCACTTAGCTTTGGAAAATTTAGAGCAAAGGTTGTCCAATTTGGTTTTGAGAAAAGTATGCTTAGGGATTTCAAAACTTCCCCCACAATGGTCATTGGTATTCTAAATTGCCTTTAGTTAGGTCAATCCAATTTAGTTAGACATGAACATGAAGAATAACCTTGGTTTTCAAAAATAAAATGGACCAAGATCACTGTAGGGAAAGGGTACCCTCACAATATTTAAATAACTGGGATCCCATTTTCTCAGAGCTGTTTTCCCTAGAGTAAGAGAATTATTTTCAAACAACTTAGCTCAAATAGCCCACACTGCATGCAGGTCTAGTATCAGCTAGTTCTAAGGCAGCAGTCTGGCCCCAAGAGAGACAGGAAGCTACTCAGCATACTTCCAATAAAACAGCCCCTCCTTCCCCAAGGAATGGGCTGATGGCCAGCCAGTTTCAGCTGTATCAGTCCGATTTCAAAAACTGAGTCAAAGTGCCAAATGAATATTCTCATATGGGAACAAGGTCTTATCCGGAAAAGGTAAAACCTTAAAACAGATCCTGAATAAAACCTGGAAAGCTTCAAAATGCAACAAGAGTGAAGCTCAGATCCAGGAGAAAGATTTTCTTAAAAATCTCAGGGTCAGTTAGAAAAGCAGTGAGCATCAAGTTCAATGTGGGTACCACATCTGTTTGCTCAAAAGCCTCAAAGTAATCAAGGATCTTCACTGAATCCCCCAGTGGAATACCAAAATGTTGACCTAAAATAAATAGAATGCCTGTTACATCTCCAGAAAATGGGTTTGGTTGGGATGAGCCAACGATTACAATTTGGGGTCTACAACCATGGTGAGGCATGTGCAAGTCCCTGCAAAATGGAGAGAATGTCTTTGTAGGGGTAAAAGGAGTTGGGAGGGGCTACAGTGACTATAGAGTCCATGGTTTTTCATTGGTTCCCTCCTGACAAACTCTCATTGGCTGAGCAGCATCACAGGGCATGGGAGCTCCCCCTTCTGGCCCATCTCCTGACTCTACTTAATTGGGATTTCTATTTAACTTTTTAAGAGGAGGAACTCAGTTTTCCACAGTGTAATTCTAACTGAGACCAAGGTCCTGTCTAGTAAAGAGCAGTTCATCCTGATTCATTATGCTGGTCATTAAGTACACACTGTGCTCACCTGGTTTTCCCAGATCAGCTCCTCTACACCAGTGTCTTTCACCCTCTGCTTCCCAATCTGCTTTATGTTTCCTGTGGGGCACTTGTCCTTACCTGGTTTGTATTTTTATAGTTCGTTCCCTTCAAAATTTAAGCTTCATGAATGTAAGGATTTTGTCACATTCGCCACTGTATAGACTATTTTTCAGCACTAGAATAATGCTGGCACATTGAGGGACCCACTAAATACATAGTGAAAGAGCAAGTAAGACTAGTTAAGGACTTCTCTGACAGTCAGTGGTTAAGCGTCTACCTTCCAATGCTGGGGGTGTGGGTTTGATCCCTAGTAGGGAGCTAAGATCTCACAGGCTTCATGGTCAAAAAACCAGGACATAAACACAAGAGCAATATTGCAACAAATTGAATAAAGACTTCGCACTGAAAAAAAAAAACCTTAAAAAAAATCTAGTTAGTTCATTGAGCAGCCCAAATCCTAGCCAATGTTCTCAGTGCCCTTGACAAAGAAGCCTGCAGATCTTCCTGCACAGGAAACCACTTTGGTTACATTTTTAAATTATTTTATTTTATATTGTAGTAAAGCTGATTTACAATGTGTACAGCAAAGTGATTCAATTACGTATATATATATATAGATACATTCTTTCTCAATTTTTTTTCCATATAGGTGATTACAGAATGCTGAGTATAGGTCCCTGTGCTATACAGTAGATCCTTGTTGATTATCTATTTTATTATAGTAGTGTATATATGTTAACCACAGACTCCTAATTTACCCCTTTTCCCCACTACATATATAAAGTGGAATACTACTCAGTCATGAAAAAGAATGAACTTATGCCATTTGCTGGAACATGGAGGAACCTAGAGATTATTACACTAAGTAAAGTAAGTCAGACAGAGAAATACAAATAACATATGACTGATATGTGTAATCTAAAGAAAAACTGATACAAATGAACTTATTTACAAAACAGAAACAAACTTACAGACTTCAAAAACAAAGGTGAGAGTGAAGCAATTAAAAACGCAATGAAGCAGATATGAAGTATAAGTGCTATTACCCTAATTCTAATTGATATGGTGCTGTATAATTTATAAAATATTCCTCATTCATTTGCCTATTATTCACTACCAAATACTTACTATCACAAACTTTGCCAGACTCCAGGAATATGAAGATGAATAACATACAGTCTATGCCCCTGAGTTACTCATGGTCTAATCTTACTTAGCTTCATAATAATACTGCAAGGCAAAATTGCTATTGGGTTGGTCAAAAAGTTCATTCAGTCTTCTCTATAAGATGTCTCCAGTAGTGCTTACTTGTTTTTAACTTCACTTGAGACAATTTTGTTAGACTGTATTGTAACAGATTACAATTTTGTTAGATTGTATTGTATCGTAACATTGTATTGTCATATCAGTGTGAATTTTTTAAAAAAATTATCAAAATTGGTAAATTTTTGTTCAGCTATTTTAATATTGAAGATGGAAGAAGCAATACTTTTGGCATACTATGCTGTATGATTTCATGAAAGGCAAAAAAAGCAGCTGAAATGCACAAAAAGAAAACAATGATTTTTGCAGTGTACAGAGAAGCTGCTGTGACTGATCGAACATGTCAAAAGTGATTTGTGAAGTTTTGTGCTTAAGATTTCTCAAAGGACGTTGCTCCATGGTCAAGTGGCCCAGTTGAATTTGATAGTGATTAAATTGAGACATTAGTTGAGGACAATCAATGTTATACCATATGGGAAAAAATCGACATACTCAAAATACCCAAATTAAGTGTTGAGAATCATTTGCACCAGCTTGGTTATATTAATTGCTTTGATGTTTCTTGGAAGTTAAACGGAAAAAAAATCAAACAAACAAACAAAAAACCTTCTTGACAGTATTTCCTCATACAATTCTCTACTTAAACATAACTAAACCATTCCATTTTTAAAACAAATTGTTACAGGAGATGAAAAGTAGGTACTGTACAATAATGCAGAACAGAAGAGATAATGAGCAATTAAAATGTAAAACCACCAACCAAACCAAAGCCCAGGATTCATCCAAAGAAGTTAATGATGTATATATGGTGAGGCTAGAGGGAGTCTTCTACTATGAGCTCCTTCTGGAAAAACAAATGACTAATTTCAACAAGTACTGATACCAATTAGACCAGCTGAAAACACCACTTGACAGAAAATGCCTGGACTTAGTCAACAGAAAACCTATAATCTTCTATCAGGATACCGAAAGACTGCATGTTTCTTTGATGATCAGGCAAAAGCTGTTACAGCCTGGCTGGAAAGTTCTGATTCATTCCCATATCCACCAGACATTGTACCTTCAGATTTCTATTTACTTCAGTCTTTACAAAATTTTCCTAATGGAAGAATTTTCAATTCCCTGGAAGACTATAGAAGGCCCCTGGAACAATTCTTGGCCCAGATGTAGCTTTTCCTTCCATGTAATTGCAATATTTATGATAACAGTAACAACCACTACCTTTTCTGTCTTTTCATAACATACTTTGTACCAGGCTCTGGGGTAGACACTTGACATATAACATCTCTTTAGTCTTCATGCAATACTATCAGGCTTGAAGTTGCCATCCCCGTTTTGTGGCTGTGCTGTGCTGTGCTTAGTTGCTCAGTCACGTCTGACTCTTTGTGACTCCATGGACTCCAGTCCACCAGGCTCCTCTGTTCATGGGGGTTCTCCAGGCAAGAATACTGAAGTGTTGTCATGCCCTCTCCAGGGGATCTTCCCAACTCAGGGATCAAATCCAGGTCTCCTGTATTGCAGGCAAATTCTTTACTGTCTGAGCTACCAGGGAAGCCCCATTTTTGTGGAGGTAGGCACAAACATCAGCAGAAAGAACAAGATGGGACATGGAATTATTCTGTTGGGGATTGAGAGAAAAGTCCAAAACTTGTGAAGCTCTTTTGAATAGGTAAACTTGCCCCCAAACTGGTTTGTCTTTGTCCCTTGCCATTTCACTGCCCCACCATCCCCAGCCAGTTTCTTGTGTCTCATCTTTGTCTTTAGTACCAATCTATTTCTTCTGTCCAACATCTGTATCATCATGATGTCCCTTACCAGCACAGTTGTCTGGAAAGCATTCCAGACCAAGTACAGCACTTGACATAGAGTAGGTAATAATGAATATTTGTTGAAAGACTTAACAAACATTCTGAAAATCTGTGGAGCATCTTATACATGTCTGATAACAATTCAAAGACTATTCTGGGGAAAAGAGAATTAACAGGAGTCAAAACTTTACTCTAAAAGGATGAGTCTCCCTTGGTGAAATTTAAACCTTTATCCAGCTGGATTGGGAGAGCAATGTTGGAGAGGCTGAGTCACATGATCTCCTAGTCACAGGGAGTGGCCGCCAGCCTGGACGATGGGAAAAGCTGCTTTTATTCCATCTTTGTTGTGGAGTTGAAGACTGGCTAGCAGACTTGGAAATACAATTTGTGGAGCTGGTAGAAGAGACGAGCACAACCAGCCCATCCATGTGATTGGATGATGAAAGCTCTTCACCAAGTTGATGCTGCTTTCCTTACACTATTCTCCACTCAACCCAATGCCACCTCCAACTTGCTAAGAGTCTGGGTTTTCTGTGGGTCTGGACTGAGACCAGCAGAGACTGGAAAGAGAGACTAAAAAACTTCACAGAGGAGTTCACCGACAAAACCAGACACAGGTTCCCATCCTGGCCACTGTCACTGAACCTGACCAGTGGCCCTGGACCCAGGGAAGGGCACAAACAGAAGGGAGAGAGCCTGAATGTAGAATGGACCAGAAAGCAGAAGGACAATCATGGAGTAACTTTTTGAGCTCTCTGAGAGTTCCTGAACAGTAGCTTTGGCCTCAGAAAAATCTGAGTTTGGATCATTGCTCTACCTCTTTGTATCTTGGCCAAGAGCTTTGCAGATGTTATTTCACTTGATTCTCACAGTGACCTAGGTGAGGCTCCACACGGGATGTGAAGGTCAGGGATAGGACCAGAACTCATGCCTGCCGATCCCTCAACAAGGACTTTTCCCCCAAAATCCTGCTGCTTCCACATTTTGCTATTGTGGGTATAGAATAAAGTTTTCTCAGGGTGCTGGCCCTGAGAAAAGAGAAATCACTTTCAGAAAGGCCATTTTCTCAGAAAATGTCCATGACCACTGTTGTCAGAGGGGGAACAACTGCTTGGTTATTTCCCTTCCAGAAAGTTTCCAGCATCAGGTAGAGCAGGGCTCACAGTGCTCAAGTCTGTGAGTCTGAGCCTCCAGCCTTCAAAGTGTTGATGAGAAAGTATGTCTTTTCAAAGGGAGAGGAGAGAGTCCAGAAGCAAGGAACCCCAGGGCCCTCAGACTCTGAGGAAATGTTCTCTGGGGACCTGTGCCTAGGGCTCAGCTGAGTCCTATCATCCTTTACCAGGAAAGCTGCAGTCTTGGACCCATCCTCTTTTCTGCAGACCATTCAAGAACAACAGCCATGCACTGGGCAGTGAAGCAGAGCCTCAGGGACGTCTTTTCCACAACTTAAAAAAAAATATTGAATTTGAACCACTTTAGTAATGCAAGCTTCCTCCAACTCCGCCTCCCTCCCCTCCTGTTGATAATCTGCCTTCATTCCCCTTCTCACCTGCCTGGCTCCTGTGTTTGGAATCCTGCAGTTTGTGGCCAAATCTTTAGGTAGATCTTACTAAGTCCTTTTTGAAAAGGTGATTGGAAGGGAGAGGAGTGCAGGAGAGGAATGCCCAAAACTAGATTCATTTTGCACCCTCATCCTGGAGCAGGCTCTGTTCCTGAAGGAGAAGGTAGAAGTGGGAAGATGTATCACTCACCTGACTTTCTGAGAACTGCTTGAAGAGAACTTCAGGGTCCCTCCTAGATTTGAGTGATGGACTCTTACAAGTGCATTCTGGGGGACTTCCCTGATGGTCCATTGTTGAGAGTCCACTTCACAGTGCAGGCAATGAAGGTTCAATCTCTGATCAGGGACCTGGCATTCCACATACTGTAGGACAATGGAACTAGCACATCTCAACTGGAGGGAAACTTGCATGCCAAAACAAGGATCCTGAGTGCCATAGCTGAGACCTGACACAACCAAAGATCAAGACAAAAGAACTGCATTCCACCTCCAGTAGTGGAAGTTTCCCTGGCCATTCATTTGTTCATTCAATCTTCCATGACACATTTGCTGGACTCCAGTGTCAGGCCCTGTAGGGGATTCAAACTGAAGATTAAATTATCTTTCTCCTTTAAGGACTTTACCATCTACTGGGGGCAATAAGCCGTACTCAAGTGGCTGTGCTGCAAGGCGGATGCATCAGCAATTAAGACAGCCAACCTCTGTGAGCTTTGCTTTAGGGAAACAGCAGCTCAAGGAATGCACAACATACTACCAGCTTTCCACTGATGGACACCAGGAAGCCAAGAGCAGGTTTCTCAGAATGTACCCACATGTGCTGTGTGGACCCAGTGAAAGGATGATGGCAATAATAAGTAGTTTGAAGCCTGTCAGAGGTTATACAGTCAGGAATGGCTGGAGTAGCAGTCCAGCAACATAGCCTATGCTCTTAACTACTCTGCTATACTGCTTCTACATGAGTGTAAAAATGTCCCCTTACAAAAATCCAATTCTCGAAGGAATAATTTCATCATGTTGGCCACACGCACTGCCAAGCTCCAGTATAGGCTCACTCTACCAAAATGTGAAAGCAGTGGGACAGAAACTGGGGGAGGTGAGCTCTGTTTGGTTAACTAGCTTTCATCATATGTCCTTGGGCCCTGGGTGTGTAGTATCCAAATAATCTTCACAAGGCGGTGTTATTATAGGTGGCATTTGAGAGAGTGACACACACACACTTCCCATACAGGACTGGGGGTCAGCTGCTTGGCTGGCAGCTGGCAGAGATTCATGGAACTTGGATGGGCTTCAGAACTGGTACTGAAACTGTTCAGCTTATCTTGTTACATTTATTTTTGCTTATGGGAACTTACCATCATGGGAATGCTGTCCCTGTGACAGTCTGAGTGCCCAGAACAAACCAAGACAGTGGAACAACAGTTCCAGGAAAACCTGGTTCAGTTCTGACAGGCCTGATTTAGAGGGAGGCAAACTTTTAGTGATGGAGAAAGATCACAGAGGGTACCAGTTTGCTGCACCATCACTCTTTGGACACATATGAGCTTTGTTTACAACTCTTAGAGCTTTCATTGAAGTTGCATCTCACTATGATGGCTAGAATTAGGATAGGATAAACCATTGTGGAAAATCAGCCCCCAAGGCTACCCTTCAAACCTCAGTCATTCATTCCAACTGTATGGCTTCCTCAAATGTTCCAGGTGCTTTCCAAAGCTGAGATGTGAGCAATGATAGAGGGAAGAAGCCTAGGTCATCAACGGGCATAGGTCTCAATGTACATCTTAACTTGCATTATTTATATCTTATAGATGAGCTTTCTAAGGTTTGTCAGAATTTATTGCAAGTCCTGGGAACAGGGAGTTTGAGCCAGCTTGCATGTTGACTGAGTACCAAGCCCATTTCTTGATTTTTGTTTCAGCACAGAAGCACAGTGATTGATACAGAATAGGGAGGAGGTACAAGTTTGTTGGATGAATGGATAAATAAACACATGTTTGAATATGTGCACAGTTGTTAAGTTGCATCCAACTCTTTTGATACCCCTTGGAGTGTAGCCCACAAGCTCCTCAGCCTTGGGATTCTCCAGGCAAGAATACTAGAGTGAGTTGCCATTTCCTTCTCCAAGAGATCTTCCTGACCCAGAGATTGAACCCAGGTCTCCTGTGTTGTAAGCAGATTCTTTACCTTCTGAGCCAAATGGGAAGTCCCTATTTGAATCTTTTTTTAAATTTTCTTTACTTTATTGTGTTGGTTTTGCCATACATTGACATGAATCCGCCATGGGTATAAATATGCTCCCCCTCCAGAACCCCCCTCCCTCCTCCCTCCTGATTCCCTCCCCCTGGGTCATCCCAGTGAATCTGATCAAGCTAGATACTAAATTTATTTCATGTCTGGTCAGAAAGCATCTTTTTTTCCCATTCATTTATTATTCATTTATTCATTCATGCTTATATATATATATATATATATTCAAATATATATCTATGTATGATCCAGAAGATCATTTCCAATAATTAAAAAGAACAAAATGAAGTTTAGTCACTGATGGTTTTATAGTTTATGTGTCAGCAAGATCTCTCTCACCTATCAGCACAGGGTACTTATTCTTACTTTATCTATTATATCTTCTGGAAACTTATCTTTACTTGGAAAGGAGGGATGTATTCCGACAACTGCCAGGTAGTGACACAGACACAAATTCCTGCTCTGCTTCCTCACAAGAGGGAACGGGATCAATGTTCAGGTGGGTAAAAGTGAAGACCAACAGAGGTAGCTGAGATTCACTTTGAAAGAGCTTTTGAAAGCTTTCGGGGCTTTCCTGGTGGCTCAAGGTAGAGAATCTGCCCGCGCTTAAGCAGAAGAAATGTTTATTTGAGGTTCATCAATCTGTTGTGTTTTCCTTGTCTTCATTTTATTTCAATTCAGACAAAGTGAATTATATTATCTTTTATTTTAAACGGCATGAATAATACAATCTTGCCTTTGTAAAAATTCTAGATGCCTCTGTATCCATCCATTTATGCATTCTTCCATCTAACAACATATTCTCAGAGGTCTAACAAGAGCAGAGTTTCCCAATTTTCCTCCAGTTGAAAGATTTCGAATCATTTGAATTTTAATGGTGAGTATATGCCATTCCTACCAATAAAACAAAGTCCTTATTATTTGCATAAAATAGAATAAATTGAAAGGAATCTAGGTCTTTGAAAAGTGGCTTGGCTTAGTAAGTGGGCGCTGAGATCTTGGGGAGGGGGTGAATTTGTGCACCACTGTGTTCCTTTATTTGGAATTTTCTGTTCTCTTTAGGTACCAGACATGCTCCAACAATGGACTGGTGGCAGGCTTCCAGAGCCGCTACTTCGAGTCAGTGCTGGATCGGGAGTGGCAATTTTACTGCTGTCGCTACAGCAAGAGATGCCCATATTCCTGCTGGTGAGCCTGGCAGCCAAACACAATTCCTCACAGCTACTGGGACTGAAGGGGAGCTTGAGGGATGTGCTTTGGTCCACGTTTCTAGTTTCAGATAAGCATCAGCCATCCCAAACAAGTTTTAAATATAGCAGCTAGCCTATAGAAGGGGATGGATAGATGAAAGAAAAGGCCAGAGTAATATTCACACTGGGAGGGACCTTACAGGTCATCAACTCTTTTGGTAGAAAAGCAAACAAATAAAGCAAAGAGCAAAAACGTGACTTGTCCCAGACCAGCCAGCTTATTTCATGGTGGTTCACCTCTAAACTGAAGTTTATAGACTCCTGTTTCAGTGCTCTTTTCTGTCTCTATCATGATAACTTCTAGTCACATCCAAGGACACTTGACATATTTGGGACCCTATATTTTCTTGCAGGGCTTCTTTTGAAGATCCAGCCTTTTTCCAGGTCAGAGTGCCAAACATAGTATATAATCATAGACTTCAAAAGGACTTAGCTTTTGAGTTGACTAGGAGAATATATATATATATATATAATATTTTATATATAATATAAACACAAATATTTATAATATTATAAACATAAATATTTATAATATTATAAATATAAATATTTATAATAAATATATATATTATATAAATATATAATATATATTCATATATATATATATAAATTCTGATAACTTGCACTGGATGTTGACAACGTGACTTGTCCCAAGTTCTTTAGTCTGGAAACAAGTCAGACATTTATACTTAGAACAAAAGAGTAAGTGTCAACATTTGAAGGTTGACTCAAGTGACATCTCTCTCCATAGTGTGATGTGATGCTTGGAAAAACAGCCTTGTGGGTCACACTTATTCTCTGTAGCCAAACAACACTACAGATGCTCAAGTAGGGGACAGTGTCTCCAGGGATAGGCAGTTCCAAAACCTTAGCATTTTTCTGTTTGAAGCAGTGATAAAGGGTAAATTCAGAGCTCAAAGCCACCTAATATCAGTAGCTATCTGATGCGGCAGGGACTTCATCCAGCTGTCCAAAATGCCTCTATGTTGTTGTTGTTATTGCTCAGTCTCTCAGTCGTGTCTGACTCTTTACGACCCCACGGACTGCAACACGCCAGGCTCCTCTGTCCTCCACTGTCTCCCAGAGTTTGCTCAAATTCATGTGCATTAAGTCAGTGATGTTACCTAACCATCTCTTTCTCTGTTGTCCCCTTCTCCTCCTGCCTTCCATCTTTCCCATCATTGGTCTTTTCCAATGAGTCGGCTCTTAGCATCAGGCAGTGAAAGTATTGGAGCTTCAACTTCAGCATCAGTTCTTCCAATGAATATTCAGTGTTGATTTCCTTTAGGACGGATTTATTTGATCTCCTTGCAGTCCAAGGAACTCTCGAGTCTTCTCCAACACCTCAGTTTGAAAGGATCAATTCAACTCAGTCTTCTTCATGGTCCAGCTCTCACATCCATGCATGACTGCTGGGAAATCCTTAGCTTTGACTTTACAGAAATTTGTCAGCAAACTGATGTCTCTGCTTTTTAATATGCTGTCCAGGTTTGTCATAGCTTTCTTTCCAAGGAACAAATATTTTTTTTTTTCGTGGCTATAGTCACCATCCACAGTGATTTTGGAGCCCAAGAAAGTAAAATCTGTCATTGCTTCCACTTTTTCCCGGTCTATTTGTCATCAAGTGACGGGACCAGATGTCTCCATAAAGCTGGTCTTACTCCACCATGATTGGTGAACAGGCATGGCTAGGGTGTAAGTTATAACTGTGAAAGTTCCTGAATCCAAGATCTAAAGGGTCTTACATTTGGGGTAGAGTAGCAGGAGCCCACCAGGTACTAAGAGGCTAAGAATTTAATGAACATGGAGCTGTGTATGTGGGAACAAATTCTTGAGATCAAAGGCTGACAGAGATGAGCAACTTTTCTTAAGTTGATCAAGACATTAAAATCTCTGGTAACAAAATTTACCCTTGGCCATGGTCTGCAATGGTCTGCCCATCCTCACTCCCCACCCTACTCTCCCCATTCCTCATCCCACTCTGTCACCCAGACATGACACTGACAGTTGGTAGGATCAACCTGTGAAGAGAGAGCCGAGAAAAATGGAGAGAGGAGAGAATTCCTCAGAAAGACACAGCAAGTCCACTTTGAAGTGGTCCCTCTAAGGAAGGCTTCACTTGGCTGGACCTCTTTCTGGCTGTGTGGTGTTAAGAGCTGAGAACTTCTGTGGTTGTCAAGGAAATGGTGCTTTTCCAAAAGGACGCTTGGAACAGCACAATGAGACTGCAGGAAGCACTGCGGTATGCAGGGCGTGACTCACCGTCCCGCCGGCTCGTCTAGACATTTCAGTGGCATCTCTAAGTTTCCTGAGTCATGACGTTCTATGTTTTTCTAAATTGCATGAAACCTCTAGGGCATGAATTAGGTCTTATTTCTCTGGCATCTCAGCATATTGCCTGGCACAAAGTGGGCAATACATTTCTCCAATGAATAGTTGAACATCACAGGGCCCTTGGAACAGTAACAGTTTGGGAAACCTGACATTGATAAGAGGAGGTTTTATAGTGGAAAACAGTCTTCCTTCAAGTGCATTATTTTATCCAATCCTTTTAACAGCCCTTCGGAGTGAGAACTGTTTTCCCACACCTTCCCACACTGAAAGCTCCTGATAACCCTCTTCCTCGAAACCTTCCCTCACATCACTCTAACTAACTTGAATCACCTCCCAGGGAACTGGGCATATGTGGGTGGAAACATTTTTCTCTTCCCACTTGGAAGGCTGTTCTATAGCACTGAGCCTGACATTGAGAAGTGAGCATCTATCCTTTCCGAGCTTTTAGGGATTCAGGAATAGCACCCTGTGCACAGGGAAAAAAGTAAATCATCCAAGCAACTCCCACGTAAGTGCGGGATTTATTTATTTGGTGGGGACCAAGGCGCCGCTTCCATTTCACTCTCTGCAGTTTCTCATGAGATATTATAGCGTCACTGAAGTCTGGTAAGAAAGCAAATTCCTTATAGAAGCGGACATGGCATCACTCACAAGTTCCCACGGGGACTGGACACAGATGTAAATATTGTTACACATATTTATTTATGTGTGAGAATATGCACTCTTAGTTCATTCATCTGCAAACCACAAACACGTGTCACTGAGGAAGCCACAACCTTTCAGAGACTGTTTGAATAATTCCCCAGTCTCCACATAACGCCAGTGGCTGCTTGCCATGCCCCAGACTGTCCCCCATCAGCACGCTGAGGTTGTCCAGGCGTAGACCCTGTCCCAGGGACTGACAGTTTTTAATTGAGCATGTGTTTCCTTTCCTAAATGTTTCTTTTCCAGATTCATGGCCTTTCATCAGGTTCACTGCATAATATGTTTTGACCAAAAAAAAAAAACCCATCAGTTTTCCTTCAGCTTTGAGTTTCTATAATGAATTTCTACTATGAGTTTCTATATGAATCTCAGATACTGTATTCTATTCTCCGTTATCAGATTTTTTTTTATTAATTCCTAGATAGTTCTGGCTAACAACTACAACAAAATCAGCTCATCTGAATGTTCTCCTCTTTCTACCCCAAAGCACTCCATCAAAGCTTATCTTTAACTACTACTTTCATTGTCCAGCTTTTAATACAAGATGGATAACGTTTGCATTCCCGTTCCCCGTGAAACCATGACAGGGACAAGGATGACCTCATAGGCATCTCCATGTGGCGTCTGCCCCCCTACCCCTGCTCAGATGCCCTACTACAGCACTACTCCCAGAAGCCTGGTGGGAAGGGAGCTTCTACCATGCTTCCTCTGAGCAGGTTGGAAGCTGTTATTTATTTATTTATTTTTTTTTTAGAAGAGTCATGTTTTTATTAGAATACGTTTTACTCCACATCATTATCCCGTTTCTGAAGACAGTAAATGTCATTGGATCAAGCACACTAGAAAACAAGATGTTCTAGAAACCAGAAGCCAATATGTCTGACTCTCTTAAAATCACAGAAAAGGTGAAATGGAGGTGATAGAAACACATGCACAGATAGGGAGAGTAGAAAAAATAAGGATTGGGTTTAACCAACTAATCAATTTATAACAGGAGATAGCACTATTTGAGCACCTTCACTTTGTATTCAATTTGAGAGGGGACATTTTTCTTGGGGGGTTAGGGTTTGCACACAAAAGTAGCATTAATTGGATTAGTTTCTTTCTATTTCATACCTAAAGACAGGAGACTAAGGGGCTACAATACGAGGAAGGATTAAATCCAGTCAAAACTACTTACATGTCTCACAATATCTCCTTGTGGGACTGGTTTGGGGACAGGAGGGCGTGGCAGCCGCGGGACTGGCGAATAGGGCCTGCAGGAATTGGAGGGGTGGAGGTTAGCAGGGGTGATTTATAGCGGCGCCTCCTGGCGAGTTAGTGTCTTTGTCTTCACAGCGCCGCCTTCTGAGCGGGATTCAGATCCTTCCCGGGTTGGTCCCTGGCAGGTCCAAGGTGGGAGCCCCTGGAAGCTGTTATTATAGAGAGGGAGACACTCACATTTTGAAAAATAAGACTGGATGTTACATTTTTAAGCAGCTTGCATTGAGTTTAGATGCTTCTGGGCCTTAGATCAACCATCGTCTGGCACTGCATGAAGCACAAAGCCCTCATTTTAGGGGTCGATGGGCCCTTTGAGCTTCAGCAAAATCTGTCCTATCTGTCATCAGTTGGGGTGGCATGGCTGTCGTAAGCACTGTGCCATATTTCTAATTTAGAAATATATTTGCTGCCTGCATGTCAGTGCTTCCTCCCTTCCTATGCTTAACCTTCAAGAGTAGAAATTTCAGAAATGGGGCTGGTTGTCTAGTAAGTATTGGGTAACATAAGGCCAGGTCCAATTTGCTGCTTAGAACAAAGTAAACTTTGCAGTTCCAAATTTGTGGCTCTCTACTTTCTTGTCCACTCTCTTTTATTGTATTCTAGAAATAATTATTCATTCTTCTATTCATTAATTCACTTAATCAGACTGAATATAAATGAATATAAGTACAGTTCATAGACTTTGATTCATTTCCTAATGATTATGATAATTTTTATTTATCTTATTTATTAATCTACCCTGATAGCTCATTTACTTCTGATGCACAGAAATCATGATCTATGACCCAGATAAGAGAACCAGGGTGCAGAAGTTGTGACTTTTTCAAAGTTCTGAACTCAATTCCAACAGGTCTATCTGCCTCCAGATCCTACATGCTTTGCACGGTACTGAGTTCTCTGAATCTCAATGAGAAAATACCTGGACAGATGGAGTATTAGGTAACAATACAGTGAAAACAGAGAAGAAAGTGGTAATTTTAGCTGGAGGGGAAACACTGCAGGTGGAGTTGTCCCCACCAACTGCAGGATCAGGGCAACCATGACTCAGTGTGGCCAGTAAAAACTAACATGAGTCAAAACAAATGTGCTTACTGATCAGCCCTGGGCTTGGAATGGTCAGCTGGAAATTCATTTCCAAGAGAGCAATTTGGAAAATACTTAGGGACTTTCCTATTCTAATTTAAAACCGCAGATACCTCTGGAACTGTGTGCCCCCTGTGGTGATACATACTTGAACACTTTGATATATAGTGCTCCAAAATTCCACAAGAGGACAGACATGACCATATTGCATTCTTTCTCCTATCCCCAGAGTTCAGGGCCCCTCTTCAGAGAAGGGCACTTTGGTGACTGCAGAGTCATTTAGTCTCACTGGAACTCTTCCCCTAGCTCTTTGCAGAAGCCAGTTGACTTTGAGGTTGCTTTCCTTTATGCATAACTGCAATTGGGCTTTACTTTTCTCATTTTTGCAAAAATAATTCAAATAGGTTCTGATATAGCACCTATTGGGGATGCCAGGCCACTGGCAAATTGGTCTCACTTAAAATTTTCTCATTCTTTGTAGCTTACCTGGCAAAGCATTTATTAAGCAAGAGGATTGATCACAAGCAGATTCTGTTTAGTTAAGACACTTTTCAGTGATTTGCCTGTCAGAAAGGGGTGTCCTCTTTTTGACTAGATGTAGAATGTAGACCCATCTCAACATATCCCAAGTCTATAAATGTTGAATTTCTCCAAGTCCACAGCTGAACTAGATTATAAAAGTGTGTATGCTTGTCATATACTAGTGACCCCTCAAAGAGCTCACTGTACCAATCACCATTGTGAAACAAGATGCTATACAGTATTCTGTTTTTTAATCAAAAGCTAAATATGTGGTGTCGACAAGTAATAGGACTTTAGAATGTTGTCTTTTAGTCACTAAATTGTGTTAGACTCTTTGCAAATTCATGAACTATAGTCTGGGAGGCTCCTCTGTCCATGGGATTTCCCAGGTAAGAATACTGGAGTGGGTTGCCATTTCCTTCTCCAGGGGATCCTCCTGACCAAGAGGTCAAACCCATGCCTCCTGCACTGCAGGCAGATTCTTTACCACTGAGCTGCCTGGAAGGCCCAGAACATTAGAATAGGATATTTTAAACAAGAT
This sequence comes from Antilocapra americana, assembly GCA_007570785.1. Classification (NCBI taxonomy): domain Eukaryota; kingdom Metazoa; phylum Chordata; class Mammalia; order Artiodactyla; family Antilocapridae; genus Antilocapra; species Antilocapra americana. The sequence continues at coordinate 600,739 of ML663559.1, forward strand.
GTTGATTGGGAAGCAGAAAAGTGACATGTGTTTGTTCAGTCATGTCTGACTCTTTACAACCTCATGGAGCTCACCAAGCTTCTCTGTCCATGGATTTCTCCAGGCAAGAATATTGGAGTGGGCTTCCATTTCCTTCTATAGGAGATCTACTTGACCCTGGAATCAAACCTGGGTCTTCTGCATTGCAGGCAAACTCTTTACCCATCTGAGCCACCAGGGAATTCTGGGAAGCATAGAAAATAGAAGTAAGACAGAATTAGAGGTTGGATTGACCAGGAGAAGCTTCTCTAAAATGTTGTTTGAGGATGGGCTGAGTGCTAAAGAATGGGATGGGAACTTTTTTTCCAACCCCGGCCCTGCAGGATGGCTCCCGCAAAGAAGGGCGGCGAGAAGAAGAAGGGCCGGTCCGCCATCAACGAGATGGTGACAAGAGAATACACCATCAACATTCACAAGCACATCCATGGAGTGGGTTTCAAGAAGCGTGCCCCTAGGGCACTCAAAGAAATCCGGAAATTTGCCATGAAGGAGATGGGAACTCCGGATGTGCGCATCGACACCAGGCTCAACAAAGCCGTCTGGGCCAAAGGAATAAGGAATGTGCCATACCGGATCCGTGTGTGGTTGTCCAGGAAACGTAATGAAGACGAAGACTCTCCAAACAAGCTCTACACTTTGGTTACCTACGTGCCCGTCACCACCTTCAAAAATCTACAGACAGTCAATGTGGTTGATAAGAACTAATTGCTGATGGGCAAATAAAGTTATTGAACAAAAAAAAAAAAAAAAAAGAATGGGATGGGAAACAGTTTACTCTTGTTTTGAAAAAAGCTGACGTATGGTTTCCTCAGGTACCGCCTTCTGGTTTGTTAAGCTGTAGATGCTGGGTTTTCTTCCAGTTTTTAGGGTATGACCTCCAGACCGTGTGCTTCTCTGGTATCCCACAAGGTGGGATAGGTTGAGGATGTGATACTAACTGATGCTGGGGCATAGGGCATGGCCCCATCTGTGCTTGCGCACACCAGTGAGATACACGGCCTAAAAGTGGCGCCTCTAGCATGACCCCCAAAGAATCCAGTTGTCCTGCTTGTTGACAGGTCAGACATGTAACAAGTAGATGCCGGTGCTACAAGATCTGACCTTGTATTCAAGCCTCAGTAATCAATAATAAATGGCTTCCTGAATGGCTCAGTGGTAAAGAGTCTGCCGGCAATGCAGGACATGAGAGTGCAATCCCTGGGTTGGGAATATACTCTGGAGAAGGAAATGGCAACTCAGTCCAGTATTCTTGTCTGGGAAATCCCATGGACAGAACCCGGGGGGGAACTACAGTCTATGGGGTTGCAAAAGAGTCAGGCGTGACTTAGCAACTGAACAAAACAAGTCATTAATAAAGGTGAAGTTTGATAAAATCCGCACTGAGTCACTTTCTGTTGAGAAAGAGTCAAAACACTTTCCTTTAACTATTAAAAGGTGCATAAGTTCTCAAGCAAGCCTCCAACAATAAGTAAATTGTCCTCTTTAAATTCTGTCTCTACTCTCCTTTGTAAAATAAATGTGATGGCATGTATTTGAGTAAGCTCTGTGGCATGTCCTATTCTCATAGAAAAGGAGAATGCCATCTGTCAGCTGTGGCTCAGTTTGTGGTAATGTACTAGATAGCAAGCATTTATTGATTCTAGCTGAATCCATTGATAATTTCAGAACTTTGATAATCTTAGATGAGAAAATCCTATATCTGTTTAAAAAATCCCCTTCATTTTCATGGGCATTCTTCAATTCATAACCAAAACATTAATTTCTTTCCATCTCCTTCAAACTTACATAACACAAGAAATTGTACAAGTGGTTCTATGTTATCAAGTTCTCACTTAGTTTTTGAAACAATCTTCTGGTCCTGTCCCCTTGCCTACAGTTCAGTTCAGTCACTCAGTCATGTCCAACTCTTGGCGACCCTGTGGACTGCAGCAAGCCAAGCTTCCTGTCCATCACCAACTCCAGAGCTTGTTCAAACTCATGTCCATCGAGTTGGTGATGCCATACTCTTGCTTACAGATGGCATTAAAAGTAGTTTAAAGTGAGAAATTATGCTCCAGTAGCCACTCATCCAAAAGTCATAGGGGCAACACACACACAGAGGGACAATTAACTCTTTGTAAAGGGATATATAAGGATCCTGCTAGAAGAGCTTCAGTAGTAGACTCATTTCAGTAAATTGCATGAAAGAGTCCATATAATCAAAGCTATGGTTTTTCCAGTAGTCATGCATGGATTATCAGAGTTGGTCCATAAAGAAAACTGAGCACCGAACAATTGATACTTTTGAATTGTGGTCCTGGATAAGACTCTTAAGAGTCTCTTGGACTGCAAGATCAACCAACCAATCTGAAAGGAAATCAACCCTGAATATTCATTGGAAAGACTGATGCTGAAGACGAAGCCCCAGTACTTTGGCCACCTAATATAAAGAGCTAAGTTATTGGAAAAGACCCTGATGCTGGGAAGGATTGAAGGCAAAAGGAAGAGGAGGCAACAGAGGATGAGATGGTTGATAGGATCACCAACTCAATGGACATGAGTTTGAGCAAACTCGGGAGAGAGTGGAGACAGGAAAGCCGGGTATGCTGGAGTCCATGGGGTCACAAAGAGTTAGACACAGCTTAGTGTTACTGACAGAACTTTCTCTTCTTCTGCAAGGGAAGGCCTGTTTGTTTGTTTTACTTGGTCTGGAAATGTATGGCAGTGCTCAGTATGAAGTGTACTTTGCCATAAAGCTGCCTGCAGTGACCTGGTAATTCACAAGGAATCTGGGACCACACTGAACTCCTCCCTTTCTGCCCTCAGGAATCTCATCACCATACTTTATGAAACCCTGATCTTGTGCTTCCTTGTAGTCTCTTTTAATTTCCTGACAAGTCCCTATGCCCTTGTCCCAGTGCCTTGCTCTGAATGTTTAAATTCTATTTTTTCCTTCTGAGGAGTTATTACTAGGGCTTTCATTTATTGGAATATTTTGTGTGTGCATGGCATCCTCAGAAACTAAATGGAGGCACATTTATCTTGTTCTAAAATTCAGAATCCTGGACTGTATTGAAACAGCAGTTCCCTCCATGAATAGTGTTTGTGAGGTTTATTGATTGGGGTTCTTTCTTCCTTTGTATTTTTACTTTCATAAAGTAGAAGTAATTTTTACCATTACCCAAACTCTTCCCTTACCCTCTTAATTGAAGATTCTGTAAGATAATCTACACTTGACCTCATGATTTTAAAACAAAAACAAAACAATAAGAGAATCCCAAATACCAAGTAAAAACAAAAAACTGGCTGGGACCAAGATGGAAATACACAAATAAGCAGGTGTGACACCTTCTTGAAGGTATTCTAGAGATTTACTGGACAGCAGTCCCCAACAGGGAAACCTCACAGACAAACTTTCAGTTGAATCGGAGACTTGGTCTGGTCACTACCAAAAATGAAGCCATAGGAACTGCTAGTTGAAAAAAGCAATGGATAACTTTTGTCCCCCTTTGAAGCTTAAAATGTCATTTTGAAAAAAAAAAAATGCAAGCCTCTTTTTCCCATTTCATTCCAAATGTATTTAACTATCTGAATAATCTGAAAGTAGATCAGTAAAAACTTATAAAAATAACAGTCTAGCATAATGATTTCCCAAAGTTTTGGGAACTGGATTTAGCTTAATGCAGTGTTGCCTTGGGGCTTTCCTGGTGGCTCAGATGGTAAAGGATCTGCCTATAAAGCAGGAGATCCACTTTTAATCCCTGGGTCAGAAAGATCCCCTGGAGATGAGAATGGCAACCCACTCCAGTATTCTTGCCTGGAGAATTCCGTGAACAGAGGAGCCTGGTGGGCTACAGTCCATGGGGTGACAAAGAGTTGGACACGACTGAGTGACTACGCTATTGTCTTCGGTAGATTTTTGCCTCAGCACATCTTAAAATGTTTGGCAATTAACTTTTATATATTGTATCTAAATAGTGCTCTAAAAATTCTGAAAAATACTTTGTGCTCCCTGATGTAAGAAAAAATACCTCCTACTCCATCTCTTTTAATCCTAATTTGCATTATCAACAAATCTCTCCTTCTTTGGATAAACTTGAATCTAGCACTTGTTAGAATCCTCAGGGATCACAAACCAATGGAATCCAAATGAGGACCTATTAGGACCATTTATGAGTCATTTAATGTTTTCATTAGGAAGAGAAAGTCCTTGTTCTGAGTCTCCTTGGAAGCACAAAATAGGGTTCTGCGTTAGCCTGTTTCCTTCCATAAATATTAAGCAGAAACACATGTAACCCACTCTAGCTAGGGCTTGGTGTTCTGATAGAGCATAATTATGTCTTGAGAAGAATCAGAGAACAAGATTAAGTGCATAATGTGGGAAAACAAATGGTTATGAACAAAGAGAGTAAAGTTTTAGGCTCTGGTTAACTCAGGTTATCTTGTGCTAACTTGTTGCATCGAAGCTTGAGAATCTTCTAAGAGACCTTCCAGTTTATGAATCAGGCTTTTTAAGATTTCATGATAATCATGATAATCCTTGGAGCATTAAGTCTACATAGAGGGAGATTTTTCTATCAACATACAATGAACTGTGACCCCAAATCAGATTAAATTACTGACACTATTTGTTTCCCAAGCAGTTTGGGGGTGCAGATAAAAACTTTGGGGAACCCATATCATACCAAAAGGACTATTTTGATCCTGAAGATCCCCAATGGTGAAGCATTATAAGAGCCAGGAAATTCTAGATTTACTCCAGAGTGGACCACAATGAGCCTACCCAGGGAGAGGCCATGACTTGACTTAATCTTGGAGGAGAAAGAAGAAAATGTGAGGAGGAAGAAGACACAGAATTTCTCCTAATAATTCACCTCCTACCACATGTCATACTTATTTGTGTTAGCCCAAATGACAAACCTATAAGGTAACTTTCATTCTTCTATAGACCAGGAAACCAAGATTAAATGACTCTCTCAAGGCTTTTTATTCAACAAATACTTACTATGTACCAGGAACTATTTTAGGTGCCAAAGAAACAGTGGCAGACTAGGTAAAAACTACTTTTATATAGCTTATATTTTATTTTAATATTTTTCAAATGCAGTAAAAAGCATATTAAATTATCAGACAATACAAATACCATATAAATACATGCACACATATACATTTGAAACAATGTTTTTATCTACATACACAATAACTTATCTTTAGTATGTACATAAGAACTTATCTTTAGCATGTACAATGCAGTCTCTGATATTTTCTATTCAATCTCTTATTCTTTTTTAAAGCTCAGCTGGTCCTAACCAATTAAATTGATTTCATGATCTACTAGTGAGTCATAACCCACATTTTGAAAGCATGGTTCTGGTTGACTTGATTGGAATGAACTAATATTGATATTAATCAATGTTTCCTCAAGGCCTGAGGAGTCCTCTATATCTTTTTTAGTGTCTAGTTTAGTGGCAAGAAGGAACATGAGATGTGAGAGAAAACTGCCCATCATTCTGCAGCCTGGAATGGTTTAGCAGAGGTCATCCAGCTCTGATTTGGGTCTCCCATAATGTTGAAACTGTATCTTTCCTTTATAGCATGTCTCCTGTTTGCCCCCAGCAGTAGCAGTTTTATCTTTTTCCTCTAACCTTTTGTTCTTCTCACATAGGCTGACAACAGAATATCCAGGCCACTATGGTGAGGAGATGGACATGATTTCCTACAATTATGATTATTATATGCGAGGGGCAACAACCACTTTCTCTGCAGTGGAAAGGTGAGCCTTCCCCATGGGCAAGGTTAGAGTGGTCAGGGACCAGCTCCCTGCAAGGGTCATATCTGCAGGATTTTTGATCTGGGGTTTTTCCTATTTTAGTTTCCTACTTGGTCTCCATTAATTAAAAGATTGACAGGACAATGGAAAACAATGGAAATTGAACCTACTTCATGGAGCAGCTCACCCCTGGAGATGAGGATGGGTTCCAGATTGCTCAGAGCAGGAAATGCTCAAGTTGATATCCCATGATGGTTTATGCTCTTCCCTTTACTCAGTTTCAAAAAGCATTTTTTTTCCTACTAAATATGTTAGAGAGGGCAAAGATAATTAAAAGAGTACCCACTGTCGAAATGAACCCTCTCCAGTACCACTTCTCTATATGGTCCTCACTTTGGGTTGTGGGGAGGGAGAGAAAAGAGAAAGAAAGGGGACTGGAGAGGAGAGACACACAAAACTTACCAACTATATTTAGAAACAAAAAAGGAGAACTTAAAAGAAAAACAGTACTAATTTTTTAATCCCCTTTCTCTCACAATCAGTTCCCAATTTTATCACAAATACATCAAAACAAAACAATAAGAGGAAAATAAAATTTCATCTCCCTGCTAACAAAGAAAGATATATGAATAAATTCAGGTGTTAAAAGGTTGATTTGACCTACTTATAGTTAGGTGATCATCACTTTATACAGCAAATGAATTTCTGAAAAGTTACCAATAACTGTTTAGCAAATAGAACAAAACCTAACTCATTAATTCATTAAATAACAGAATGAAAAATTGGGGTGTGACATTTTTCTGTATGTTTTTAAGTGCAATGATATCATACCTAATTGGAGTTAACTTATTTAATATGAATTTTAATTTAAAAAAACAAAAATTAAACAAAAAAACAAACATGAAGGAAATCTGAAAAGATGCAATACAGGTTTCAGGCTCCATGAACAAAAACACTTACATTTATTTCGTAGGAAACCCTCTCAATTTTCACACATTAATTGCTCGCATTTCACATACCTTTTTATCTAGCCTAATTATTTTCTAGAAGGGGAAAATTAAAAAATAAACTATAGTGAGATATAACCTCATACCAGTCAGAATGGTCATCATCAAAAAGTCTACAAACAATAAATTCTGGAGAGAGTGTGGAGAAAAAGGAACCCTCTTACACTGTTGGTGGGAATGTAAATTGATACAGCCACTGTGGAAGATGGTCTGGAGATTCTTTAAAAAGCTAGGAATAAAATCATTATCTGACCCTGCAACCCCACTCGTAGGCAATCCCACTCCAATGCCTGGCTCAAGATCTTATTTAGCTATGTCTGTTGGATAGAGATAAGTCAGACTTGTCTACAGTAATGAAATTTATTTCATAAACTCGCATGCCACCAATTTCCTAAGCTCAATCTAAAACAAGCCCTGTCCTCTGTTAACAACTGCAGGAATAAATACTAATAAATAGTTGGTTACCCAGGCTCTTGAAAACTTTTTATCCTGGGGGATCCTATGCCCATTACTCTAAACAGCCTGGAGCAGCAGACTCAAATTACAAAACCTGCCTTACTGTGTGAGCAGCCTGTTCCATAGCTGTTGGCAAGAGTTGCCTCCCAGAACTTGAGAGTGATCAGTCCCACCTTCCGGATTTGCAGCTTGATGGAGATCTTATCAGTTTTGGTGTCTAAGAAAAATTGATCTGGGAAGAGGCCTTTCAGACTGAAGAGGAAGAAGAATATTCTAAGGTTAAATGACCCCACTGTGCTTGTGAAGCATTTGCGTGGCTATATATGGAATGACTTTTTTGCCCTTTATCAAGACTTTGCAAAAGATGTGACAGCTGTGTTTTCAATGGGGTTATGGGTGTCAAGTTATACAGTCATTGTGGTATCAGATAAAGAGCAAAATTTGAGTTCAACAAACTTGGAACTTGAAATTGTCCTGTAATTATGTTAATAAAGTCCATGATTCTCTGAGTTCACTTTTCCATCTAAACAATGACACATTGTGAGGATTAAATGAGAAAATATGTAAAACATCTAGTGCAATGCTGGACATACTGGAGGACACAGCAAATAGTAGCTACAATTGTCATTACCATCGCTGCTATCACTGTTAAACAATATCAGCCAGAAGAGTGCTATGCAGAGTAGGCTTTCAATATATTTTTGTTAAATAGGTGAACAAAGAACTTGGGCTAGTCCTTAGCAAAGAATGTTCCTTGAAATGCATCCACACTATATTTTTCGAAAGTAAACAATTCTGTTTTCTCATACCTATGCCTAACCATCTAAACAAATATGTAATTCAATTTCTGTTATTCAAAAATAACAGACGTTTTCCTTTTCATATTAAGGCTTTTAGAGTTGTTTTCTCTCTGTCCATTTCCCTGTAATAGTGTTTTCTGAGGAGGGTACAGCACAGAGCCCAGCACACTGTACATTTTCAGAAAAAGAAAGAATAAGTAGATGGATAGCCTCCGATTGATTCTTTACAATGAAATGATTCTTTACAATCAATCAATTCTATTGATTCTTTACAATGAAATGGAGAAAAGTTAAATAAATGCTTTTATCCCAAGATGTTAACCTGTATGTCCAAGAAGGTACTTTTGAGACTGAGCAGTGATGAGCTGATCACTCGTGATAAACCAGACCTAAACACACTGGCAACCTAGTTAGTCCCCTCCAAGATGCATCTTGAACTGGGTGAGAAGATGTCCAGGAGTCCTGACCTTATAGACAATTACCAATAGGTTTTCTAGAGACTTCATAGAGATGTTTCCTGAGAGGTAAGTGAGATTAGGTGTCCCTTAAGTTCCTAAATTCTCCAAAGGTTGCTCATTGCGTTATTCTTCCTAAGGTGTCTTTCTCACTGATATTAGCTCTCTGACTCTCTCCCTACAGGGATCGCCAGTGGAAATTCATAATGTGCCGGATGACTGACTATGACTGTGAATTTGCAAATGTTTAGATCTGCAATCTACCAGTCTGGGTGAAGGGCAGAGGTCGGGGAGACCTGAGGACTCCACAGATGTCAGCATCAGCAGGGACTGCTAAGTGGTTTCTCTTGCTCTCTCTCCTTCGGCTCGAGCTGGTCAGTAGCTGGAATGCTGGTTTTCTGGGCCTTCTGGCTAGTATCACACTTCTAATAAAATCCATAATTTCTCACTTTCAGCTGTTCCGTAGAAACGCTTTTGTATGGATGACAAGGGCTCTGTTGCACACCATATAATCTGTGTGCAGATGCAGAGCCTGAAAACAAGCCTAGTTGCTTGAGCACCTGTCTCGGCCTTGCTTTTGCTTTTTTTGCTTTTACTACCAGTGAGCTGCCTGGTGCTGAGCAGTACCTTTGAGGAGGTTCAGTAGTGGAATGAAGGGGCAGAAATTGAAGAAGGGGGCCAGGAATGCTCTCTGCAGCCCTGTCTGTTTGAAGGAAACCTAGGCTCTTCACAGAGAACAGACCTTCTGCCTTAGGGTGACTTGCTTCCACTCTCCTGCTCCATGTAAGCCATACTTGCCTAGAAGTTCAAGGGCAGAGCTCTGTGCTCCAGGAGGGAGGAGACTGGGAGGTGAAATAGGGAGGTGAAATTGTTTGGGCCTGAAAGACTGAGGATTGGAAGAATTTTCTAAACTGGAAGAAGATTGTTAGCATGCCCAGTAATGAAAAGGAGCACAGGAACCAGAGAAACCTGTGAGAATCAGTCTCAAGTAAGACAAAAACAAGGAGGATGAGAGAGGTCAGAGGGTGGGACTCAAGTTAGGAACCTGGAGAAAAACTGAAAAAGGAGTTTGACGCACTGGCACCTGGAAAAACTGGATATGCCCTGTAGCTGTGCGAGCTACTGGCAAACTCATGTGGATTGGTTTCCATTTTCTGGATGGGAAAGACTGCCCTGGGGGATCTACTTCTCTTCTACATGTAGTTTAGGAGTGTCTTTTGCAGACGTGGCACTGTCTTTCCTCCTCCTGTGATGTCCCCATCCCCAGCCCTTTGTACTCTCTTCATCATAAAAGAAATAAAAATATTAACGTTCACTATGTTGCAAATGTTATGGGTCCTTTTTCGCTCTCTGTGCTAAGCCACTTCAATTATGTCCCACTCTTTGCAATCCTATGGTTTCTAGCCCTCCAGGCTCCTCTGTCCATGGGATTCTCCAGGCAAGAATATTGGAGTGAGTTGCCATTTCCTTCTCCATTTTGCTCTCCACTCCTCCCCTTTCTGATTATTCAGAAAATATAGCTTCTCATTGTGATTTGTGCCAAGCACCATGCAGGGCACCAGGAATCCAATAATGATGACAGAGTATGAGAAATCCAATAAATAAAGCATAAAGTGCTAAGTGCTTTCATTAAGGATTGGATAAAGGTTGGAATCACATTTTTTTGTCTTTGAATCTAGCCTGATTTGTCCTCAGCATCCTACGGACCTCCTCATGCCAATGTGTTACATGATTTTTGGCCATAGGCAGCCTCTACTTTCTTTATCCATACAGTTTGCCTTTTCTTTTCAGATCTATGCTGTACTTCCCGTCTCTTCTCTCTCAGGAGACCCAGGCAGGCAGGCAAATCCATAGGGATCATCTTCCTTGTTAGGCAACCCATCTAAGTGGCCGAGACAGTGAATCTCAGCCAGTGAAGCTGGCATTTCCCAGTGAGACCTTGGTGTTAGGAAGAGAAAGGCAGAGCTAAAGATGTTCTTTCTCCTTTGACTTAATGCTGAGGCCCTTTTTCATGTTATGTTTGCACTTTATTTCTTCCATTTCACTGTTTCCACCTCTCTGGCAATTTTCATTTACACCAAGCTTCTCTGTGTTTTTTCTCACAAAGGGCACCATTAATATTTTAGTAATTGCAGCTTTGGGTCAGGATGGCAGCCAGGAAATGGATTTAGCCGGGTGTGTGGAGCACAGCTGGAAGAGAGACAAGCAATGCAGGCTGGCTGACTGAGCAGCCATGATGGAAACCAAAGGCTGGGGAGGAGGTGGGGGAGTAGGGCACCAGGGAGCTGGAGGCTTGGGTTGGAGAGGTACAACTGGGAGGAGCAGTCCAGGAGACTGCCAGACAGCACGAGTCAAGGAAAAGAAAACAGTACAGCAATCCAATATGTGTCTGTGCCAAGTAGAATAAATAGAGAGAAGAACTAAGAGAAAAGCTATTTTTGCATATAGGCCAAGGACAATAACAGGAAAGTCATCATCAACTTGGTTCAAATCTGAATTTATACTTTTTTTTTTGTGGGGGGCGGGGGTCAAAGTCAATCAGAAGGAAATGAGTGCCAGACTGAGGGTTCATCCCAGATCTTCTGACTGTGAGTTCTCTCTCTGTGCTCTCATTACTCCAATCTTTCTAGTAACCTGCCCACAACCCTGAACAAACCACCTCCCCACTCTATGAGGAATTTATCTAGGTGATGTTGTGGCTTCTTGCAACCCCAGAAATTCTGTGAATGCTGAACAATCTGTCCCAGATTGTTTACAAGTTCCTAAGGCATTTTCTTCCAGAGAAGAAGCCTGGGATGGGATTTGAAAACCTAGGTCCTGCCCCTGGCTCTGACAACAAGTGGCTATGTAATACTAGACAGATCTCCAAGCCTGCTCTTTCCTCATCTGCCTGGTATGAGTAGGAGTCCCTTTTCCAGTAACTTCACAAGAAGGTAGTCACAAAGTAATGGGAAGAAAAGAGATTTGATTCCTGTCTCACAGGGCCTACAGTCTGACAGGGAGAGATGAGAAAACAGATAATGAAGACACAAGTGCAGGAAAGTTTCCTGAGGAAGCCAAGCCCATGGTTGGCCCTGAAGGACCCACGGAACCTGTGAAGTGAATGCAAGAGGGCTCTGGATTCCAATAGTCAGGGCACAAATCCTTCTTCCATCACTTATCAGTTGCATGACCTACTTTCCCTAACACTCTATTTCCTCACCAGTAAAGATAATAATTTGAGAAGGAAATGGCAACCCACTCCAGCATCCTAGGAAATCCCATGAATAGAGAAGCTTGGTGGGGTACAGCCCACAGGGTCACAAAAGAGCTGGACACTACTAAGCAACACAACAAAAACCTTCTTTTCTTTGGAATCCTAACTCTATAGTTAAAGTCACTAAAATCCACCTCAAAGCAGAAGACGTGAATTCAGTCCCTGGGCCAGGAAGACCCCCTGGAGTATGAAATGGCAACCCACTCCAGTATTCTTGCCTAGAAAATCCCATGAACAGAGCATCCTGGTGGGCTACAGTCCATAGGCTCACAAGGAGTTGGACGTGGCTTAGCAACTAAACAACAGCAAAGACAATAGTAGTACCCATATTGTGGGGTTGTTGTAGTGTCTTACACTAATAAGGACCCAATAATTGTCATAAGAGAAATAGAATATTATTAGCATACTTTAGAAATAATGTTCCTTGTGTAAACTGGATATTAGTATAGATAAAAAATAAGAAAATTCATAAAAGCGGTGAGATCAGTTTTGCTATCATTGATTTATTTATTCATTTATTCACATTCAGTCACTCAACCAATAAATTATTAAAGGCTTATATATCACCCACTTCACTAGGCAGAGTTCCTGCATTCCAGAGGATTATAAACTAAGGAAGTCAAACAAACAAGCAAATCATTATAGTCAAGGTTGGTGAGTCAAGAATAGGTAGCATTGCAACAGAGAGTGGTGAGAGGTTAGGGTGGGAAAAGGGGAAGTGGCATTTCAGGCGAATGAAACATCATGGAAGGCATTAAAGGATGTAAAGTCTTAGGAAAGTTTCCCCAGAAAATATTGATGCCATCAAAGTGTCTGAGAGGCACAATACACAGTTACAAATACCCTAAGGATGTACAGGTAGCTCACATCAGCACTATAAGGCATTCCACTATTTGTGCATATTAATAACTATAATTATGGTATCTGTCTGGAACTCAGATTGCAGCTGAGGCCTCCTAGAAATCTAGGGAGAGGGAATTTATCAAATCCTCTCTCTGCTCCATGCACCCATATGCACAATGCCATGGCCTGGGGAGTTTTCTGTCCATCCTGGGCGTTCATCATAAGTATTATCTTTATGGGTCAGCTGCTTTGACCCAGACTAGAAACTCAGCATTTTTTTAGTTCCTACAGAGGAATGCATTCTCATAAAACCAATAATGAATGCATAAATTCAAACTTAAAAAGCAAAAAACAAAAATTTAGACATTTTGGTCGAGGCAGTCTGAATGCAGGTTGGAAAAGAATTTCCATTCACAGGGCATTTCAGAAGGAAGTAAATTTATTAAGAACAATAAGTAGAAATAATGTGAACACTGTGAATGCAGTAGGCAGACCTCCTGACAGACCAGGGAAAGCCAACAGTTTTTGTGGATTAGTAGCCAATTTTTATAACCTCAAGACAAAGAAAATTACTGCTGTAACGTTGGCATTAGGTGATTGATTGGAGCACTATCGGGAATTTACTGGAGTGGACATCTTTGCCTAATTTGGAGTCAAGAGGCTTGTTAGTGATGATTAGGGGCTTCTGGCAATGGTTGTAAAGGGTTTCAATTAGCTTCAGAGGTGTCCTTGGTTCTGGGCTACACTTTTGTGGCCTTGGGGCAGGACTCAATAATTTCCTTCTTCTGTGTTTATTGTTCATCATGTAGTCAGAGGTTTTCCCTCTTTCTAGCCAGTCCCCTGTCTAGCTCCCAACCTACTTGGTTCTCTTCTTACCCTTCCAGGTTCTTCTGCCAGTATTAGTGAAGGAAATTGTTACTCAGTACAGCCTGCATCTAAACAGGTAGGCACATCAGGTGGCCAACACAAGCAAAGGTCACAGAGTCAATAGCATCTATTCATACAAAGAAAATCAAAGAAAAGAAAAAAAAAAAAAGATCTTCCAAAACTCCAGTCCATTTTAACTAAACCTTGTGTTTAGTTTTGTGAAGTTAAACTACTGTGTTAAGAAGTACTGCCAGAGCCTGGTTACCATTCTGGGAGCCAGAGTCATGAAGGTGAGTGAAATCTTTTGCAAAAGAGGGTCTGGATCTAGCTGGGGTGTTTATCCATTACCAGTGCGCTCAGGCTCAGTTGCCCTGCAGTCTGTGAGATCTGAGTTCTCCAACCAGGTATCAAACCTGCGTCCCCTGTATTGCAAGATAGATTCTCAACCACTGGGCCTTAGGGAGGTCCCTGCCTGTATATTTAAAAATCCATTTATTAGGTTCCTCTGTGCCTTCATAAGTACTGGAAATTTATCATCTGCAACCTTCTTCTCCTCTTCCCAATGCCCCCTGAAGGAACCCAGTTATCCATGTGAATAAATATCCGTATCAGTGAGAATTGCTGAATAGAAATATCTTTTAAAAAATGCAAATTATTATATCCTCTGAATTCTCTGAATGGTAGCATTACTGTTTATTTCTTTATTTTTTTTTAATACTTCTCTGCCTTTACTGACTTTAAAAAACAAATTACCATTGTTTGTGTTTATAATATTTAAAAAAGTAATTTTAATCTTATGGGACAAGAACAGTCACCAGCTGCTAAACAGTTCAGCCCTAGGACTCTGTTCCAGCTAAAAGGTGAGCATATGGTGACTTCATGGAAAGAGAGAGATTATAAAACCAGACTCTTTCATCTAACAGGCTGCCTAGTGGGTTATAATTTAATAGGCAGAATTACCTGCTCTTTCCAACGTCTCTCACCATCCCCAGAGACAATGGAACAGATGTTCATTCTGTCATATGGCCAATGAGAAACGAATATTTAAAACACTTCCATTCATTGAAATGCCCTTGCTCTTGCTTGCCCTTCAGAATCAAGCACAGAACTCAATTTTCCCAGAAAATTTGCAGCGTTTGCTAAGACTTGTTCAGGGTCCCTTTCTGCCTTAGAACTCCAGTCTTTGTTTGCATTCCCCTAAGGGAAAAGGTCCTGTCTTATTGGTTTGTAGGTTTCTAGTGCCTGACAGGATGTTTTTACATATAGTGGGCATCCAAGACTTATGCTTTAAAGTTAATCTGGATTTCCAGCTGGTTTTCAGTTTTTATTGGGAAGCTCTGGGGCTTCCCTGGTGGCTCAGTGGTAAAGAACCTGCCTGCCAATACAGGAGATGTGTGGGTTTCATCCCTGAGTTGGGAAGATACCCTGGAGAAAGGAATAGCAACCCACTTCAGTATTCTTGCTGGGAAATCCCATGGACAGACGCGTCTGGAAGACTACAGTCTTTGGGGGTCGTGAAAGAGTCAGATGCCACTTAATGACTAAAACAACAACAACAACAACAAAATCACAGCTTTAAGGAATCAGTAATTGGAACCATGTGTAAAGGCACTTTGAAAATTACATAGTTGTATTAAGAAGCATGGTATTATGATAATGTGTGGCTTAGAAAGGGAGTTAATGCCCTCTGCCCCTGCAGGAGGGCATGGCAGTGCACTCCAGTATTCTTACCTGGGAGATCCCATGGACAGAGGAGACTGGCAGGTTACAGTCCACGGGGTTGCAAAGAGTCAGACACGACTGAATCAACTCAGCATTCACACACACAATGCTATTTGCTGCTTTCTCCTCAGCATCATTAGGTAATCATTAATTTCATCCTTCTATGAGCTACTCACTCATGATGAATGAGTTAGAAAACACACCAGTCAATCATAATTGTTACTTACATGTTCAGAAAATGTGTCACCATGCTAAAAACCAGAATGTGAATTTTAGTGTTTTTATGACCTTTTCAACTATATTGAAATCAACATCTGAGCAACAACTACAGGACTTGTTGCTGTTGTTAAGTTGCTAAGTCATGTCCAACTCTATGTGACCCCAAGAGCTATAGCCCACCAGACTCCTCTGTTTATGGGATTCTCCAGGCAAGAAAAAGGGAGTTGGTTACCATTTCATTCTCTAGGGGATCTTCCCAACCCAGAGATAGAACCCAAGTCTCCTGCATTGGCAGGTGGGTTCTTTACCACTGACCCACCAGGGAAGTACAGGACTAAGCATTTGTTAAACATAAGGCAGAGCCTAGGTAACTAACCCTTGAAGAGATTGAGGGGTTGAGGGCAAAGGGGCACAGGTTGGTAAACTGGTGTAGCTCTATATGAATTTGGATGCATTTTGAGTCTTATAATAGCATATGAGTTCCAGGGGAAAGAAGGGCAGTGATTTTTGTTTGATATATCCCCTATACAACAAACATTTGATAAATAAATACAAGTAGAGCCCTAAGACAAACAATAACACAGATTAAAATTTCTTGAATATAGACTTTATGACCCTTGTTTTTCCTTGTTATTTCCACAAACAGTTGACTTGTGAGACTAGCTGTTGATTAGCTGGACTGAAGCAGTGAAGCCAGTTTCTGAGAGTCAGGGTTTCCTGTTCCTGAGGTTGCCTGGCAGGCATCCATAGACCATGCCTGTCTGGGACTGGTGGATTTCAGCTGACCTGAGTGTCTCCCAGGTCTCTTTTGTTGGCAGACTCAAAGGTGAGCTCATTAGCCATTACCCCTTGGAAAGATGTCTTTGGAAATCAAACATGCTCTGAGTCATACCTGCCTATCCCCTACCAAGACAGTATAATGTCACTGACAGTACAATGTCATGCAAATTAGTTCTGCCCATGGCCTCCAGGAGAAAGGTGCCAAAAACCTCTCACAGTGTAAAACAGCACAGCTCAAGCTGGAGAAGGACTTCACAGAAATTCAGAGCCAAGGCAAGCCAAAGCAAGAAATTCAGAGCCAAGGCATGCATAGGTAAGCCTTGATAAAAACCTTTGCAGAGGGATAGAAAAAAATGGAAAGATGTAGATGAGTGGATTATTGGTAGTAGGGGCATCAGACTCAGCCCTTCCCAGAATGGCACCATTGTTTGTTCCAAATCCATAATCCCACACATCTGTGCTTTTGTACATTTAATGTCAACTGTTACTTCAATTAGGTATCATTAATCACCTACTTTGTTCCTGGAACAAAGCCTGAAACATACTTCTTTTCTCAGGAAGAATTTTGTTCTAGTTGGGGAGCCAAGGCCTAAAATCCAGAAAGCTTAGAAATCAAAAGAAAGCCATTTTCAATCGAGGGCCCGTGAGTGACACGCTGTGAAGGAGGATCACTATGTGCCTGATAGGAATACAACAGGATAGCTATATATGTAATTAGAGAAGTCCCAGCAGGGGACTACAGATAGAGAGGGAAACCTAGGAAACTTTGAGAGACTACTGTGAGTTAATGAGCACTCAAGAAATCTTTTGGAAAGTCATGGGAGGAACCAGTCCTACTTAACTATGAAGTCATAAATAAAATGCCCCAGGCCTTGAGGGTGTAGAACAATATCACTACCCTTCTACTGATTTGAATGAGCACTATGATGATCCTAGGAGACCTCATAGGGTCAGACATTCTCCTGCCTGATATAAATGAGGAGCTAGTGATGTAAGCCTGACATTTGAATAAGGTGGTCTTTCTCCCTCCTCCATTTTCCTTTGATTATAACATCATAGCCTACTTAATCCTTGGGGCAGAGCTCCTTCAGCTGCCTGCTTGCATCTCTTACAAGCATCCTATGTTAAAAAAAAATCTACTTCTTGACTATCACTTTGCCTCTGGCTGAATTCCTTCTGTGCTGAAACACAAAGAACCTGAGCCTCAATAAATGTAGATCCCAGATGAGCCATTCTAATTCAAAGATGTGGGTTTAAGTCCCAGTTCAAGTTTTGGCCAGGTTTGAGTCCCAGCATGTGGGTTCAAGTCCCTATCTGAGGTTAACAGTTTCAGGCTGATGAAACAGAAGACATGAGAACAAGTGAAAGAAGAGTCACACCAGTCGTGGAGACTGCCTGGGCAAACCTATGGCAGTGATGTGCTTCTCAAGGAGCTGAGGGAGACCATGCATCCAACTCTTACATCTTACTAATGGAAGACTGGAGCCCACTGAAGTCAATGACTTGCTCAAGGACACCCCATGAGTAAGTGGCACAGTCAGATCTAGAATTCAAGGCTCTGGGCTATTAGCTCATGATGTACACTCCCAGGTGCCTGCACAGTGGTTTAGTGAGATGACATGAAAGGGAGATTCAGGCCTTTGGGCTTTGTGCTCTAACAGGCTTTCCCATTTAACACTTGCAGCTACTCTACATAGGCTTTATTATTGCCATTTTATAGCTCAGTTCAAAACTTTCTGAAATAGAAGACTTGCCCAAGGTCACACAGCTAGTGAGAGTGGACTTCGAATCCCAGTCTGGCTGTTTGTGAAGCCCAGCTTCTCTCTGCTACATCAACCTGGAGCCAAGGGTTTCCACTAAGAGTAACGAGAGAAAGTTTTTACAATAGAAAGGGAAAGTTGTACAATAGAAAGGACATAGCTTTATTCCGATATTTTACATATTACCTTCAGAGAGAGAGGTATATTGTAAGGTAAGTGAGAGAATATTGTTGGAGGTCTAAAAAGTCAGATGGGTGGCCTGACTATCATAACCTTACTACTCTACTTTTTCATATCACTATAGACCTTACCCATCCCAATAAAATCAGGAACAGATTCAACATCTCCTGTAGTTACAATGCCTCTTTGTTGTCTGCCTTCTATAATGACTCCTACATCACAAACCCTCAATTCCATAAATTCAATCTAACCCAGGTAAGCAGATTTACTCTGACAACTGAGACATACTCATCTTTTCTTCGTTCCCAGCCTCCACAATTGTTTCAGTTCCACACAGAGTCTCAGACTCATTTCTCTTTGCTGCACGTGCCCCGGGAAGATTTCTGCCTAGAGAATCATCATGCTTAATAAGCATTACTGTTCCCTTCAGTTGATTAAACCCCAGGATACCAAGTCTGTTAGCAGAAATGTGTTGGGCTGATATCAAAGCTCTAGCTCACTTCATCTCCTGAGGCTCTTCTCCAACGTTGTCTTGAAGGATGAAGGTTACCTGTGTCATAAACCAAATTTATCACTGGTATTTGGTAGTCACAACCAATTCAATAGACATATAAATTATTTTTTATTATCTTTAATTCCCAATGAAGGAATTTGGACACCTAATCTAAGGAAGTAAAATAGTGTGTTCCAGTTCATCAGACATTATAAAGATCTCATTTCTAAAAGAAAAGTAGAAAATAAGCAAATTTACAGGTAGTGGCAATTTTGACTTCCTTCCACAGGAAGTCAATCATTATTAAGGATGCTGCTGCCTTTGACATTATGTGAAGCTTCGATCCACACAGGCCTCCGTGAATTCACAGTTGATCTTCATGTACTGAAGTAACCAAGTCTTTGATTTCTCTGTATCTCTAAATAAAGGTATCAAATCATGATTATGATAACAATTATTTGTATACATTCTCTGAGCCAGGTACCTTACTTGGCACTTAAATGAACCTCATTTGAGAACTCACAGTAAGTAGACTTACAAGGAGGCTCTCATTAATCTCATTTTACAGATGAAAAAAGTGACTCAAAGATATTGAGTTAGTTTTTCAAGACCTCATACTCTATTCATCAGACCTGGCTGAGGCCAGTGCATGTGTGTTCCAATATAGACTGAGCTATGCTGCCTTCTGTAGGCAATGCCATGGATGGCTAATCTCATCCTTTCTCACCCTATCTGAGGCCTCAGCCAGTATGAGCACCAAATCAACTCAACAAATGAAACTATGAAAGCAGTCAGTCTCCACCTGGTACACATGGTCCTTTACTGAATTCCCAACACCTGGTGGAGTACCTAGTACTTTGTTGGAGATCAAAATATATTTGTTGAATGATTGAATGACTGTTGATTACTCTTTGCTGAAGGACTAAGCAGCAGCCCCTTTATATTTTCTCTCCCATACTTTTTATTCATATTCTTCCTATCATATTCTCTGACTATTCCTTTCATTCTTATATCCCCATGCATTTATACTTCCTAGACTCTTAGAACGTCTATCCCATAGCTTTAAAAAAGAAAAAAATAAATAAAACAAAATAAAGAACCATACATCTTCCATTGTTTTCATGGATTCGTGCCCTACCTTTTTGCTTTAAGTAAATCCTTGTTTTCCTTGCATTTCTCTTGAGTGGGGACCAGACATTCTCATACACTCTTGGTACTATGGAATCATCAGAGTAGTTATTATCTTCACTTCCTGAGCAATTTTTGAATTTGATCTATCTTATTTAATCTCAAAATATTACTTTTTTAAACACTTATCACTGCCCCCTGGTCTCCTTAGCTGTAGTCTTTACTTTGGAAATTCATCCATCACCTGGAAGAAGAGTTTTCCTAACATAAATCTAATATGTTGTGTCCTTGCTTAAAATCTTCACATGATTCTTAAACATATTCCTTCCAATGACATATATTCCTTCACACACTGCCCACCAGGTATAATTCTGTGCTAGTCATGCAGAATAATTCACATTTCCCTGAAAAGACATTGTCATGTTCCTCTATGCCTTTTTGCACCCTTTATATACTATTTTCCATACTTGGAAACTTCTGTACCTGAGCCTTCCTTCCCTGGCTGACTCACAGTGCTATATGCCTTGATTCCCCAGGTGTGTTAGAAGTCTCTCTAGGGTGCTGCCATAATTCCTACTTTATGTTACTTGTTATACTTTTGTGTTTTCCTGTTTTGACAAAACTAAATGTTCTCTTTGTCTCTGTATCCACTGCCCCACCTACGGTAGGTATTTGTTAACTATTAACTATAAAATATTCAAACAATGAAAGAAGTACCTTCCAGCACCAGAGAGTCTATAGTTTCATGAAAATAACTACAACTAGAACTCATCTTCTCTTTTCCAAACTACTGCAATGTTTTTCCATCAGGTCTCCTTATCCCTATTCTGACTTGCCTCTTTCAAATCCCACTTATACACAGCTAGGAGAGTGATCTAACATAGTGATCTTTAATTCTTTATATACTCCCTAGAGTGCATAGTTTCCATTTCCTAATAAAACATCACTCTCTTCTTTGCCTTCCTTGATCTCTCCCAGGCTGGTTAGGAGGTCTTCATGGGGGTCCCACAATACTGTGTGCAGAACACCCTCTCTGCCTTTGCCACAATGTGGTGTGCTTAGTTGTTCAGTCATGTCTGAGTCTTCATGACCTTTTGGACTGTAGCCCGCAAGGCTCCTCTGTCCATAAGATTTTTCAGGCAAGTGGGAGTGGAGTGTCATTTTCCTCCTCCAGGGGAACTTCCCGACCCAGGGGTTGAACCTGAGTCTCCTGATACTTTATGGTAACTACTTTAAGTGATATTCCCATCCCCAGAACAAATTCCTTTAGGACAGGGACTGTGTCACATTTATCTCTGAATCCCTAGTAGCTACTTCAGCTTCTGTTCAAGCATGTACGCATCAATGGGTGCTGAGTTAATAGTATCTGAAATATACACAGTAGTTAGATGGCCAGAAAAGTGTTGCAAAGGAAAGCAAACTTTTGGACAAAGATCAAGCCTTCCAGGAATCTTTAAATTTAATGTATCTCAGAATGGTAGGGGACTTGTACTTCTCACCAAAGGTTTTCCACTGAAGACAGTATGCTTTGGTACAAATTGAAATTTGATTATACCATAAAAGATAAGTAGAAAATAAAAATGTTAGTTGTTAGTTTCAAAACTAATAACACATAACATTAGCATCATTGCATATATTGATTACTATAAATAGCAACTGACTGCATTCCATTACATGCTCTGCCTCACTATTTGCCACCCCACAATGCCCCCCATCATCAGGCAACGTTCCAGTCAATTGGTCAACAAACATTTGTTAAAAGGATATTGTGGGGACAGCACCACATGGTCACAGTGGGGGAATAATGAAATAACAGCACTCAAGCAGCTCATAATCTGTTTGGGTGGAGGGAGGTACCCAAGAGCAATAAAAGATAATATATAAATATAAAACTCAGAAGCTAACCACTGCAGATCTGATGAGAGAAGGCAATCACTAAAAGCTGAATGCAGAAAGTAGAAGTGATTAGGATGGTTGGAAATAGAAAAAAAAAAAGATTTTATAGGATTTAAGAGTCAACATATGCTTCATCTGTTTGTCTCTTTATTCACTTATCACATAGGCATTGAAACTAAGAGTCCAATGCAAATTCATCTCCACCTCCAAGGGCTAGTTTGATCACAGTCGTGTGTGTTCTATTCATGATTATTACTAACGAACTCAGACGTAACAATCTGAACAGCTACATGTAAATCAATGAAATCATAACACCCTCTCACACCATATACAAAATAAACTGAAGATTATTTAAAGACTTGCATATAAGACACAACACCATAGAACTCCTAGAAGAGAGCACAGACAAATATTCTCTGACATAAGTTGTAGCAACATTTATTTAGATCAGTCTCCCAAGGCAAAAGAAACAAAAGCAAAAGTAAACAAATGGGACTTCATAAAACTTAAGTTTTATTTACATGGTAAAGGAAGCCATCAACAAAATGAACAAACAACTTATAGAATGGGAGAAAATGTTTGCAAGTGATGCAACCAACAAGAGATTCAAGAGATTGATCTCCAAAATATACAACCAGGTCATATAACTCAACATCAAAAAAATGAAGAACTCAATCATAAAATGGGAAGAAGACCTAAATAGACATTTCCCCAAACAAGACAGATGACCAATAAAAATTCTCATCATCACTAATTGTTAGAGAAATGCAAATCTAAATTATGAGTTATTACCTCACATGAGCATAATGCCATTATGAAAAAGTCTACAAATAGTAAATGCTGGGAAGGGTGGGGAGAAAAGTGAACCCTCTTACACTGTTAATAGGAATGTAAATTGGTGCAGTCACCATGGGAAACAGTATGGAGGTTCATTTAAAAACTAAAAATAGACCTATCATTTGATCCAGCAATTCCACTCCCAGGTATATACTCAGAAAAAAAATTATATTTCGAAAAGGTACATGTTCCCCAATGTTCATAGCAGCACTATTTGCAATATTCAAGACATGGAAACAATCCAAGTGTCCATCAACAGACAATTGGGTTAAGAAGTGTATGTGTGTGTGTGCGTTTCAGCCATAAAAGAATGAATATTGCCTTTTTCAGCAGCATGCAAGGATCTATGGAATATTATACTTAGTGAAGTAGATCAGACAGAAAAAGAAAAATACTAAACAATAATTTTTGTATGTGGAATCTAAAACTAATGCAAAAGAAAAAAGACATACCCATATAGCTCTTCAATAGACCTGTATGGTAGGTATTATTGCCCCTATTTTGCCAGTGAGGAAGTAGACACCCAGCGATTGTGACTTGACCGAGTTTACATAGTTATTGAGTCAGGACCAAGACTTTGAACTGTCTTCCGACTCCAAAGCCCAGGCTCTTTTCAAGCATCACGCAAGGCATAAAGGTCAAATTTTGCCAAAAAGTATCTTTAGTCTTTCCAAATCCCTTCCAGCATGAGATTTTATAGATGAGATCTGTAAAAGCACAGTTGACTACAGATAGTGGACAAGGAAGTATATACCATGGCTTCTAATCTCTAGTCCTCTCTAGACTGTATTTATGGGCACCAATTCTTCTATAAAGCAGCCATTATGACTGAATTGCTCCATCAAACAACCAATCAGGGCAATGAAGAAATTAACAGTATATCTGACTTTCTGAACTGGGTGTTTTAACCACAGTGGTTACACCACTTAAGAGTGAAACCAAACCATAGTCTTGGCCAAATTTAATATGACTTCATTCCTTTAGTGTTATGGCAAATAATATGCTAAATTCCTTTTGAGCATCATGTCCTCATTAAAACTGCATTTTGGCCATTCAGTTCAGTTCAGTTCAGTCGCTCAGTTGTGTCCAGCTCTTTGCGACCCCATGAATAGCAGCACGCCAGTACTCCCTGCCCATCACCAACTCCTGGAGTCCACCCAAACCCATGTCCATTGGGTTGGTGATGCCATCCAGCCATCTCATCCTCTGTCGTCCCCTTCTCCTCCTATCCCCAACCCTTCCCAGCATTAGGGTCTTTTCCAATGAATCAACTCTTCACATGAGGTGGCCAAAGTATTAGAGTTTCAGCTTCAATATCAGTCCTTCCAATGAACACCCAGGATTGATCTCCTTTAGGATGGACTGGTTGGATTTTCTTGCAGTCCAAGGGACTCTCAAGAGTCTTCTTCAACACCACAGTTCAAAAGCATCAATTCTTTGGCTATTAGAGATTCTAAAAAAAGTACTTTGGCTACTCAAAAATATTCAAATAGTCTCTTCTGGTTTCTTTTGTATCTCTGTACTCTTACACAATATCCTATTATTTAGTTCTTTAATTTTTAAAACATTGTTGAATGTATTAGTATCACTATGACTTGAACATTATGTAACTACTAAATAATCACAAGAATGGTCCACTTTTCTATGACATTCTAAGTGTGTCTTAAACTATTAATCTGAACTGCCATGAAGAAAACCTTCTGGGGCTTCTAGTTCCACACTATTTGGGAAGACAGTGTCAAAGTTTCAAGG
This sequence comes from Antilocapra americana, assembly GCA_007570785.1. Classification (NCBI taxonomy): domain Eukaryota; kingdom Metazoa; phylum Chordata; class Mammalia; order Artiodactyla; family Antilocapridae; genus Antilocapra; species Antilocapra americana. The sequence continues at coordinate 624,978 of ML663559.1, forward strand.
CAAAGTTTCAGCTTTCTTTTCCCCTAGGGTGTGTATCTGCTTCTTCAAATAATGAACATCAGTGAGAATGATTTTCAAATACCACAATAAGACAGACATCCTAAGTGTTCCTCTCAGGTATTAGCCTCTTTGCCTTCAATAGCTTTGTGTTGGATTGCAGCTACTAAGATGCCCCCTGGGTATCTGGCAGCTGCATTCTAAACATCTTGCCCTGACTTCCAACCTCTTACACTTGGTGTAGCTACATTCTGAGACAAACATATTCTCTGAAGGACAACATTTTAATCAAAAGTGAAAACAATCCAGCCTTAACCAGGACCACAAGTCTTATACAAATTTAGTTAAGAAAAGAAAAGCAGGAAAACAATTTCTTTACAATGAGAGCTCTTATTTCTAAAGTAAAGTATGGCTCCTCATGCCTTGGATCATATAAACATTATAGAGGAGGTTTTGGAGGGAAATAATTTATCAGCTGGGTTGGGAAGGGAGGAGCTCAGCACCACTGGGAGAGTATGGGACACGGAGTCAGGATACCTGGGTCTCATTCTGCCTCAATAATGTTTTGCCTGCACAACTTTGGAAAAGTAACTCAGTCCTCAGGAGTCAATGTCTTTGTCTGTAAAATGAAGATAACTGTATTAATCCCTCCCTGCCTCACTGAATTGTGAGAGTAAACTTAGATATGATAAAACATGTTGGAAATACCATATATTGATTTCATTATCAGTATTAATTTTACATTCTTCCCTGCCTTTCAGGATTGCCTGAGAAAACCCTTCTTTTCAGACCCCTTAAATGCTTTCACCTTTGAATAGAAAAGAGTTTGTAAGCAATTATCCACTGAGTACCAAGTTTGAGTCCCACCCTTTGCTAGGAACTGCGAGGATTAACAATAAATGAAGGAACAAATATATGGTAATCCTAACCTTAAGAACCTCATGATATAGTCATGGAGAAGATATGGATACAAAAGAAACACATACTGAACAAATCAGACTAATGTAAATTTGAAGCCAATTAGGTGAGACCTCACAGATGGATAAATACATAGCAGAGGTGGAGGGCAGACAGTGATGAGGCAAAGATTTGTGAAAGAGGAATATGAGCTGGGTGCAGATGTGGACATCTGGACAGATTAAACGATGGGAAAGCTCACCCTTTAGTTGATCCACTCCTGAGCTGAGACCACAGCTAAAGGACACACTGAGGCCTCCCATCCATCTGCCACATAATATTGAGCAGAGTCCCATGTGCTATACAGTAGGTTCTTGTTAGTTATCCATTTTAAATATAGCAGTGTGTACATGGCCATCCCAAACCCCCTAACCATCCTTTTCCCCCATCCTTCCCCCTGGCAACCATAAGTTTGTTCTCTCAGCCTATAAGTCTGCGATTCCACTTATAAAGGATCTCATTTGATATTTCTCTTTCTCTGTCTGGCTTAAAATGATGAACATCTTTTGAGTCTGGTCTGTAATATGTAAAAGATAACAGTACTAAGACCTTTACAGATATTATCAAACATATATTATCTAATTTAATATCAACACCCAGTGAGCTAAATTTTATATCCCCTTTTTACTGATGATAAAACCAACTGAAGCTTTAAAGCAGTGGATTATCTTGCCCACATTCGTGGCAGAGTGAGGATTTCAAGAGACATGTTTTCAATCATCTTAAAAAATGTATCTTTTTCTTTTATTTTTTTTCATGAGCCACTGGTCCATTCAGATTTTCAAAGATCACGAAACATTTAGGAGAGAAACGTATAAAATTGGATAACTATTTGGTAGTTTTCTTTTCTCTATGAATTGGGATGTAACCTTCATTATTCTATTTTAGTGACAGAACAATTGGGCACTAAACATTTCAGACATGGAATGTTCCTTGGTTTGAAAACCAATGGTAAGCAACTTAAAAACTCTGAGAAAGGCAGAAGCAAGGATCCTTGCCTGGCACCATGAACATTCTTGGAAGCCAATTAAGTGGCCTTCTTTAGCATTTTCTCAATGCCAAGGGCTAGGATCCCTGGCAGCAGTAAGAAAATCCCTGCTAGTTTTGTGAGATCTACTCTCTATTAACAATATGTGGTTAAAATACAGTTTTAACAACATGAACATCTTTTCTCAGTATTTTCCTGAGTTCTAGGTGGCAAGTCTGGGTATTTCCACCTCTGTCCCCACCACTAAACTGAAAATCTCCCAACAACAAAGGAAAACCTTTCCACCTAGTCACAACAGCTCTTCCTCTATGTGAAAGTTGCACGCAGGCCGCATTAGGTTGAGCAGTCTCATGTCATGGGGATGATGGAAGTCACAGGCTTGAAGGCTTGCTAGACAATATCTTCTCTTTCCATTTGACCCAGATGCCATTTGTCATCCCTGGAGGTATTTTTGTGTTTCAGGAACATGCTCATAAGTCATGGTGTAATTGAGCGTGGCTGAAATATTATTCAAGAACTAGATGTGCTTTTTTGTTGCTGTTTTAGATCACTTTGGTTTTCATAAAAGTGTTCAAAGTTTTGCAGAAATGTTTTGATTTTGCAAAGTACCTTTATAAAGGGGCTACCCGTGGTGGCTTAGTGGTAAGGAATCCTCATGCAATGCAGGAGCCAAGAGAGATGTGGGTTCAGTCCCTGTGTTGCGAAGATCCCCTGGAGGAGGAAATGGCAACCCACTCCAGTATTCTTGCCTGGAAAATTCCATGGACAGAGGAGCATGCTGGGCTATAGTACATGGGGTTGCAAAGAATCAGATATGACTAAGCAACAGGGCACACACACACACGAATACCTTTATAAAGGGACAACATAGAAAAATGGGGGAAATTCAGACAACAAGTCATTTAGGGGAAGTCTTTTTCCCCCAGGAGAAAATCAGAGAAGATACTAATTTTCTTTAAATCCTGAAAAAAAATTAGCATTCTTAGAAGTCCTCATTTAGGCTTTTTGTTGGTTTTTTTCTGAAATGTAAGCAGTGCCTCTCAGCCATAGGCAGCTGTAGAAAAATGGGCCTATTGGGCAAAATTTAGCCTCTCACTCAACTGAATCTGAAGATTTTAGAGCTCCAAATGCCTCCTTGGATTATGCACCTGGGTAGGAGCTGAGCAGTGAACAAGTGTGAGTAATCACCATGAGTAAAAATAAGCAGAAATAGGGAAGTAAAAAGATGAGCAGAGGCATTAAGATGCATATAATGGTCATATAAGCAAACAACACCTCAAATTCAAATAGCCAAGCAAGCATCACATAGCACACTCCATCCTGACTCAGGCCCCTGCATGGAGAGCTGGGATTGGGACCTCATCAGTAATGAAATCAGGGTAAGTTCATTTCTGGAGATGAGTGGTAAGGACCAATTGTAGGTGGACTTAAGAAATGAAGAATTCTGTAAAATGTACAGGGAAGTGAAAAGCAAAGGTGATTCTTAGTGATAGAGCTAGAATTGCTTCCATTCAATGACCCTTTTGAGGAAAAGAGCCTATTTTTCTTATTGGCCTCAATGGGAGCTTTTCACAGACAACTCTGGCTCAGAAGGACAAGTTCCTTCCTTTGCATGTATCTGAACATATGGAAAAGGTCAATGATCAGGTTATCCATGGCACATGCTCATCTCTGCCTTGTTACTGACAGTAACAAGCCTCTTTGTCTAGATAGTATAGACAACCACCTCACCTTGAGGATTAGGTTTCAGCACATGAATTTGGGAGGGACACAATCATTCAAATCATAGCAACTGATGATTTTGGCAGGTATCACATGTTTGCAGCTCACTATAACCGTCATCCACTGTGGCATTACTCCAGGTGATAATACTGAACTGTGCAACTTAGAAGCACGGTAATCATGAGCATTAATAGTCCATTTTTTTTAGCTTTACCTAAGCAAATGGCAACCCATTCCAGTATTCTTGCCTGGAGAATCCCATGGACAGAAGAGCTTTGAGAGCTACAGTCCATAGGGTCCAAAGTGTTGGATACGACTGATGTGACTTCACACTCATGGATTAATTGTGCTTTGTGTCAATGTATGTGTGTGTGCTCAGTCATATCAGTCATGTCCAACTCTTTGCAACCCCATTGACTGCAGCCAGCCAAGCTCGTCTGTCCATGGCATTTCCCTGGCAAGAATACGGGAGTGGGTTGCCATACCCTCCTCCAGGCAGTGGGTTGCCACACCCTCCTCCAGGGCATCTTCCCAAACCATGGAGTGAATCTGCGTCTCCTCTATCTCCTGCCCTGCCAGCAGATTCTTTACCGCTGAGCCACCAGGGAAGCCGCGGTATCAACACAGAGCTAAATTCTTTCACATTGTGACTATTGTGACCATGTTTCCTAAGAGAACACATAATGAAAATGAGAATGATGACGGTACTTACAGCAATATGACCCAAGCATTGCCAAAAGAGAAGTCTAACTAATCTAACTAACTGTGCTGTGTTGATGATAGTTGGAAGGACGAGAACAACTGGACTGGGGGCGGGGGAGGGTGCAAGTAACCAAAATAGAACATGGTGCACAATCTGAGAAAATAATCTGGAGCTGGCATGGCAAAGGGGCATTTATGGTGAAAGCACTAACTTGGAGACTGAATCCAGTCCAGAATGAGACATAAAAGTATTTCTTTCAGTTAAAGGACTTTTTGTTTTTGTCTTGTCTACTAAAAAGACATCAATTCACAGCATAAAATCAGCATAGGCACACCACACCAGTGACCATACATTATCATATCTTTGCCTTGATTTTGCTATGAAACTGAGAAAAGCTGCGTGTTCTGATTCACTGATTACCACTAAAATGTCTATTGTCACATAATATAGAAAGTTTGGATAATAGGGAGTAGTATAGACTTGATTCTGTCAAATTTTACTGAAAACCATGCTTTCTATTGTTTATCAGGTGATGAGTTGAATCAGGCAACAATGACAAAAGAAAAAAAAATCCCTCTGTGTCGTCAGTATTTCAGTTTAAAAAATGGATTTGCCAATCATTTTCTTGAATTTTCTGAAGATGCTTTTAAACCACAGAAAACATTTTTTTGAAAAGATTCTTGATACCTTACCCAAACACAAACTAGACTTTGCTCGTGTACCTGCATGTTTGGCAGACAGTGAAAATGTAAATTTTATTAAAATCCATTCAGTCTATACCAAAGAAAATGGAAAGATCTTCCTACTACATGTATATACCTTGTACACAACACTGCTAAAAGCAGATATGATTTCCTATCTGTGAAAGTGTGGCTCTCATAATGAAAGCTTTTGGTCAATTTACTCTTTCCTCTAAGTATACACAAGCACTTAAAGAGATATTTTACTGTATGGAAAATAAAAAGAAGACAGCCTTCTTAGACATGTCCCTAAAAGATGGCTATTATTCTTGTGGGCCATAGAAAAATATTTCATGACAGTCCAATATTTTAATGTCTTTGTGTGGTCTCCTTTCAGCCGATTATGTGACTGTGGTAGATAATAAAACAAGTGCAGAAAATTGTTGATACCCTTCCTTTCAAGAAGTGGAGACTGATTACCTTCCCCTTGAGTGTGGGCTGGACTCGCTTCTAATGAATAACACATTGTAGCAGGAGTGTATGTTAATTCTGAGAAGTAGGTTATAAAAAGATTGTAGCTTTCAGCTTGAGTATTCTGTTTTCCTCTCTCTCTCTCTTTAATCACTCATTCAGAGGGAAGACATATGCTGTGTCACACGAATTTGAAGGTAAATATAGAGAGGACCAAGCAATGAGACACTGAGGGCAGCCAGCAACCATATGAGTAATTTGGAAGTGACTCTTCCATAGGTTGAACCTTTTTTTTTTTAATGGTGCATCATATGAATAACCTTAATTCATTTAACTACTTCCCTCTTTGTACCTGTTTGTATATTAACCATTTTCCTCTCAACCTTACTGAGATACAGTTAACATAAACCGTTGTATAAATTTAAGGTATACAAGACGTTAATTGAATATATTTTATATATATATTTTTTATTAGTTTTGCCATACAATCCATGATATCACCATGGGTTTACATATGCTCCCCCTCCAGAACCCCCCTCCCTCCTCCCTCCCTCCTCCCTCCCTCCTCCCTCTCCCCAGGAATTCTCGATGCACCAGCTCCGAGCATCAATCCTGGGCTGGCGATTGATTAGACATATGATAATTAACATGTTTCAATGCCATTCTCCCATATCATCCCACCCTTATATTATGTAAAACAATTAGCAAGTGGCACTGGGTAACACCTCCATCATATCACGTAATTATCATTTCTTTCTTGTAGTATAAACATTTAAGATCTCTTAGCAACTTTTAAGTATACGTGGTGGTTTAGTAGCTAAGTCATGTCCAATTCTTTGCAGCCCCATGGACTGTAATAGGCCCCAGGTGCCTATGTCCATGGGATTTTCCAGGCAAGAAGAGTGAAATGGGTTGCCATTTCCTTCTCCAGGGGATCTTCCCAATCCAGGAATCAAACTCATTTTTCCTGCATTGGCAGGTGGATTCTTCATCCACTGAGCTACCAGGAGAGACTTTTAAGTGTATAATACAATGTTATTAACTATAATCATCATTCTGTGCATTAGGTTCCCAGAATATATCTATAACTGCAAGTTTAACTCTTGGGCCAACAACTCCCTATTTCTTCCATCCTGACAAACATAAAGCATCTCATAACAGTTTATCTTATTCTGACTTTAAAAAATTGATCACATGCAAGTACTCTCCCCTTTACTCCCTGAGCTTTTATGTTTTTGATGTCATAGTTTATTTCTTTTATTTTTCGTGTCCATTAGCAAACTTTCATAGCTATATTTTTAATAGTCTTGTTCTTTAACTTTATACTAGAGTTACATGGTTAGTACTCTATAATATTACAGTATTAAAGTATTCTGAATGTGACTATACATTTACCTTTACCAGTATGTTGTATATTTTCATATGATTTATGTTGCTAAGTAGTATATTTTCATTCCAGCTTGAAGAACTCCATTCAACATTTCTTGTAAGGAAGTTCTAGTGATGAAAACTCAACATTGGTTTGTCTGGAAAAGTTCTTATCTCTCCTTCATTTCTGAAGGACAATTTTGCAAGTTAAAGTACTTTTAATGGCATTTTTTTTTCTTTTAACACTTTGACTACATCATCCCACTCTCTCACAGCTTGTAAGATTTCTGCTGAGAAGTCCACTGATAGCTTTATGGGAGTTTCCTTGTGAATTACAAGTCTTTGCTTTTCTCTCTTGCTGCCTTTAAAATTCTTTATTTGACTTTCTTTATTTTTTTAAAATTTATTATAATATGCTTTGGAGAGGATCTCTTCAAAGTTTATGACCTATGTGATTCATGAACTTGAATATTCAAATCTCTCCCCAGATTTGGGATGTTCTCAGCCATTCTTTCTTTTTTTCTTTAGATTGATTTTTTTCATTATTTATTTAAATAAGATTTCTATCCTTTTTTCTCTGTCTTCTCCTTCTGGAAGTGTGATAATTTGCAAATGGTTCTTTTGATGGTATCCTATTTTGATTATGTAAGCTTTTTTCTCCCTTTTCCCTTTTCCATTTTATTTTATTTTTTTTTGCTTCTCTAACTGGAAAGTTTAAATTGATCTGTCTTTGAGTTAATCTACTCTTTCTTCTGCCTGCTCTTGAAACATTCTGTAAAATTCTTCAGTTCAGTTATGTGTCCCTCAGTTTCGGAATTTTTGTTTGATTCTTTTTTATATTTTCTACCCCTTATTTTTAACTTCTCATTTTGTTCTTATATTATTTTCTTCTTTTCCTGATACCAGTAAATTGTTTATTTGCATTCTTTTGTAGCTCTCCAAGCATCTTTAAAACAATTTTGAGTTCCTTGTCAGGCAATTCCTGGTTCCCTGTTTCTTTAGAGAACCTCTTGAAAATTTACTGTATGACTTTGGTGGAGTGAAATTTCCCTGATTTTTCATGATGCCTGTAGCCAGTGTAGGTGTCTGCACTTTTGAAGAAGCAGTCACCTCTTATACACCTTATGGACTGGTACCTACAAATAGGGCACACTGGGGAATGCTGTGACCCTGGGTCCAGTGGTCCTCCCAGGTATGGGAGCCCCTCAGGACACAGGTTCAGAGAGATGTGATGTTATTTCAGCTCAGTTTCCTGGGGTCTGCAACACTGACAACAATACATTCCTTGGCAAGCAGCAGAGGATCCGCAGTAGCTTCAGGGGCTGTTGGGGTCCTCAGTGGTGCCTCCAGGCTCAGCGGCTAGGGATCATGGCAGACAATGATGGCAGCTAGAGCTGAGGCCACATCCACACTCAGCTGCAGGAGCCTGCGCAGTGGCAGAGGCCAGTTTCAGACACACTTAGTGGTGGGGCCCAAAGTGGGTAGCAAGGACCAAGCCACTTGCAGACACACTAGTAGCTGCAGGGGCCTTGGTTGTCAACTACTGTGGCTGCTGGGTCTTATCAAGCGTACGTGGTAGTGGGGGCCATTGACAACAGTCATGCTGGGGGTCAAGCAGGTGCATAGCTAGAGAGGCTAGCTAGAGACGACTGCAGGAGGGCAGGCCAGTGACCAAAGGCAAGGCTTGATCCAGGCCCATGAACCCCTGAAGAGGCCTGGGCTCTTGGCATGCTTTCTCATGGTTCCACAGTCTCCACCCAGGCATGGAGGCCAGTGAAGGGCATCAGGTTAGGAACATGCAGGGACATAGTTGGAGGGTCTCACCCCAGGTGTGTGCACAGTGGTGCAGGTCAGCCATAGGCTTCGTAGCTCATGTATTGCTATCCAGCCTGGCCTGGCAGCCAGCGTTCACCCCATGTTATGTTGGGGGCAGGAACGAAAGATCAGGAAAGGACACGGGCATCTGGTGTCAGTGAGCATGAGAGCCTGTGGGGCGAAGCTGGTGAAAATCTGTAGGGTTCTGCAGAGGCTCTGCTGGCCATTGGCTGCTTTGGCATGAAATCTGCTGGCTTTGTCTACTGAACAGGTCACTGGGAGCTGCAGTAACTGCTTTTGGAAGTACTTGCTTTTCTCCTTTTTCCCAACTGTCCCTATGCACCACAGTTCTGCTGGTCTGGGCGGCGTGAAACCAAAGCAGGACCCTTGTGCAGCATCCAGAAAGGTCAAGGAAGAGGACATTCAGCCCATTCTTCCTTTCCTGGTGAGGGGAACTCTTTCTAGCTGAGGTTCCCTCTTGACACTGAGCAGTGCTGGCTTGGAGGATGGGGTGACAGGCAAAATGAAGCTGTGTTTCTTCTCTTTTAGTGCAGTTATTTTCAGTTTTCTTTTCCCCCACTATGTTGCTAAAGTTGTTTAAGTGGAGTCTTGAGCTCCTCCAGAGCTATTTTTTAAAAATACATATTTATTTATTTTGGCTACACTGGGATGTTTTTGCTGCTCATGGACTTCTCTAGTTCCTGTGAGCAGAGGGTGCTCTCTAGCTGTGGTGTGCAGCTTCTCATTGTGGTGGCTTCTCTTCTTACAAAGCACAGACTCTAGGGTGTGCCAGCTTCAGTAGTTGTGATTCATGGGCTCCAGAGCACAGGCACAATAGCTGTGGCTCACAGGCGTAGCTGTACCATGGCAGGGATCAAACCAGTGTCCTCTGCATTGCAAGGCCGATTCTTCAGCACTGGAGCACCAGGGAAGGCCTACCGAGCCGCTTCTGTTCATGGGCATGTCTAATTGGTGATCTCCATGGGGGAACAGAGGCTGGGATCTCCTTTGTCACCATTTTTCCAGACTTGATCCTTGAGATGACCGCAGCCCTGACTGACAGCTTATTGACAACTCTGAGAAAGCCTGAGCCAGAGGAGCTCAGCTAAGTAGTGCCAGATTCTTGAACCATAGAAACTGTGAAACCATAAATACTCTTTGTTTTAATTTGCCAAGTTTGGAGTAATTTGTTACATCGCAATAAACAGCTAACACCCTGTGGAACTTTCTGTAAGTCTTTTGCCACTTGACCTACTTGTAGTTCATTCTTTCGGTCTTCATTCTTGCCACAACAGGAGAGATGCTCCACTTGTCTAATTTAAATCATCCCACCAATGCTCTGCATGCATCTTTTGCCTCCATGGGGATCTCACCCTACCAATGAGTTACTGTCTCTTTCTTGAATCTTTAGCTCTCCCTTGCTGCTTCTCTTGTCACAACATTTTGCAGTGTTCCAAACTTTCTCACAATAAGCCTGTTCTCAGCTGACATTTTTCCCCTAGTGACTTCTCCATCCTATTTATCTCTTCCTTCAGTGTTGACCTTCTCAAAACAATGATCTTCATTTTTTCAAGTTCTATTTACCAATATCACATCCCCCTTCTTTGAGAGACTTCAGTTCAGATCTCATTCCTGAATTCCATAAACTTTACTCTAGTGGCTTATTATACACTTTCTATTGGATGTCCTACATTTGCCTCAAACTCAGTGAATTCAAAACTGAAATCAACTCCCTTTCCTTGGAATCCCTCTTGTTTCTATCTCAGGAATAGCCTTAAGTTTCAAGACCAGTGGCTCAAGGCTTCACCCTTTTGATTCACAGCTTGATCACCCCTGCACACTTGGAAGCAGCCCATTGTTCGCTGTACCCTCAGCAGCTGCTCCATCAGGTCTCTGGGCCACAGCTCAGTCTGCTGAGGCACTCATCCTTTTTCTTGAAGCCTGGTAGCTCTACTGATTCATTGTTTGTCTATCAAATTTGGAGAATCTGACAACCATTTTTAATTTTGTCCACTCACTGTTGTTTTCAATCCAAGCTGGGCTACTGGACTAAAAAGGACAGTTTCTGCTAGCATCCCCACAAACCTCATGGGTCTCCAATGTATGTTAAGGGAATCCATGCCTAGACAAGAGAGATTTTCACAGACTCTTCCTTGATAATACCATCTCTATTCCTTCTGGGATGGTTGATTGAACACCTTATCTCTTTAACAAAAGGTTGTCCAGCCATTCCTTGGCCTTCTCTCTATAGTTTTGCAAACAGTGGGTTTCCTAATTTTAGCATCCTTTGCAATCCATGTAGGTTGAGAACCTCCCAAACTGTCAAATCTTGGGGAAGGAAGGGGTTGGTTAATACGTTTGACCTCAATTTATCTATTTCCTCTCTCTTTTTACCATAAGAAACAAACAGGAGCAATAAGCCACACCTTCCATACTTTATTTGGAAATCACCTCAGCTAAATGTAAAATTTCATCATTTACATACTCTGCTTCTCATTCAGCACTAGAATACAATTCAGCTAAATTCTTTGCCACTTTATAAAAAAGACTTTCTTTCCTCAGTTCTAAATAACATATTCTTCACATCCTTGAGACTTCACCAGAAACACATTTGACTCTTTCTACCAAGGAAATCTAAGCATTTTCTATCATGCTTCTCAAAATTCTTCCAGTTTCTACTCATGACCTAATTCCAAAGCCACTTCCACATTTGTAGGTATTTGTTGAAGCAACACACTACTTCCCAGTATCCAAAACAATCTGTATCAGTGAGGATTCTAGCATAAAAATAAAACCAGAGCAGAGGAGAGAAAGGAACTTAGTTCAAGAAATGGTTTCTATAACAGTAGGGTCAGGCAAGTTCAGTCTGTAGGTCAGGCCAGCTGAACGGAAACTTGAAGGCAGGAACTAACACTGAAATCTACAGGCAGAATTTCTTCTACTTCAGGGAAATCGGTTTTGCACTTGAGAAACTACGCTTCTCAGCCTTTCAACTGATTATATAAGGCCCATCAGATTATCAAGGATAATCTTTAAAGTCAACTGATTGTAGATGCTAGCCACATCTACAAAATACCTCTACAAAACTCCTAGGTTAATGTTTAATTAACTTGTTACTATACCCTATGCAAGTCGACTCATGCAACAGATTATGTCATTAGTGAGGTATGAAGCCACATGAAGGATTTAATTCCCCTTGGATTTTACAGCCTTTTTTATGGTATAATTAAAAATATTAATTTTCAAAGTGATAGAAAATTTGATTAAAAAAATCTGCATAAAGCCATTTACATGGTATGCACATTTTTATGATTGTGTTCATAAAAGAATATAGTTAACCCCAAAGAAGTGCCACTTACATTATTTTTCCTACTTTGCTCTGCTTTCCCTGATTGGTAAATTAAAAGATCTTGGAGAGAGGGATAAGCTCATATTTTGTTCCTCGCTTCCTTGAAATGGCCCTTAAGTTGAAACATTACAATCCTTTGCATTACTGTCCAGAACACTACAGCTAAAGCATTTCTTAAAATTTTAATGTACTACATAGAGGGAGCATTTCTATGTTTCTCAAGCTATGGTTGCAAGTACTAAAAAAAATAATAATAATTGTAGTTACTAAAGCATTGCCTTTAAACACTTCCTGTGCTGTTTAAGACAAGGTTTAAGCAATTGGGCTGGCATTTGGTATGTATTTTTATTAAGGTGATTTTTTCCCAAGAGCTTTCCTATAAATTCTTTGATTTTAATTTGGTTATCAAGTTGATTTAAAATATGTGGGCTACGATCTGGAAAAGAATGGATATGTGTACATGTGTAACTGATCCATTTTGCTAGGCACCTGCAACTAACACAACATTGTAAATCAACTATCCCTCAATACAAAACGAAAATTAAAAAAATAAATAAACTATATGGACTACATATGTGTTCCTGTTATATTTAAATAAGCATTGTCCAAAACTACATAGAAAGGAATTTGGACAAAGTTAGGGTAAGATAGAACTGCCCTCACAATTCTTGAGAAATACTTCTTTGGGGAGTTTGCCACAGTTCAATGTCTGAGCTTCAGCTACACAGGATCAAAGACTCCATCTTCTCAGGGCCCTAGAGTTTATTTAACTTAGGAAACTGATTCAAGCTAAGTTCACAAGAAAGCAATTTATAAAACTCTACTATTGATGTATTAATTTAAAGTAAAATTATACTAGGTGAGCTAGTATAATCATCCACCGACCACCCCTATTTTTTTTTTTTAATAGAAAGACCTCATGGAAAGCCTTATTCTTAAGGGATTACTTGTGATCACAGCATGAGTTTCAGGGAAAATGAAAACAAGCAAATATTGAATGAGCATCAGGATTTGCCAGCTAATGCTTCCATTTCTACAGTAAGGATTTACCTGTCAGAATAACTAAATACTTGTTTCTGTCTATCTATCTAAACCCCTCTTCTTTAGAAAAGACATGAATGGCACATTGCCAATATCTGAATCTATTACTCTATTTCTATGTTACTAAACTAGATGGCCTTCATGTACAATCTAATTGACACCTTGTTCAGATATGCCAACTTTTTCAACCTGGTTACAGTTAATAGCTATGTTGACCTGTAAGCTAGTCACTTTCTCTAAGATGTGATAGTAGTCATTATAAAGAGTCCTTCTGAACACCTGAACTTCACTGCCTTCTTGAATTTGGTGGGACCATGTGACTAATACATTTGACCAGTACTTTTCAAGCAGAAGAGTATATGTCACTTCTAGACTGGAACATTTAAATATCAGCCCAAATCTCTCCTGAGCTCTCTTTATCTGTCAAGATAGCCACCAACAGTTAATGCTCCAGATAGGGTCTGCTTGGGGTCAAGAAAATTTGGAACAAGTGCCTCCAGGTATCTTGTCTAGGACACAAGATGTCATGTTATGAACAAGATACAAACCTTGATGTTTTAACCGTGGAGATCTTGGGGTTGTTTTTCACTATAATAAAATCTTGCCTGGGAGGCTCAGTGGTAGAGAATCTGCCTACCAATGCATGGGATGTGGGTACAATCCCTGGGTCAGGAAGATACCCTGGAGAAGGAAATGGCAACCCGTTCCAGTATTCTTGCCTTGGAAATTCCATAGATAGAGGAGTCTGGCAGGCTATAGTCCATGGGATCACAAAAGGTCAGGTACAACTTAGCCACTAAACAACAACAATAAAATCTTGTTTATCCTAAGTAGTAAAAAAAATAGCATTATATGTTTTATCTTTATTTTCTTTTTTTCAAAATTTTTGGCAAACATCTCACTATTGCTTATGTCCACATACCATCTATGAAGTTATAAATAAAAAAATCTATATATGTAGTTTATGAGGCTAAAGGATAATTATTCATCCATCCCTAGATCTGTATATGTACCCTGAACTGTCACAGAAGCCTTATTACTTCATATGTTTCGTTATTACTTCATATGCTAAATAATTTGACATTTTCTAATAGAGCTTCATTTACCATGTCCTTCTACTCCTGGTGGCTCAGATGGTAAAGCATCTGTCTACAATGTGGGAGACCTGGGTTCGATCCCTGGGTCGGGAAGATTCCCTGGAGAAGGAAATGGCAATCCACTCCAATACTCTTGCCTAGAAAATCCCATGGACGGAGGAGCAGGCTACTGTCCATGGGGTCACAAAGAGTCGGGCACAACTAAGCAACTTCACTTCACTTCTGTCAAAAGAACTAAGAAGGGACTGTACTATGACCAAATAGTATTTTATTTTTGTCTGTTTTTCAGTTAGAGAGACCCATAAGGATGTTAGGTTACTTCTCCCTACCTTTTAAATGACATAATCAACCTTCTCCAGCCACTAGACTTGGACTATCAGCCCTGACGGTTGTCCCAGATGCTGATCATACCAAGATCCAACCTCACGTGAGATGGAACTCTGTGTACATGCAGATGACTAAGAGAGGGTACTGGAATTTCCTTGTCCCTCCCCTTTCCCCAGTGACAGCTTTAGCATCACCTTTTTTTTCTCTTCTCTTTGTAGAAGGAAAGAGAATGGAGAAAACTCCTTAAAAGGAATGTCCTGTATCAAGGACCCTTAGTATGTTACAATTGAATCAGGATTTTTTTCTCCCTTCTTTTTTTTCTTTTATTTTAAAGAAAAATGTGGCTCTGTGAAGATACAAAAAGAGAATATGCAGGCCTTTTGGATAAAGAATATAGGACCTGTGAATATTATATATGTTATTTCTTATTCACGAGTCAGAAATATAATCAAGGTATACATTATCTTCCTTGGAACTTTCAGTGTGCATATGTTTAAAATTATAATTATATAAGGGAAATTAGATTCTCCTTGTAGCTTCTTACTTTTCCTTGATAAGTTCCTTTGAGGTCACTTGCTTAGGTGCTCCAGAAATTAAGGCTATAAATAACAATCACTGCAGAAGAGAGGAATGCTGGGTTTAAAGCCTTGGAAATGTTGCCACCAAGTCACCAAGTCCTTCACATCAGTGTCTCTGGTCAGCAACCAGCAGATGATGGAAGAATGCGGAAATCTCACCCCTTATCCATTATCATATTGTGACTATTAAAGGATGAGTTAATTATTTTAACTAATTCCCAGAAATTTCTATACGAAACATTATTCTTTCATGACTATGATACAAATTTAGTTAGAATGGGTCAAGGATTCAGGAAAATCTTTAATAACAAGTGACTTAAAAATCATTTTTGACTACTCTCTCAGCCAGTGAGAAATCTGTTCCACAGTATCCCTCATAAGTAATATATTAAAGGAATTGAGTCTTACATGCTGTAGTTAATAACTATGATGGCTTCTTTGGTGGCTCACTGGTAAAGAATCCACCTGTCAGTGAAGGAGACACAAGTTCAATCCCTGGGTCAGGAAGATCCCTTGGAGAAAGGAATGGCAACCCAATCCAGTATTCTTTCCTGAAGAATCCAATGGACATAGGACCCTGGTAGGCTATAATCCATGGGGTCACAAAAGAATTGGTCACAACTTAGAGGCTAAACAACAACAAAAAGATGACTATCATTTATTGAGTTATCATAAACTAGACAATGGGTCCTCACCAAAATCCTATTAGCAACTCATTTTAATGCCTTCATTTTATAAATGAAGACCTTGAGGTTTAGAAAAAGGCCAAATAATTTACCTCAGATCTCAGATTACAGAAAGCCAACTCTGACAGTTTCTAAATTTCATGCTTATAACCTAATTTACATTGCCTCTATTAGGTAGTCATTAAAGACTTAGAAGTTGAGAGTGACATAATAAGGCTTTTTTTTTTTTTAAGGAAACTGACTTTAATAGTATAGACTTGGGAAAGCTTATAAAAAGCAAAAAAAAGTGCTAATGTCAAAAAGGGAGCAGAAAAAAAAATAATGTATCATAATAATGTCTAGATGAGAAATCAACTGGAAAATAAAATTTGCACAAAATATTGAGATTTAACAATGTGAGTTTTATCTTAGGATTTTAACAAAAGGAGTTTAACAATGGGTAAAATGAGATTTAACTGAAACATGTGTGTGTGTGTGTGTGTGTGAGTACTCAGTCACTTGTCAGTTGTGTCCAACTCTTTGCGACCAGATGGACTGTAGCCTGCCAGGCTCCTCTGTCCATGGGTTTCCCCAGGCAAGAATACTGAAGTGGTTGCCATTTCCTTCTCCAGGGGATCTTCTGTTCATGGGATTCCCCAGGCAAGAATACTGTTGTGGCTTGCCATTCCCTCCTCCAGGGGATCTTGCCAATCCAGGGATCGAACCCATGTCTCCTGCATTGCAGGAAGATTTGGTACAGCTGAGTTACTAGGGAAGCCCCATGTGTGTGTGTGTGTCTGTCTGTCTGTATTTTATATATATATATATATATATATGTGTGCATGTGTGTCTGTATTTTATATGTGTGTGTGTGTGTGTGTGTCTGTAGAGAGAGAGAGAGAGAATAGATTTTTGTAATTCATATACTTGTGTACTTTCCATTGATCTCATTTCCTTACCTGATATCATTCTTATTCATCATTGTAAATTCAATGTCTGGCATATATGCCCAGGTGAGATAGATGGTAAAAAGTTGTTAGTTGACAAATAATTCAGAGTGGCATTTAGTTCTCTATTGTTCTTTGGTTGTTTGATTTTATTTTAACCATCATTTTATTTTCTTCAAGCAACCCAATATTGCAGTCTTACTTTGAAAGAATGCTATTCTCACTTACATTTCTAGATTGCATTATTATATTTTTATGAAAGTATGATTGCTTTATAATGTTGTGTTAGTTTTGGCTGTACAATGAAGTGAATCAGCTATATGTATACATATATCACCTCCCTCTTGGACCTCCCTCCCACCCCCACCCCTATTCCACCCATCTAGGTCATTATATAGCACCGAGCTGAGCTCCCTGTGCTATACAGCAGCTTTCCGCTAGCAATCCGTCTTACACATGGTGGTGTATATATGTCAACCTTAATTTTTCAATTTGTCCCACCCTCCCCTTACCCTTCATGCCAAAATTGCTAGGTTGAAGACAGATGTTTTTAAAAATTTAGATTTAAGCCCTTCTTATTGATGGCAAAGAATAAGTTAGGAACATTTATAGAGAAAAGGAGACACCGGAACTCCCATCCACATCCTTGAGCAATCTTAGATCACTCTAAGAGTCCAGAGTCCTCCAAAGACTTTACTCTGTTCCTCTAAAGCAACTGTTATACCTCAAATTCTAAATAGTTGAACAAATCAGACTCTAAAGGATTGTTATACATGTCTATAATACATATATATATATATGTGTATATATATATAATATATGTCAAAGGAAAAGAAGCAATAGTATATAGCTCTGAGCAGAGAAACCATTTAGAAACAAATAATAAAATTCAAAGTATATGTCACTTTGGCAAGGTATTTGTCATTTGACAAAATATGTGTCATTTTGTATTGTTGTTTCAGTTTTAAGAAAGAAAAGATTGTAAGCATAATTCTTCTCTGTGATGCAAGATTCACACTCTATGAAGAGTGAGCCAGCATGGTTACCATCATTAATGAGGTATGGCAAGCATTTTTCATGGTGTTACATCTGCTTTTTGGAAAGAAGGTTTGGATAAATGCAAACCCTCGAGAGAGAAGTCAGCTAAAGCGTCTAGAATCAAAATCAAGTGTGAGTCCCTCAATTCATCTCTAAGGAACAGTCTCGATGTTGCAGGCTGCCATGATATTGGAGAGAAGAATGGAAAATTATTCCTTGGCTGGGACATAAAATATTAAGAGATGCCAAAATTCAGTATGGTAACTGATGCTTTTTGAGACCCTTAGTGCCCTGGGAAATAAAAAATTGCCTCTCCAACTCTCTTTCCACTGTTTGGTCAAATGTGTAAAAGACCTTCTAAAACTATGTTAGCTCAGCTAGGAAACATTTGGCCTTGTCCTCATGAATTGCTTGTTCGGTTATCTTCATGTTTTACAGGAAATGTCTGCTCTTCTGAAATGAGTCCAAAAATAAATGGTTGATTTGACCTTCTCAACTAACTAGCAAACTAGAAAATAAAACAAACAGGCAAAAAAAAAAAAAAAATTGAACAAGTTGTAAAAGTACCTAAGCAGGAATTGCCCCTTCAAAGCTCTTGCCTAATTCACACAAGTGTGGAGGAAGTCATCACCTAAGTACAAAGAAATTACATTCCCATGCAATCACAAGGTCATTACCTTACTCACATGAGCACAAGGTCATCACACTTCCCACACATGTACAATGTAACCACACTTGCGACCACAGCAGATAGGTTCAAGGGCGGATAACTGTCCCACATTAATGAATCAGTTTCTTTATAGATTTTTTGCATACTTGGGACAAAGTTAACACAATCTTTTTCAGATGACCAGATCTGTAATGTATAAAATTTAAAAACTGACCACAACCATATTTTCTCATCTGTGGAAAAGCTGATCTGTGGCAGAAGAAGAGGAAAAAAAGCTGACATTTGGGAAGGCAAAGCAGAATTGAAAGACGGAAATATCCATGAGCACATTTCCATCTTCAATTCAGTTGCCCCTAACAGTCTGTTGCATTCCAGACCTTTAATGGGTTTTGGTTGTTCAACTTTCCCTTCATCTATAGATAAATCCAGCTTTTGATAAAGTCTCCTTTTAAATTAAGATAAATGCCACTTGGTTCTTCTAGCCTCTAATAGCAGTTTAAATTTCTAAATCAGTTAAGTATAAATTTCACTGAAGTTAACAAAGAAACTCCAAATGACTTTCAAATACAAAGTTTAGTTTTTCATTCTTGTCTCTTTACTGTAGACTCCAACCAAATTGATTAAGCAGCCACCTCCTCAAATATTGTTGCTTATTGTGGCAAAGAAAAAAAAATGAGGGTCCCACTTTGTTCAGAATTTATGGGTCAGAAATAGCCACAGAACTACCACTGTTGGGCATACGCACCTGAGGAAACCAGAATTGAAAGAGACACGTGTACCCCAATGTTCATCGCTGAATTGTTTACAATAGCCAGGACATGGAAGCAACCTAGATGCCCATCAACTGACGAATGGATAAGAAAGCTGTGGTACATATACACAATGGAATATTACTCAGCATTAAAAAAAATTCATTTGAATCAGTTCTACTCAGATGGACGAAACTGGAGCCTATTATCCAGAGTGAAGTAAGACAGAAGGGAAAACAACAATACAGTACACTAACGCATATATATGGAATTTAGAAAGATGGTAACTGGAACCCTCCATGCAAGACAGCAAAAGAAACACAGACGTATAGAACAGACTCGTGGACTCTGTGGAAGAGGGCAAGGGTGGGATGATATGGGAGAATGGCGTTGAAACATGTTAACTAACATATGTGAAATCAATCGCCAGCCCAGGGTTGATGCTAGGGGCTGGTGCACTGAGATGTCCCAGGGTGGGGGGGGAGGGGTGGGGGGAGGAGGGAGGAGGGTCCTGGAGGGGGAGCATATGTAAACCCATGGCAGTTTCATGTCATTGTATGGCAAAACCAACACAATAAAGGAAAGAAAATTAAAAAAAAAAAAAAAAAAGGAACTACCCAGCCCCAAAGAGGCCTGGAAGTACAATTCCACCGAATAACTAGAATATGAAGAGCTAGAAATATTAGGGAAATATCCCTAATCACCACCACACCCACATTTCACTGTTAACAGAGTTGAAGCTGATATTTTATTGATGAAATATAATATATGTTGAAGTCAGAAGAAATCACTGTGCTAGCAATTTTGTTGTGGGCCTCAAATATTCAGGTCCTTAGCAATTAGGTCAACTTTGCTGAATAATATTTATTTATCGGCACTGTTATACTCAGGACTAGAATTCACTAATTTAAAAAATGAAATAATTTCAGCTGTGAGCTATTTTCTATTTGTTTGAGTGACAATAATGATAAGGTTAAAAGTGAAAATAAATTGCTTAATTGATTTTTACTTTTAAGGTCAAAGCATCTAACATACAGACAACGTAATTGATACCAAGGTTGAGAATTGTATAACATACACAGTAACCATTATCTGTTGCATTAATATAGGGGGACAGGGAGTAGCTGCAGAAGACAAGAGGCAAAGCTCCCTTATCCCAGTCAATCTACATTAGACATATAGTGTAAAACTACCTTCCCCCCCAAAAAACTCTGTATTCAAATGCCACTTGGAATTTGTTTGATACTTCAACAAAATACTATATAGCTGATTGAACTGAAACTGTTACTGGAGGCTGGAGCAATGTTGACAGGGATAAAACATTTGATAAAACTCCTGCCTGCAATAACAAGTCAAATGAGGTCCCAATTGAACTCTCACATATAAGAGAAGATACTGTAAAAAGGATATCAGTACCATGTTTGTTAAGGTGGTTGAATTTGACAAGGCACAAGAAGAAAAAAAACTGGTCCAGAAAAAGAAATAGAGAAACTTCAGGAATCGGTGTTTGTGTAGGATTAAAAAGACAGCATCTTATCACACTAAGCAGTAAAGGATAAAATTGAGAGAACTTTTGAGCCAATTAAAATTCAGCCTTGAGTTAAGGATCAAATCAAGGGCACAGCCATGGCCATAACACCCATTTGTTAGAACTTTTAAATGAAATAAGATGTTTCAGAGCGGAGATCCACATAAGTTCATGGTATCTATTGGATATCTTCAATTGAGCAGAATAACTCAGAGCAAAGAGATTAGATAAATGGTTCTCCCACCAAAGTCTGAAAGAATGAGAAACACTAAAATAATTTAAAATAAAGGCATGAGGTAAAGAAAGCATTAAAATATAACAAATATGTCTGGGAAAGAACCAGAGCTGTGGCTTTTGGCACACTGAAATGACCAAGATCAAATACATACAAATTTTCGTGAACTTTTAAAGGGTTATGTTGGCCAAGAAACTGTGGGCTAAAAAACATTTAAATCCAATCAACATTCAAAATGACACTTTAATTTTTATCACTCTACAGGGAGGAAGCTGGCTAAAAAAGCTGTTCAAATTTCAAGAAGGGCATATTCTGAAATAACATTTTTTAGATATCTAAGTTGGATCATGTTGAAGGAAGAATTTCCCTGGGAAATGGATATGGGGAAGATTCATGGAGAACTTCAGGGAAAAGAACTGCATCAAGAATGTGGATTAATCAAGAAGATGTTATGTGCCATCATAAAATCCCCAAGTAAGAGTTCAGAACTGGACAGATCAGTGACTGAGGATTTTCACATTCTCCTCATTTCCAGATCAACATTTTTATTTCAGATCTCCTGTCTCTATTCCAGTACTGCATATTGGACATGGGGATGGGAGCATGATGTGGATTGAATGGTGGTCCCCCAAACACATGTCCACATTCTAATCGTCAGAGCTGTGAACATGACCTTATTTGGAAAAAACAAATAGTATTTGAAGATGTAATTAAGGGTCACTGACAGCTTAGATAGAAAGGAACAGAGACAGGAAAAAATGAATGAAGACTGCTGAACTTCTGAAATTCTACAGTCAGGAAATGGACTGTTAAAGCTACTCAGCTGCAAGCAGGTGCTACCCTTCAAGAAAAGGAAGTATGACTCCAAGGGCAGAGCAGTGGCCGGTGACACAGAGGCCTGTGGAACCATCATGGGCCTAGAGAGTGGAGCCTGGAACCATAAAGGATTACTCTCAGACTTTGCAACCTAACGAAATTCACCCTGCTGGATTTAGAACTTGCTCAGGACCACACTGAAATTTGGAATTTTTATCAATCATAGCATCTTAAACCCCACAGTCAGAAGAAACAGTCAGTAGCATTGTTTAAGTGGTTAGTGTGCTAACATCATTATTCCATGGATGAGGCACTTAAGGACTGTACTAGGCTGAAAAATGGGTCCCCAAAGACCTATATCTTAATTCTTGGGGCCCTTGAATATTGCCTTATATGATGACAAAAAAGAGTTAAGAATTTTGAGATGGGGAGATTATCAAGGATTTCCCAGGAAGGCCCAGAATGCAGTCATGTGTATCTTTGTAGGAGCGAATGCATGCATGCGTGCTAAGTCACTTCAGTCATGTCCGACTTTTTACAACACTATGGACTGTAGCTCTCCATGCTCCTCTCTCCATGGGATTTCCCAGACAGGAATACTGGAGTGAGTTGCCATGATTTTCCTCCAGGGGATCTTCCTGACCCAGGGATTGAACCCGCAGCTCCTGACTTACAAGAGGATTCTTTACCCCTGAGCCACTGGGAAAGCCCTTACAAGAGACGCAGAGAGATTTTACACATGATCACACAGTGAAGAAGGAGATGTGAAGACAGAAGAGAGAGATTTGAAGACACCAGTCATGAATATGTGAGTGACGCAGTCAGACACCAAAAAATAAAAAAGATTCCAGCAACTACCAGAATCTGGAAGAGATAAGAGAAGATTCTCCCTAGTACTTCTGAAGGGACCATGGGCTAGCATCTTTATTTCAGCAAAGCAATACTGATTTCAGACTTCTGGCCTCAAGAACTGTGAGATAATACATTTGTGTTGTTTTAAGCTACTAAATTTGTAGTAATTTGTCACAACAGCCTCTGGAAACAAATACAAATTCCGAGCAGATTGACTTGGCTAAGGACTCACAGCTCATGAGCAGCCGACAGAAAGCTGAAATGCCAGTGTCTTTGCAGTCTCTTTCCACTACAGCATTTAGACTGAAGGGACTTTTATTAGAAATTCAAGGGCTAGAGGTGGAAGTAGGGGTGAGAAGGAATAAAAGATGAGCATATTAGAAATTATTCTCCCAGCCTTTCCCAGCTCTCTGACATAAACAGTTCAGGGCTCCAACTTCACAGAAGGAGAGCAGGGTTTCTAGGACACTGAACTGGCATCCACTTCTCCAGCCAAGAACATGAGTCAGCCTGTGGTGGTGAGCATCCTTGGCCAAGTCTGCATGATAAGCCAGCTGTTCGGTCTTCTGTCTCTCGCTGCTCCATGTTTGCAGGTGGATCAGCATATTTTCCAATAGAAGAAAGATTCTGAAGTTTGGCAAGCATAATCTATAGAGATGAATGGCCCTTTTAGGCTGGGACCTAATTAATTGACGCAAGTGATGAATGTGGGCTGAGAGCTGCGGTTTGCTGCTCTAAGGCTGGCTAAGCACACCCACATTAGGGTAATCTTTCACCAAATCATTGACTCCTCAGCCAGTGGAAAGCACGTTGCCCTTTCTCCGTCCAAGTCATAAGGCTAGTAGGATACATTCCATTAAATAGCTCAGGGTCTAAGAAGAGCCACTGATTGGAATTCTGAGCTTCACATCCCCAGGGGAGTCTGAGGAAATGGAAAATCATCAATCTGACTCAGGAATTGTCTAGTGCATGACAGTAAGTGAACTGTTAGCATCCCTGAGCTCCCGAATTGCCATGTGTCCTTATACACAAGACTCA
Source organism: Antilocapra americana (assembly GCA_007570785.1). Taxonomy (NCBI): domain Eukaryota; kingdom Metazoa; phylum Chordata; class Mammalia; order Artiodactyla; family Antilocapridae; genus Antilocapra; species Antilocapra americana. The sequence goes on from ML663559.1 coordinate 648,609, forward strand.
GTTATATCAAGTGACTCTCTAAAGGTGAGAAGCACTGCACCAGGAATCATGGGAACTTACTTTAGTCCCACCAGTCCTAAAATTGGCTTGGCAATTCACATGACACCTTTGAATCTCAACTTTTTTACCTATAAAATGAAGATTCTTAACGTTCTTCTTTGGGAGCCCTTGTGCTCTGTTGGTAAGAAGATAAATTGGCTCAGCCTCTATAAAAAACTGTATGAATGTGCCTCAAAAAATTAAAAATAGAACTAATACATGATCCAGCAATCTTACTTCTGGGTATATACCTAAAAGAAGATAATGAAAATATATTTGAACTCACATTCGTGTTTATTGAAGCCTTGTTCACAATAGCCAAGATATGGAAGCGACCTAAGAATCTGACAAAAGGATAATGGATACACACAACACACACACACACACACACACACACATGAGGGGGGGTGACAGGGAAAGAGGTTGGTAAAGATGAATAAGATGAATAAATGATGAATAAGATCTGAGGCTCTAAAGCAAAACATGGTGACTGTATTAATAACACTGTATTATATGATTGAAATATGTGAAGGGAATAGAGCTAAACATTCTCACCAAAGAGAGAGAGAGAACAAAGATACATATGTAAGATGATACATGCATTAATAAACTATATGAAGTGAATCCTTTTACAATGTATACATATGTCAAATCACCATGATATATACTTTAAATATCTTACAATTTTGTCAGTTATGCCTCAAAAAAGCTGAACTTCTTTTTCAAGACATATTAATAAAAAATTCTTCCTGGCTTGACATTCAGTTGTGGCACTAGGGGTAAAGAACCCACCTGCCAGTGCAGGAGACATAAGAGACGTCGGTTTGATCCGGGTCAGGAAGATCCCCTGCAGAAGGAAGTGGCAACCCACCCCAATATTCTTGCCTGGATAATCCCATGGACAGAGGAGCCCAGTGTGCTACAGTCTTTGGAGTCACCGAGATTCCAACACGAGTGAAGCAACTTAGCACTACATTCAGATAGTATTAACATAATTAACATAATCAGGACCAAGACATCTGGACTGATTCATACACTCATGTCCCGTACAGTGATACTAATACATCCGTCAGGTCCAGTGGCATTAGGTAGACAGGGATTGGGGATTTTCAAGTATGTGACTAGAATATATTGACAGTATTCTCTGCTTTGCAGATATTTTTAACTTGCATTCTGATTCTCACAAATGCATATTTATCTTTTACTTCCCAGCAGAGCTTGGCTTCAGAGTGAATCATCAATTTATTGATTTTAGAAGTATCTTTCTGCTCTGTGGGAAGAGAAAAGAGACACCAGTATTAAGTGAAAGCTTGAAGGTCAATACAGATATAAAGAATTACCATCAAGAAGATATTGTTTTCCTGGCTATTGTAAACAATGCAGTGATGAACACTGGGGTACACGTGTCTCTTTCAATTCTGGTTTCCTCGGTATATATGCCCAACAGTGGGATTGCTGGGTCATATGGCAGGACCAACCTAGATGCCCATCAACTGATGAATGGATAAGAAAGCTGTGGTACATATACACAATGGAATATTACTCAGCATTAAGGAAAAATTCATTTGAAGCAGTTCTACTCAGATGGATGAAACTGGAGCCCATTATCCAGAGTGAAGTAAGCCAGAAGCAAAAACAACAATACAGTATATTAACGCATATATATGGAATTTAGGAAGACGGTAACGAGAACCCAGCATACGAGACAGCAAAAAGAACACAGATGTATAGAATAGACTCAGGGCCTCTGTGGATGAGGGAAAGGGTGGGATGATATGGGAGAATGGCATTGAAACATGTTAATTATCATGTCTAAGCAATAGCCGGCCCAGGATTGATGCTTGGGACTGGTGCAGCGAGATTTCCTGGGGGGAGGGAAGAGGGAGGGGGGTTGTGGAGGGGGAGCATATGTGAACCCATGGTGATATCATGTCATTGTTTGGCAAAACTAATAAAAAAAATGTTTAATAAAAAGAAAAAAAAAGAATAAAAAAAAAAGAAGATATTGTTTTCCTAAAAAGATGAAATTCTAAATTCTATACTCCCCTCCCCAAATAGTATAAGGAAATTCTCAGAAAAAAATGCAACTTGGCATCCTAAAAACAAATAAAGAAGAAAGCATACAACCCAATGCAGTTAATATGCAAATAAAAACTTGTGTTCAAATTCTAAGATTTCTCATTACTAAGTTAACAAATGAACCTTACTTTGTGGAAGGGAGGCATTATAGCTATTAAGGGGAAATGGAGATTATTCTTGATTTGACCATTTCTTCCATGTGCTAAGTGTGACAATTGACAGATTAATTTCCTCAGGCTCAGTGTATTTACCTATAATATGGGAATAATAGTGGTTCTCTCAAGTGTTATCAGGCTTCAAAGGAGATCGTCAATATAATAGACTTTCTCTAGAGCCAGGAATATCTAAGTCAGTGTCAGTAGCTGGTTTTGCCAGAGATTGAGGACAGGATGAGTAATGAATATAAATGAAAAGGTATTTGAATGACTATTTTGGATAGTTTGGCTAAAAAGGAAAGAGAAAAGTAGAGATAAAGGAGATAGAGGAATATGTAGAGATAAATGGTGTAGTGGATACTCTTATGTTTTTGCTTGCTTGTTTGAGGGCTACTGTGTTTTTTATTCTGATGGTAATCAATGGAATAAGGTCTCAGGGGTTAGAAGGAATGGAATCCAGTATGCTTAGCAGGAGAAAAGTTTCCTCTTCCACAGACTTGGATGGACAGGAAGGAAGCAGAAGGAGATGGGAGAGAAGCTGGACTTGCTGGAAGAAGGGGAAACAGCCCTTGTCTGAGGCCCCAGTGCACTGAAGGAGGAGAAGATGGGGGGTTCTCTGTGGGAAGTGGTGGCTAGATTATGCTTGAGGAGAATCATAAAAGTGCAAAATTTGTTAGGAGAACAACTTGTCATGACAATAAGAAGTGAGTTTGTTCATTCATCCCAAAGGAGTTCACCTGGGACACGTAGAAGACTTGCCGCATAAGAGGAAGGGCTCGGTAGAGAGTGAAAACTGAGTTAGCAGGACATAAACCTGCAATGCTATAAACTTTTCTCCAGCAAAGAAAGAAAGTCTTAACAACCAAATTTAGGGATACAGAATACGAGTCATCTGGGTTCTTCAGGAATGGAGTTTTGTGGAATGATTGAAGTAAAATGACGATCTTGTTCAGTCACTAAGTCATGTCTGACTCTGTGAGCCCGTGAACTGCAGCCCACCAGGCTCCTCTGTCCATGGAATTCTCCAGGAAAGAATACTGGAGTGGGCTGCCATTTCTTCCTCCAGAGGATCTTCCCGATTCAGGGATCGAAGCTGTGTCTCCTGCTCAGCAGGCAGATTCTTTACCATTGAGCCTCCTTGGAAGCTCAAAATGACGATAGTACTACTAAATATTGTAATGTGCTTATCCCTGGTGGCTCAGACTGTAAAGCATCTGCCTACAATGCGGGAAACCTGGGTTCGATCCCTGGGTTGGGAAGATCCCCTGGAGAAGGAAATGGCAACCCACTCCAGTACTCTTGCCTGGAGAATCCCACGGGCAGAGGAGCCTGGTGGGCTACAGTCCATGGGGTCACAAAGGGTCTGACACAACTGAGCGACTTCACTTTCACTTTTATACTATGCCAGGATAGGTTGATTTGGACAGGGCTCAGGTCATGCAAATTTAGGCATTTATAAAAAGAGAACAACAGTGTCAGTAACAGGACAGTTTTTGTTCATCTTTATCATTGACTTAGTGCACAGAAGTGATTAAAACCTTCCATATGAGATTTGTCTTAGAGAGTTGTTCACACAGGTTTAAAATAGAATTTTTAATTTTTCTACCTCAAAACTTCTCTTCCCTAAGTCTTTCCCATGCCTGTAAATTGTACCACCATTTACTTATGTGCTCAGGCTAACTCATACTCACCCAAGATTCTTCTTTACTCTCCTCTCCCACCTCCACATCCATTCCAGCAGGCAGTCCTATTGGCTTCACATCTGAAATATTTTCTGAATCCAACTGCTTAGTGCACAATTTCCTAGTCCAAGGGTCGCGAACTCTTTCTGTAAGGTCCAGATTAGGTCCTCGGGCCATAGTTTGATGACCCCATTCTATTGTGCCTTTATCATTTTCATCCTCTTATTTGTATACCCTTTTAAAGCAATCTCCTTGATTCTAATTTACTGCCCCTTGACCCATTTTCACAGTAGCTAGAGTCATCATTTTGAAACAAAAATCAAATTGCCTTCCTTAAAATTCTACAGTGACTTCCTGTTGTAATTAGAACAAGGCAAGGCTCTGGCCTCCAAATTACTCCATGATTCAGCTCCTGTCTTATGCTCCATTCTCCCTTTGCTAAGCATGCTCTGCTTATACTGTCCATTTTTCTGTTTTTTGAACTCTCCAAGCCTGAAAAGGCTTAACTCAGACCCTAGTCCTTGCAGCTCCCTCTACTTGAAATGGCCTTCTCTGGACTGATTTCTTTTTCTCATTTTTACCAACTATCCTCTCCTCAAAGTAATCTTTTCTTTCAATAAAATTACCTTTAAAAAAAATAAAAGTATTTTCTGGACTTCCCTGGTGGTGCCCTGGATATGGGTTTGATCCCTTGTCCAGGAAGATTCCACATGCTTCAGAGCAGCTAAGCCAGGATGCCACAACTACTGATCCTGTGCTGAATAGAGCCTGGGAACCACAACTACCAAGCCTGCGTGCTGCAACTGCTTAAGCCCATGAGCCTAGAGCTTGTTGTCCACAAGAGAAGCCACCACAGTGAGAAGTGCAAGCGCCTCAACGAAGACGAACCCTGCTTGCCAAAACTAGAGATGGATTGTACACTGAAACAAAGACTCAGCCAAAAAAAAAAAAAAAGTCTTTTCTGCTCTGACAAATACTCCTTTGTATCTCATCCTTTCTAATCATGCTACAGCCCATTCTTCTGGTTAGTTTCTTCATTGCAGATTGATCTGAAATCATTCCACTTACCTATTTATTTACATATAAAAGTCTCCTCCTTGCCTGTAAACTTTATGAAGGAAAGGATTTTGTCTCCTTTCTTTGTGTATCTGTAATCCCTATAATAGACCTGGCAGACAGCAGGCACTCAAAAAATATTTGTTGAATGAATAGATGAAAGAGTAAATGCATGAATGATCAATATTAAATGGTTTGGAGGTGAAATTCAATGCCAAAGGCATCTTTCTGTCTTATTCATTCTTCCATTCTCTCATTTTCAACAACTATTTGATAAACTTTTTAAAGGTTTATGGAGTTACTTTGGACACTGTGAAGTTTAATCAGGAAAATAATCTATGCTGATAGCTTAGCTTAATGTCTAATTAATGCTTTTCTTCCCAGTATCACGATTATCATACCTTAACTCAGGGAGTGATGCTGACTTGAACAAGGTCAAACACTGGGGACAATGCAATAAAAGCACCATAGTTTTGTTGGTCCCACGGATATTTGAAAGAAATTTAAAAATCAAAAGACTATGGTGCCAGGACGGCAGGATCTAGAGCCAGAAGACCCAAGGTTAGGCTCTGTCCTACTGTTCACTGGATATAAGGCCATAGGCAAAGGACCGAATCTCTCTCACACTCCATTTCATTATTTACAAACTGAGCTAAAGGTGAGAGGACTCCACAGATGTATTTGTAAGGATTAATTCAGTTCTATATGTCAAAGGGCTCTGTAAGTTCAAAAATGCTGTCAAATCTTCAGTTCAGTCACTCAGTGATGTCCAACTCATTGCAACCCCATGGACTGCAGCATACCAGGCTTCCCTGTCCATCACCAACTCCTGGAGCTTCTCAAACTCATGTCCATCGAGTGAGTGACGCCATCCAACCATCTCATGTCAAATCTTAGTTGCTGTTAAAAACATGTTGCCTTTGACTAAATGATCTGTGTTGTGCAGATCCCATGTGAGTTATTTTCTCTTCTGAACAAAATAAGCCCTTTATGGATTTTAATGTGTTACTGGTCAGGGATGGATTTGAATTTTAACAGGAGCCTTCGATGAATAGGAAGTCCAACAAAACAATCAATTCAAATACGAAAACTTTAGGTACCATAAAAAGAGCACAGGAGAGGGAGATTTTATAAGGAGCATAGGCTCTTAAAAAGAGTTTGCTTGGTTTTAAATCCTGCTTCTGCCACTTATTAGCTGAATGACCTTGGAGAAGTTCCTTCGCCTGAGTTTTGGATAACTAACCTACACACAAAAAATGATAATACTTATTCTAGGAATTTCTTAAAAAGATAAAAATGAAACTATAAATGTAGAAATCCCTGGTCTCATGCCCAGCTCATAGGAAGAACAGGGAGAGTGTGTTCTCTTTGACATATTTTGTAGCGGGAAGCATGGCAACTGACTCTTCTATTCCAGTGGAAAGAGGGCCATAAAGAGAGGGCCCTTCAAGAAGATTTGAGTTCAAATGGGAAAAGGGCAGAGTTGGAGGGAAAGATCTGAGCCATGGGGTGATGCCTGGGGTGGGAATTCCAATCAGAGGAATCCAAAGTAAGGAACTAGAGTCTAAAAGATTAGAGAGGAAATGAACTTGTTTCTCAGGTCTCCCCAAGGTTGTGGATTTTACAAGTAACTTTTCCACCTTATCCAGAACAATAAGCTCCAGCCCAATCTCCAAATTCAACATTTACTAATTTACACGTATCTCTGGAGCCAGAGGAAGGGCTTGTGAAATCCAGGTCCCACTTAGGCATGCTGTGTTGTGCTTAGTCTTTCAGTAGAATCCAACTCTTTGTGACCCCAGGTATTGCAGCCTGCCAGGCTTCTCTGTCTATGAGGATTCTCCAAGCAAGAATACTGGAGTGGGTTGCCATGTCCTCCTCCAGGGCACCTTCCCAACCCAGGTCTCTGGCATCGCAGGCAGATTCTTTACCATCCGAGTCCAAGAATACTGGAGTTGGTAGCCTATCCCTTCTCCAGGGGATCTTCTACCTAAATATGTGCCAAGTGAGGCATATACATTACATGGGAATTTAGAGATTGCACCAGACGTGGGGTTCCAGATTTGTTCAGAGTTAACTTTTGTTCATCTGGAGGCTGTTAATGAGTGGTAGAATTCATTTCTGACTAAAAGGAATCATTCTTTTTGTTTCTATGTGCTCTTCCAAAAAGAGCCTAATTGTTCCTTCTGATTAATTTCTAACTATATATACTTAGTAGAATCGAAAACAGGCAGGTGCACCTCATAAGGAGATATCAAATGAGCTACATCCTAAAATACACTATTTTTTCAAAGACAAAGTATAGTTGCCTAAGCAAACTTCACCTGAGTCAATAATAATGTAAAGAAAACAATAAAATCTGGACTGGCCTCAAAGGTCCATAAAGCGTTGTCATTGCTCACAATGGGTCAATGGCCCTGCTCTAATGACTCCGAGGGTGGGATTCTCGCTTAGTCTTATTTACCAGGAAACCTGAAGCATGGTGAAGCAGCACAGCTACTCTTCAAGAACCAAAGGCCTTAAAGAATTTTTGATCCTGGGTTAGAGATGAGGAGTGTCTGGTCTGAGCTAAGTGAACAGTGTACTCAAGAGTTTTGCACCCTGAATTCTCCATATCAGAAAAGTATCACAGATTGCTCCAAGCTATGAGCAAAATTGCTTCTAGAAAGACTTTTGGATGCTTAGACCAGTGCTGTCAGGTGAAGTCCATGCAATAAATATCTCCCCAAAACACCTCCAACAGGTGAGCTCTTCTGTTACATTTCAATAAGGCTAACGAAACAAGAGGGCTTCCCAGATGGTTCAGTGGGTAAAGAATCTGCCCTCAATGCACGAGACATAGGAAATGTAGGTTATATTCCTGGATCAGGAAGATCCTCTTGGAGAAAGGCATGGCAACACACTCCAGCATTCCTACCTAGAGAATCTAGTGGATAGAGGAGCCTGGCAGGCTATTGTCCGTAAGGTCGCAAAGAGTCTGAAGTGACTGAGCACATAGGAAAACAAGAAAAGAAGTGTTAAACAATCTTCTCAATGACTGCCTCAGATCTACTTGGGAGGAGGGTCCTGGATGATGATTTTTGAAGCATCTACTTTTTAAGCACCTTGATGAGAAACTGAGACAAGAACTACTTAGAAGGCGTGGTGCTCTATTCATTATATACAATCCCTGTTTTCATGAGGAAATGAAATCCTAAAATCAGAAATTATAAACCTGTTTTTTGGTCGATGTCTATGAAACAGGCAAAACTCGTGTCCTACACAGACCTCTGGGCTCTAGGTTGGCAGCCTCAGTGTCCTGACCTGGTCCCTTCCTCTGTTAGAATCAGAGTTGGCTGAGGTGTTCTACTATCTATCCTCAAGGCATTGACATGCACTGTTGTTGTCTGTTGTTGTTTAGTTGCTAAGCTGTGTCTGACTCTTTTCTAACCTCATGGACTATAAATCATCATGCTCCTCAGTCCATGGAATTTTCCAGGCAAGAATACTGGAGTGGGTTGCCATTTTCCTCTCCAGGGGATCTTCCCCACCACGGGATTGAACTTGCATCTCCTGTGACACCAGCATTGGCAGGTGGATTCTTTACCACTGAGCTACCAGGGAAGCCCATACAGACATCTAAATCTTATTTTTCTCTCGAATCTTTAAAATATTGCTTCAGATATGATCCCAAGGTAGAAGTAGGCAGGCAAGCAGCAACAAAGAACTTATTTATTCTATTCATGTGGTACTAATTCATATTCATGATAACAGAATTCAAACAATGCAAAAAGTCAGTCTCTCTTATGCCCCAGGCCATAGGTTGTCCATGTTTTTCCCTCTGAGAAAATCAGTATTACCAGTTTTGTGTGTGTGTGTGTGTGTGTGTGTGTGTGTGTGTATGTATTCTACAAGAGAGAGCTTATATATATATAAACATCATTTAAAAGTAAAAGCAATACTATGTAATAAAAACACTCTTCTGTATTTTGCTTTTTTTCATTTGCTAGTCTATCTTGGAGATTATATGCATGGGAAATCTACTTTATTATTTTTCATGGGTAGCTTGTTTGTACAGGTGTATCTGTTTTGGGAGGCACCATGATTTATTTAACTAGTCCAGTATTGATGAACATTTAAATTGTTTATATAATCTTATATCACTTGCATATTGTAATTTTGAGCAAAGATGAATCTGGTCAAAATATATGCCCTCAAACCACTGGTCAGTTGCCTGTCTTCACCATGTTTGCTAAAGAGAGCATCAGAAACACAAAAAACTTAAGTCTTCTTACCTCATAAACACACACATGCAAATAAACATGATAATAGAAGGCAAAAGGGAAGCTTTGGGAGGCAACGCATATGTTCACGGCCTTGATAGTGGTGATAGTTTTGTGGATGTATACTTACCTCTGAATTCATCTTTCAATATGTGCAGCTTTTTAAACTGTCAATCATATTGCAACAAACTTTTTTTTTCCAAAGAAAAAGAAGAACAAAGGATTCTTTGACCAAATGCATGTGCTCTCTCATTGGTGTAGTAAATTTCTTGCAAAGATGGCGTCAATAATTCCACTGATCCCTACATGCATGCTCCTTTGCAATGGACTTTGTCATTCATCCCTTCCTGAGGGACAGCCTGTGGCTTCTATCTGACCTCTCCTTGTGATTGTTTTCTACCATAGAATGTAGCTAAGTCCCCAGTGTACAGATACTGGGTGCCTGAAGCACACACTTGCCCATCTCTACTCCTGGCAAGTCCCACAGACATTTCCCCCACCACCACCGGGGCAAGTGTTGTGGCTGGATTGGCTCTTGTGGTTCTTTTCTTCTTTTTAAATTAATTAATTAATTTTAATTGGAGGATAATTACAATATACTCTGATGGTTTTTGCCATATGTCAACATGAATCAGCCTCAGGGTTCAGGATGAGGGGACACATGTGCACCCTTGTGGTTCTTATTATGACTTCAGGATGCCCCTCAACAAAATCACCAGAGGACTTTGAAGAACATGATTTACTGCTCACAGGTCCTGGAGGGTACATAGCTATGAGACTACACCGCAAAGTCTTGGTAGAGATGAATGTGAAAGTATGGACCTGGGGCTCTGCCTTTATTTTAGGGCCCAAGGGTGTGGTGGTATTTTGGGTTTATTCTTTATTGGAGAATTTAAAACCTCAGGATGGAAATCAGAGCAAAGTGTTCTGTTATCTAGGTTACTCAGAGCTTCAGAAAGGGAAACTTGACTGGGTGAGGGATGCCGGGGGTGGGCAGCCTGGCTCCTTATCTAGTTGCTTGCTAATGGTTGTGTCATACAGCTGGCAATTGGTCTTCAAGACGAGTGCCTTTAAAATGGTTGCCTCAGCAATCACAAAGCTTAATGTCAGGCAATTACATTACAACCGAAAAGCCTAATGTCAAGCAGTTATACCTCAGAAGCCTTGCAGCGTCTCCCCCTGCCCTCTTAAAAGGCTGCCTGACACCACTCAAAGAAGCCCAGTGAGGCCTGATAGTGAGAGGTCATATGGAGATCGGCTGATGGCAGAACCCAGATATGAACAAGGCTACCTTCGACTACCCAAGGGCAATCAGGCAGGCTGAGGACTCCCGCTGTACCAGCTGATTCTAACCCAAAGTGCTCACTCACAGAATCCTAGCATGGTTGCTATTTAAGCCACTGTGTTGGGGACTGGTTGGTAAGTAGCAGTAGATGAGTGATTCAAGTGCTAAGGATTTTGCCAAACCTCTCTCTCAGGGTTTTTTCATCCTTGAAAATTTTACAGATAGACCTAGGAATTCACATTTCAGCAGGTTCCCCAGATGGTTCTTTTCTAATGTAATAGTTCAGGCATAACTCACATGCTGCATTTATGTAGTATAAAAGATTATGAAGCAGGATAATAAAATAAACAACTATAAAATCACTATTATCTTCAGAACTAGAAATTACCAACACTGTGCTATCTATATATACTTTCATTCCCTGATCTATTCCACTGTCTCCCCAAGACAGAGGTAGCAACATTTTGAGTTGAGACATCATCATTCCTTTGCACATAGATATAGCCATATAAAATATATATGTACATACATATTATATGACACTATATATGTATCACATGCAGATAAATATGTGTGTATAATATATACCTTCACACACAATATATTTGGCTTTGCTTATTTTAAAACTTTATTAAATAATGTTATCATACTGCATGGCAAAGCAGAAGATTAGATTGATATAGATATAGCCTCTTGTGTTAAGCTGCCTATGTACAAATTCTAGCTCTGCCCGTTAGTATATGAGGGACCTAGGCAATTTACTCAACCCTATGGGATTTGATTTTCATTTCTATGAAATAGAGGTGAGGATAATAATATCTACCTCTTAGGGTCTTGGTGAAAGTTAATGAAATAACTCATCTAAAGTAATTAGGATAGTGTACTATATAGAGTAAGTGCTTTATAAGTACTACTATTTTTATTTTGCAATACACTAACTTCACCTAATGTTATGTGTGCCATGATTCATACCTGCTGCACATATCACTGCAGTTCATTCACGTCTCACTGATGTATATCACTCCAGTACAGAACTAGATCACAATTTATTTAGCCATTCTCTATTAATGGATATTGTCATTGTCCCCAATTCTTTGCTTTTGCAGCAGGGATACAATGAGCATCCTTTTACATGTCTCCTAGGGTATACATGCAGACTTTACTCAAGGTGTGTATCTCAGAGGAGAGTTGCTGGGTCACAGACAATGAAAATGCTTAGCTTTACAAGGAGGCTGAGTGATTTCCACCATAGTGGGACCAGAAGACAGTCTCAGATCCTTGTTCTTTCCCATCTTCCCCAGGATTTGATTTTATCAGTTTTTATTTGATTTTACCAAGTTTATTGGGGAGTGTTCTCAACACTTTTGAGGGGTTGTAGAAAGCAGAAATGTGCAGAGAACCATGATGCAATGACAACAAAGGTCTCACCCAATCCTACAAGACTTTGATCAGAATTTTAATGCATTTTTTTGAGCCTTAGAGAAACTTTTTGCCTCGAGTTTTTGGTGAAAGGAACATATGCCTTTTTAAGAAGTCTAATAATTTTGACTTTGTTGACTTCACACTTGGAGAAACCAAAAGGCGTTTCCTCAATCCTTCTTAGACTCTTGCAGCCCTGGTTCTCCCCACTACCCCTTGCCCATTGCAATTCTTTGCCTGCCTTCCTAATGCTGCCCCATTTCTATTCTCCCCTACTTCCCTGACCACTCTCTCCTTTGACCTCCCTCTTTGATGACCATGTTTATTCTCTGCTGCCCCTCAGGTTGCCTGAGATTTGAATCCTGATACTTATGCCCATGGCAACTGTGGACACATTTCTTAATCTCCTTAATTTTACTGTCCCTCATTTTCCCCAGTTCCAAAATGGGCATAATAAGAGTATCTACTCACCTGGTTTAGTGAATATTAATGTAAAACATATAGAAAAGAATTGGATACATACTAAGTGCTCACAAAATGTTACTGTGCATTATTCCCTTCCCTTCCATCTCAAGTCAGGTTCCCTAGAAAGGGGTCTCAGATGCAAGAAGTTTGTTGGTGAGTATTCTCAACACTTTTGAGGGGTTGTAGGAAGCAGAGATGGTCAGAGAACTGTGATGTAGTAACAGCAAAGATCATAGCCAACCCTACAAGAGTTCTAGAGATAGATGGCCTTTTCAGAGCTGCCCTAAACTGGGAATAGAGGTCAAGTCTTTTTTCTCTATATTATAGTACAAAGGAAAGCTACTTAATGTTGCTGAACTTGGTTTTCTTTATCTGTAAAATGGCTAAATTTTACCTATCTTAAAGGATTCAATGGAGATAAAAAAGTTCAAAAACAGATGCAGTAAAGAAATAACCTGATCAGTGTAAGGTGTTAGTCATCACAGCTTGTGGCAATAGCACCTTAATAGCACACATTAAAACTCAGCATTCAGAAAACTAAGTTCATGGCATCCAGTCCCAACACTTCATGGAAAATAGGTGGGGAAACAATGAAAACAGTGAGAGACTTTATTTTGAGGGGCTCCAAAATCACTGCTGATAGTGACTGCAGCCATGAAATTAAAAGACGCTTGCTCCTTGGAAGAAAAGCTACGACCAAACTAGACAGAATATTAAAAAGCAGATAATTTTAAAATTGACATAATTTTGCCAACAAAGGTCCATCTAGTCAAACCTATGGTTTTTCCAGTAGTCATATATGGATGTGAGAGTTGGACTGTAAAGAAAGCTGAGCATCAAAGAATTGATGCTCTTGAATTGTGGTGTTGGAGAAGACTCTTGAGAGTCCCTTGGACTTCAAGGAGATTCATCCAGTCAATCTTAAAGGAAATTGGTCCTGAATATTCATTGAATATTGAATGAAGCTGAAATTCCAATACTTCGGCCACCTGATACAAAGAACCGACTCATTAGAAAAGACCCTGATGCTGGGAAAGATTGAAGGTGGGAGGAGAAGGAGACAACAGAGGATGAGATGGTTGGATGGCATCACCGACTCAATGGATATGAGTTTGAGTAAACTCTGGAGGTTGGTGATGGACAGGGAAGCCTGGTATGCCACAGTCCACAGGATCACAGAGAGTCAGACATGATTGAGTGACTGAACTGAACTGAACTGAGCACACATTTAAAATGGAATTTAAAAATCTTCGTAATTTAAAACTACAGTGACCACCAGCATATATGATGACAGCAGAGAACTCACTTTCACTAACTGCTGAGAATTTTCAACAGATTCACTTACTCATCTTCATTCATAAAGGGAAAATTTTATCTGAATTATGTCTCTTAAAAAAAAGAATTATTCAGATACATGTCAGGATGCTGGTAATTTTAAACAAAAGCTGATTAAATATTGAGTGCTCATAATCCAATTTAGAGTGTTTACTCATCTTTAGTGCTTTCTAAAAAGCTGATCTATAAAAATAGATTTTGGGTTGTGATGTGTGATCACAGCCAATGCCAAGATGTACCCTGATCACAGGTGTGATTTATCTTGCATTTATTGATTTACCTTATACCAAACACCCAGCATGAAAATAGCACTAGGCAAAGAACAAGGCCCCATTCTGAAAGAATATAACAAGGATAGTTCAGAACCATCTATACTTAAGGAAAAGGGAGGTTAGCAAGGAAGATAGAGCTATAGGTCTTTCTAATGTTTTCTTTCTGCAAACCCACTTAAGAGTGGCTACAAAGAACTATGGAACATTTTTCCTGCCTCCCACTACCATTTCTCTATGTAATTTTCCCCTGAATTTTTTTCTCTTTTCCCTTTTAATTTTCTCTTAAATACAGATGAAAAAAAATAAATCAATTCCTTTTTGAACAAAATACAGCACAAGAAATGAACTGAGAAGACTTCTCCACCCAAGAGCCTAGAAAACTTCTTTATGTACCTGGAAAGATTATACCTTCTTCTTGGACCACCACCCTGATCCCTTGCTTCTTGTGATAATCATAACATTTGGTTCTCATCTCTCTTACTTTGTCTTCACACAGTGAGCCAGTGGAGCATCTCTTGGTTAAATTACAAGAAGATGCAATCAAAGAAAGGGCAATCAATACAATCAAGCTTCCAAAGTACAGACTCCTTTAAGTCATTGCTGATTTGCCAGTTTTCAGCAACACAACAACCAGAACCAAATTTAAAGAATTCTACTGAATTATTGTCTATTTCCTGCCTCTTTCCCATATGACTATCGAGATCCATTTTATTTTCCTTCTCCCAAGACAGTGATCTACCTGGACAACTTCTCCTTTACTAGGATCATTCAAATTACCTTAAAATGATTTCTGTACTAGTTTCCAACTACGGTTGCCTGCTCAGACTCTCTCAAGAAACCTGTCTCTTTAACAAGTAACAAGGGGGAATCAATATTCCAGTGACAAAGTGATGAAAACTTTCCTGGAATAGTTTGTGGTCTCTGCTTAACTCGAGGTCTTTCTGTGAAGACTCAGGCAATTCTTCTGAAAAAAAAAAAAAATTCATTAGCCTTGCAAATGTCTACCAAATTTTACAATGTAACTTTTTTTTACAATTACAAATTTACAATATAATCATAATAGCCATTTATAGGACACTATGTGCCAGCCCTGTCCTTCAAGCTTGTCGGTGGTGGTCCAGTTAGTTAATGATGGAGGTGGGATTTCAATGTGGATTTCTTTGACTGTAAAGGCCATGTTCTTAACTACCACATGGCTTCTTTATTTATTTGCTAGTAATCACTACATGAGATAATGTATATAAAGGGTCTAATACCATGCATAGCCCATATATACTCTATTTTCTTCTACTCATCTGAATCATACATTAATGATAAAATATGTGAACCAGATATAAGAAGAGAAACATCAAGCTCCAAAGTGATCACTTGTGTTGGTAAATGGAATAATTACTAACAGTTGATTTTTCCATCCTTAAGCCAAAAATATTTTTTAGCTTACCTTGATGTCAGAGAGTAATTAAGGAGTCCAATAAAGGAAGGAGGTATTCTTAATTATTTGTTGACTGTTGCTTATTTTGAATGGATAGATTAAGTAGCTTATCTTCAAGGCCAGCTTACATTATTAATGATAATTATAACAATTAAATTAATTTTGTTAAGCATTTATTATGAGCCAGCTACTGGTTGAGCTATTTTACACACTGCTGCTGTTGCTGCTGCTAAGTCGCTTCAGTCGTGTCAGACTCTGTGCGACCCCATAGACGGCAGCCCACCAGGCTCCCTCGTCCCTGAGATTCTCCAGGCAAGAACACTGGAGTGGGCTGCCATTTACTTATCCAATGCGTGAAAGTGAAAAGTGAAAGTGAAGACGCTCAGTCGTGTCTGACTCTTAGCGACCCGATGGACCTCGGCCCACCAGGCTCCTCTGTCCATGGGATTTTCCAGGCAAGAGTACTGGAGTGGGGTGCTATTGCCTTCTCCAAAGTATTCATTTAACCTTTAAAACAACCTATAAGATTGGCTATACTATCTCTATTTTACATAGGTTAAAATTAAGGCTTTATAATGGTAAGTATCTTGACCAAGCAGCTTCCCTGGTGGCTCAGATGGTAAAGAATCTGCCTGCAAGATGGAAGACCTGGGTTCAATCCCTGGATTGGGAAGATCACCTGGAGTAGGAAATAGCAACTCACTCCAGTATTCTTGCCTAGAAAATTCCGTGGACAGAGGAGCCTGGTGAGCTGGCATCCACAGAGTCACAAAGAGTCGGACATGACTGGGTGAATAGCACAAGCATGCACCCACACCCACACACACACACACATCTTGGCCAAGATCAGAGGACTGGCAGATGCTTAAGGTAGAATCAGAACCCAATATGCCTGACTCCAGAGCCTTTGTTCTTTATATGTCCTTCATTTGACATTTCTTTACAAATATATTTGTGAGCACCCGAAGAGTGTCACACATTTGTCTAGGCTTCAGGGACATTGTGCTGAACAAGATAAGCAAAATCCTGGTCCTTGCAGACTCTTCCCTCAGATAGGAATCCTAGTGTGACAAATGTTCTTGAATGCTAAATGATACAAAAGGGGCATACACAATGTTATGAAGACTTATAACACAGCTATCTAACCTAGTTTAGAGAGTCAGTGAAAACTGCACAGTGAAAGCAACATTTAATTTGAAGCTTGAAAAATGAGTAGGAGACAGCCAGATGAAAGAGAATAAAAGAGTATTGGGAGAAGAAGTAACAGCATATTTGAAGGCCTAGAAGCAAAATGATATGGCTCATTGGAGGAACCATGGGGTCCAACAGAACTCGAGCACAGAACTGTTCTACTACAGGCAGATTTGAGGAAAGGGAGAATTACATAACAGAGGGCCAAAGACGATGAATGAGAGCTAGACAAGGGCCAAATCATGTGCCTGTAAGGCACCTTAAAGATATTGGACTTCACGTAAGAACTGGGGAAGCATCCAAAGGGTTTAGGAAAGACCAGATTTATGCTTGGAGGAGGGCAAGGTGGATACAAGGAGCCAAGATCCACCTGAGACATTTTACAAAGTCACAAGTAGAAGAAAAGATATTTTTCTTTTCAAGGGACTTAAATGCTAAAGAGTGGATATAGCCATACCTGTTAACATGTATAGTAGATATAACTATAGACAACACTTACTGAGGACCATGTGATATTTGTTCACGTGCAAGTATTTAGTGGGAACTTACCTTTTACCTGGCACTGTTCTAGGCCCTGAGGAGGCATCAGTGAACAAAAAAGCACAAAAATGCCTGTAGTCATAGAGCTTATGTTTGAAATTTGATTGTCAGATACTAATAAGCCTTCTTCTATCCCTATGAGATGGGCTAGCAGATTATCTCACCTCACTATCTCATCTCACAAAGACATTGCGGTGCAGGGTGGTCAAGGACTCCCCAAGATTTGCCTGCAGATCTGTCTGGCTCTAGAGCCAATGCCTTCCTGTGGGATAAACACAGGGGAAAGGCAAGAGAGCCTAAAAACACAGCACCCTCACTGCAGCCATGGGAGCAGTGCAGGGTCCTACAAAGGCTGAGCTCACAAGCCTTAATTTCAGTCTTGTAAATGGTGTTTTTAAAGCTTTCAATGAACTTTTATCTTATTTTATAAGACCACATTTTCCTTAATGCTTCTTTAATCAAAGTATTTCTAATGGGAAAATTCCATTCTCAGCTTGGCACAGGAATCAGCTATGTGTCCTGGAGACAGCATTCTCAACAACCTGACTCCACAGGGTATGACTGTGATGCATGAATGTGGAGTGTCTGACAGGGAGGCAACGTCTCTAGCACCTTTATTGATTTCCCTTTCATCCTGTTCTCCCTTCTGCTCACTGAGTCTTTTTTTAAAATTGTATTTATTTTTTACTTCTGGCTCTGCTAGGTCTCTGGTGCTGCATGGGCTTTCCTCCAGTTGCAGCAAGCAGGGACTACCCTCCGGCCGCAGCGCTCAGGCTTCTCATTGCAGCGGCGTCTCCTGTTACGGAGCACAGGCTCCAGGGCACACAGGCTCAGGAGTTGCAGCTCGCTGGCTCTAGAGCACAGGCTCCAGGGCACACAGGCTCAGGAGTTGCAGCTCGCTGGCTCTAGAGCACAGGCTCCAGGGCACACAGGCTTAGTTGCTACGCTGCCTGTGGAATCTTCCCAGATCAGGGACTGAACCTGTGTCTTCCACATTGGCAGGCAGATTCTCAACCACTGAACCACTGCGGAAGCCCCTCACTGAGTCTTTAATAGAGAAAACTTGGCTTTGCTTTATTCAGGAACTAGATCCCCTGTTCTCTCTCCCTGCACAGTTATGCCTTCTTAGCTCCTTAGTTTTCAGTTCCTCTCAGGAACTAGGATGGAGAGATCATCTTAGCATTAGTTTCTGGAAGAATGTGCTTCAGGGCACATCCCTCAAACTCCTGGGAAAGAGGCCGTCAATGAATGCTGGAGTCAGATCCTAGTTTAGCCAGTTAAGAGACATGACCTGGCCTCTGTTTACCTCTGCTCCAGAGAGGGAAGCACCTCCTGTGGGTGGAAAGGACAGAGCCCCTCTCCGTGCACTATCATCTGGGTGGGCCTCCTCCACCTGCAGTCCTGGCAAAGGGAGAAACAGGCAGCAGGAGAGCTGGTATCCGAACTGCTGCCTAGGAAAGGATCTGGCTGATCCTTGAATCTAGAATGCTGGACCTATAGAGCCTTTTTCTTGATCTCTGGGCTTTAATCTAACTTCAGGACTAAGGAAAGTCTCACTCAGTGTCTGATCACATACATGATAAAGGAAGAAGAGACAAGGCATGTGATCTTGAAAGGGCTAGGTAATCAGAGTTTATGTCTATTTCCGTATTTCTCTATTCCTGTGTCCATCATTCCTTCATTTCCAACTAAACCAAAGATAAAGGAGTCCCCATTTTCCAAAGCTAATCTCTTCAGCCAATCTAATTTCTTCAGTTAGGAGGCAAATCTCCTTTCTCTGGATTCTTTGCCTCACCCTGCAGATATGTCTAAGAGTTCTCTGTGTCACTAAGCTTTGATCTAAAACATTCTACTAAATTACTTAAGTGACCTTCCTCTATCTATTCTTTCATCCTAGATTCTTATCACTAATTTCCTTCATTTCTAATTCTACTCAATATTCAATCCTTTTCCATTTCACTTTGAGTTCTGGTTCTCTTCTGTGACTCTTCCCTTGAAGGTCCAATGGCCTAATTACAAAATGATTTTCCCCCTCAATCTGTAGGAAAAAAATTGATATAAATATAAACACTGAGTAGGTCAAAGATGGAATTTAAAGTTAAGGATGTATAAACAAAAACTCTCAGCTAAGTGGGGATGAAAATGAGAGCATATGCTTATTTTGAGCAATTACTATAGACAGGATAACATTCTAGTTATTCTAGAAATACAGGATGCATCAGACAAGGATTATTAACTCAATCAAGGATCTATAAAGAAGAAAAACAGAAAAGGTCTGCACAGACTGACTAAATTTCAAAGCAGAAATCTATATGTGCTATAAATAATTTTCATAAAAAGTTTTTAGAAAACTGAGTAGGAGACATTTCATATTTTAAGGTTTAATGTATATTTCTGACTCCTTTTGTAGGAGGGTATGTTTTATTATCATTTTATTTATTATCATTTATTTTATTATCACATCTCTGTTCTTATAGAGATGTGATAAATATGCAACAAATGTTCACTGAAGGAGTGAACTGAGTGAATGACTGAAACTGGTTTCTGGCAGGTTTACTTTTCAAAGGAACGCTGCCATAGAATCATCCTTCATTTGACTATTTCATAAGAAATAAATGAGTATTTTCTTCAGACCAAGGGCCATGCCATGTTCTTCTCAGAACCTGGTTAGTATAATTAATGCACAATAAATATTTTCTGAATAAAGTGAATTAATTAATGAATAGAGATATTTTAACAATGCATAGCAAGTAAACAATTCTAATGCATTTGTCAAAAATCATAGAACTTTCTATAAAAAATGTATTTTTATAATCAAAGAGGAAATAAGAAAATAGCTAGAGACAAAAGAAAATGAAAGCACAATAGTCCAAAATATATGGGATACAGCAAAAGCAGTTCTATTAATAAGAAAGAAGTTTATAGCAATAAAATCTTACCTCAAGAAACAAGAAAAAGCTCAAACAACCTAACTTTACACCTAAAACAACTAGACAAAGAAGAACAAACAAAACCTAAAGTTAGTAGAAGGAAAGGAATCATAAAGAACAGGGCATAAATAAATGAAGTAGAGACAAAGAAATCAAGTGCAATGATCAATGAAACTAAAAACTGGTTATTTGAAATGATAAACAAAATTGATAAATCTTTAATGAGACTCAATAAAAAAATCAATTTAATTAGAAATGGAAAAGGAGCCTTCAGAATGGGAGAAAATAATAGCCAATGAAGCAACAGACAAACAATTAATATCAAAAATATACAAGCAACTCCTGCAGCTCCATTCTAGAAAAATAAATGACCCAATCAAAAAGTGGGCCAAAGAACTTAACAGACATTTCTCCAAAGAAGACATACAAATGGCTAACAAACACATGAAAAGATGCTCAACATCACTCATTATCAGAGAAATGCAAATCAAAACCACAATGAGATATCACTTTAAATCAGTCAGAATGGCTGCCATCCAAAAGTCTACAGGCAATAAATGCTGGAGAGGATGTGGAGAAAAGGGAACCCTCTTACACTGTTGGTGGGATTGCAAACTAGTACAGCCACTATGGAAAACAGTGTGGAGGTTCCTTAAAAAACTGCAAATAGACCTGCCATATGACCCAGCAATCCCACTGCTGGGCATATACACCGAGGAAACCAGAATTGAAAGAGCCATGTGTACCCCAGTGTTCATCGCTGCTTTGTTTACAATAGCCAGGACATGGAAGCATCCTAGATGCCCATCAACTGATGAATGGATAAGAAAGCTGTGATACATATACACAATGGAATATTACTTAGCATTAAAAAAATTTCATTTGAATCAGTTCTACTCAGGTGGACGGAACCGGAGCCCATTATCCAGAGTGAAGTAAGCCAGAAGGAAAAACAATACAGTATACTAACGCATATACATGGAATTTAGAAAGACGGTAAGGAGAACCCAGCATGCGAGACAGCAAAAGAAACGCAGATGTATAGAACAGACTCGTGGACTCTGTGGATGAGGGCAAGGGTGGGATGATATGGGAGAATGGCATTGAAACATGTTAATTATTATATGTGTAATCAATCGCCAGCCCAGGATTGATGCTCGGGGCTGGTGCATTGAGATTTCCTGGGGGGAGGGAGGAGGGAGGGAGGAGAGAGGGGGGTTCTGGAGGGGGAGCATATGTAAACCCATGGTGATATCATGTCATTGTATGGCAAAACTAATAAAAAAAGAAAGAAAGAAAGAAATTACTCAAAAAAAAAAAGAAATGGAAAAGGAAAGTTACAGCTGACACCACAGAAATATAAAGGCCCATGAGAGACTACTATGAACAACTGTATATCAATAAAATGGACAGCCTGGAAGAAATGGACACATTCTTAGAGGTGCAATCTTCTAAGACTAAACCAGAAACAGAAAATATGAACAGACCCATCACAAGCACTGAAATTGAAACTTCACTATGCTTTACATAGTCTGTTCTTCTCATAGCCCATGTAGGCGAGACATTTATGGCAGCTGAAAAGCTGTGAAGAAAGGGATAAAGAAAGAGGGGTTGTGGGAAGCAAGAAGTCTCATTGTCTGCAGTGCTACAGCTAAGGCTGTGAAATGGCTTAGCTCCCCTGAGAGGGTACCATGTGACACAGCAGTACACACTTCAAACTCCTTGTCCTTCAGTTTCACTGCATCTTTCACTGTTATTTAAGGCCATACAATCATGGGCATCAACTCTAGCCTTTCTACCCCAGATACCTTTTCCTGGTCTTCCTTAACCTTTGCAAGTAGACTCAAATATCTGGGAGTAAACTTTTTTATTTTAATTAAAAAATGGACTCCAAACATTCCCACATAAGATATGGAACTGAAAAACTTCCAATGTCTCCTTCTAACTACCATTGTCCTTCAGGTCAGATTACAAGCCATTCAAATAGCAGGCCTTGACATTATCTCACATTTGACCCATAAAAACTTCAGCACTCTATCATTAGACAGAAAAACAGCTGCTGAATCTTGGACATGGGATAGATGAGTATGTCATTCTGGAATCCTTCAGACATCCCAGGACTAGTGATTCTCAACTGTTTATTCTAGGAAGAATTTCAACAAGGTTTTATGTGTTAATGTGCCCACTTACATGCGGCTTTATCAGAAAGCAAGCAAGAGAGAAAAGCTCTCCATTCTATGCTGTATTATACTGCAGTTAGAGAAAGTGTAAGCAACACAGAGCTAAACCTCCTATTCCAGAAACTTCTCTATCAGACAAACTCTGTTTTTGGCCGCTGATACTATTTGCTCAACATTCAAATGATTTTTTTTTTTGATATGCAGATGACACCACCCTTATGGCAGAAAGGGAAGAAGAATTAAAGAGCCTCTTGATGAAAGTGAAAGAGGAAAGTGAAAAATTTGGCTTAAAATTCAGTATTCAGAAAACTAAGATCATGGCATCTGGTCCCATCACTTCATGGCAAATAGATGGGGAAACAGTGGAAACAGGGACAGTCTTTATTTTGAGGGGCTCCAATATCACTGCAGATGGTGACTACAGCCATGAAGTTAAAAGATGCTTGCTCCTTGGAAGAAAAGCTATGACCAACCTAGACAGCATATTTTTTTTAATTAGTTTTGCCATACAATGACATGATATCGCCATGGGTTTACATAGGCTCCCCCTCCAGAACCCCCCTCCCTCCTCCCTCCCTCCTCCCTCCCCCCAGGAAATCTCAATGCACCAGCCCCGAGCATCAATCCTGGGCTGGCGGTTGATTACACATATGATAATTAACATGTTTCAATGCCATTCTCCCATATCATCCCACCCTTGCCCTCTTCCACAGAGTCCACGAGTCTGTTCTATACATCTGCGTTCCTTTTGCTGTCTCGCATGCTGGGTTCTCCTTACCGTCTTTCTAAATTCCATGTATATGCGTTAATATACTGTATTGTTGTTTTTCCTTCTGGCTTACTTCACTCTGGATAATGGGCTCCAGTTTCATCCACCTGAGTAGAACTGATTCAAATGAATTTTTTTTAATGCTAAGTAATATTCCATTGTGTATATGTATCACAGCTTTCTTATCCATTCATCAGTTGATGGGCATCTAGGATGCTTCCATGTCCTGGCTATTGTAAACAAAGCAGCGATGAACACTGGGGTACACATGGCTCTTTCAATTCTGGTTTCCTCGGTGTATATGCCCAGCAGTGGGATTGCTGGGTCATATGGCAGGTCTATTTGCAGTTTTTTAAGGAACCTCCACACTGTTTTCCATAGTGGCTGTACTAGTTTGCAATCCCACCAACAGTGTAAGAGGGTTCCCTTTTCTCCACATCCTCTCCAGCATTTATTGCTTGTAGACTTTTGGATGGCAGCCATTCTGACTGGTGTAAAGTGGTACCTCATTGTAGTTTTGATTTGCATTTCTCTGATAATGAGTGACGTTGAGCATCTTTTCATGTGTTTGTTAGCCATTTGTATGTCTTCTTTGGAGAAATGTCTGTTAAGTTCTTTGGCCCACTTTTTGATTGGGTCGTTTATTTTTCTAGAATGGAGCTGCAGGAGTTGCTTGTATATTTTTGAGGTTAATTGTTTGTCCGTTGCTTCATTGGCTATTATTTTCTCCCATTCTGAAGGCTGTCTTTTCACCTTGCTTATAGTTTCCTTTGTTGTGCAGAAGCTTTTAATTTTCATTAGGTCCCATTTGTTTATTCGTGCTTTTATTTCCGATATTCTGGGAGGTGGGTCAATTCCATTCACCATCAAAACAAAAAGAATAAAATACTTAGGAGTATTTCTACCTAAAGAAACAAAAGACTTGTATATAGAAAACTATAAAACACTGATGAAAGAAATCAAAGAGGACACAAACAGTTGGAGAAATGTGCCATGTTCATGGATTGGAAGAATCAATATAGTGAAAATGAGTATACTACCCAAAGCAATCTATAGATTCAATGCAATTCCTATCAAGCTACCAGAGGTCTTTTTCAGAGAATTAGAACAAATAATTTCACAATTTGTATGGAAATACAAAAAACCTCGTATAGCCAAAGGAATCTTGAGAAAGAAGAATGGAACTGGAGGAATCAACCTACCTGACTTTAGGCTATACTACAAATCCACAGTCATTAAGACAGTATGGTACTGGCACAAAGACGGAAGTATAGATCAATGGAACAAAATAGAAAGCCCAGAGATAAATCCACGCATCTATGGACACCTTATCTTTGACAAAGGAGGCAAGAATATACAATGGAGAAAAGACAACCTCTTTAACAAGTGGTGCTGGGAAAACTGGACAGCCACTTGTAAAAGAATGAAACTAGAACACTTTCTAACACCATACACAAAGATAAACTCAAAATGGATCAAAGATCTAAGCATAAGACCAGAAACTATAAAACTCCTAGAGGATAACATAGGCAAAACACTCTCCGACATAAACCAAAGCAGGATTCTCTAGACAGCATATTAAAAAGCACAGACATTACTTTACCAACAAAAGTCCATGTATTCAAGGCTATGGTTTTTCCAGTAGTCATATATGGATGTGAGAGTTGGACTATAAAGAAAGCTGAGCACTGAAGAATTGATGCTTTTAAACTATGGTGGAGAAGACTCTTGAGCGTCCCTTGGACTGCAAGGAAATCCAACCAGTCCATCCTAAAGGAAATCAGTCCTGAATATTCATTTGAAGGACTGATGCTGAAGCTAAAGCTCCAATACTTTGGCCACCTGATGAGAAGAACTGACTAATTAGAAAAGACCCTGATGCTGGGAAAGATTGAAGGTGGGAGGAGAAGGGACAACAGAGGATGAGATGGCTGGTTGGAATCACCGACTCGATGGTCATGGGTTTGGGTGGACTCCGGGAGTTGGTGATGGACAGGGTGGCCTGGCGTGCTGCGGTTCATGGGGTCGCAAAGAGTCAGACACGACTGAGCGACTGAACTGATACTGAACTGAACTGAGCAACTGAACTAAGCTGAACGGCTGCTATTTGACCCAATAGTCATTGGGCAGCTGACAGCTACACTATAGCGCCGTCTAGCTCTCACTACCCGAGCCTGACGTCCTGCTCCCAGCCTGGCTGAGCGGTTTAGGGTTGATCACTACCCAGAACGCAAGGGCTTCCCTGGTTGTTCGGTGGTAAAGAATCTACCTGCCGATGCAGGAGACCTGGGTTCATTCCTGGGCTTGGGAAGATCCTCTGGAGAAGGAAATAGTAACCCGCTCCAATATTCTTGCCTGGAAAATCCCGTGGATAGAGTAGCCTAGTGGGCTACAGTCCATGGGATTCCAAAAAAGTCGGACACAACTTAGCCACTAAACAACAACTATCCAGTGTAACTCAGCTGATTGCCATTGTGTGAGGATGAAACCAAGCCAAATCCCAAAGCAGGTTTATGTTTAATAATCCATATTTAAATTTTGTTGGCTACATTCCAAACTAGTTTTCCAGTAAAAATACAAAGGCTTAGATCTTCCTTGTTGAACATAGGTTAAACGCCGCTCTGGGTTAGTTTTGTTAATCAAATTTCCACAGAGTTTGCATCGATTACCTCCTGCCCTCTTTGGAAAGGCTGTCAGGAGACAGGGTTGCAGACGATCACTGATTTTGCAAATCCCCAGGACATTTATGAAAATCCCTAATGAGGACACTTGGTAAAATTTTATTTTAATTCACTTACATTGAAGAACAGAGCTGTTCACAGAGTATGTGTGAAGAGGAATGTTGAGGAGGTCAGATAAATAAAATGATGGATGGGTACCATGCCTGTAGAAGATAAAAGATCCTTGCTGAAGGCGTGATCAAGAAAAAAGTCTAAGAACAAAATTTTATGATGCTTCCATATAATAAATTCTTGACTAAAGTAACCAGTTGTAGGGTATTATGCCTGCTTTCCGTCACTATTCCTGGCTAGTACAGGGGAGGGGGAAGGGAGCACTAACTAAATGTCAAAGGGACGAGAACACCAGAATTGGATCTCTTCCCTCCAATAAACAGTGTTATAGTGGAAAGATTATGGCTTTTGGCTTACAGACTCGGATTCAAATATTTAAACAGACACTTTCTAGATGTTTTGGAGATTAACTTACCTGAGCTGTTCAGCGTTATTGTGGTATTGCAAAAAGTAGTGGAGATAATGTCTGTAAAATATCTAAAACTATGTTTTTGGAAAAACAGTTTTTACGATTTTATGTAAACATTATTGAAACATCAAAAAAGAGTATAATTGCCCACTGGCATG
Organism: Antilocapra americana; assembly: GCA_007570785.1. Taxonomy (NCBI): domain Eukaryota; kingdom Metazoa; phylum Chordata; class Mammalia; order Artiodactyla; family Antilocapridae; genus Antilocapra; species Antilocapra americana. The sequence goes on from ML663559.1 coordinate 675,059, forward strand.
TTTGTGGGCATCATTAGACAGTACTTATTTGGATTCCTGGTAATCTGGTGATGATTTGAGTCAGTGATTTAAGAGGGGCCAAAGGTTCCCTATTGCATTACCTTTCTTCTGCGTCATCCAGCTTCCAAAAATAGGACGAGTGCATCCTTTAACAGGAATAGATGTCTGAAATAGCTGTTAAGATGTGTAAGTGTCAAAGTCGTAAGTATGAGGAAAATTAACCTGAAATAGAAGCTGAGAAGAGTTGGGATGTGTCACTGTATTAGCAACGGGGAGAGTGCTTGTGTACGAGATTCCTCTGGCTCCAGGGGGACAATTTGGTAGGGAAATGAGCAACAGACCTACTGCCTCTGCAAGCCCAAGGTTCCCACACGGCCTTTCCTTTCAGTAGCTGTGTTGATAGAAACACATCTACACTTTTGGAGACTTAACTACCTTATTTGCAAAATAGTAATTATATTTTTACTGCCTCTCAATAATTGTCATAAAAAAGAAAGAGAGTAACATATCTGAGTCTTTTGCCCTTCTCAGTGATCAACCCACTCCCAAGCAGCAACGGCGGAAGCCAAAATCCAGCAGCTTCTCTGATTCCTGTCTCCCTCCCCATCGCCAGCTACCTCTAACCATCAGCAAGTCCATTCACCTCTCCTCTCTGAACACATACTGTATTCACTTTCCATCTCTACTGGTCCCACTCCCATGCAAGGCTACTATATGAGCCTCATTTCTGAACTCCTGTTCACACAATGACCTCACAAAAAGCATTCTCCAAACCAAAGTCAGAATGAACTTTTTAAAAAATAAACCAAGAGACAACTAAACATTACATACCTCTCCGTGGAAGGATTCGATGACCTTATGAAATATTCTTGACAAAAAATTAAAAATGATTAACCTTGACCACTTCTCCACTCATATCTAATTCTTCACTGCACTTCACCTACTGGGTTCCAGCCTCTTTGGCCTAATCTAAGGTCACTATGGTCTTCTAGCTTCTTACGTAAAAATTCTACAGGTTTAGCACTTGCATTTAGGCCTCTGATGATCCATATAAAGTTTATATTTGTATTTAATATGAGGTAAGATTTGAGGATTTGGGGGATATATAAATATCCATTGTTCTCATACCATTTGTTATAAAGATCACTCTTTCCCCACTGACTTGCTTTGCCTCCTTTATCAAAAATGAATTGACCATGTGTATGTGAGTTCTATTCCTGGACATTATTCTATTCTCATTGGTCTGTATTGTTTTATACACACACACACACACACACACACACACACACACACACACACACACATATATATATATATATAGGTGTTGTTGCTTAGTTCCTTAGTTGACTCTTTTGTGACCCTGTGGACTGTAGTCCACCAGGCTCCTCTGCCCATGGGATCTCCAGGGCAAGAATACTGGAGTGAGTTGCCATTTCCTTTTCCAGGGGATCTTTTGGACTCAGGGATCAAACCCATACCTCCTGTACTGGCAAGCAGATTCTTTACCACTGAGCCATCAGGAAAGCCCTTTATATATACATATATAGAATCTATGTTGTCTTGATTACTGCAACTTTATATAGCAAATCTTAAAATCTAGTAATGTTAAAAACTTTAAACTTTATTCTTTTTCGAAAATGACTTTGACTATTATGAATTATTTGTTTTCCCATATAAATCAACATATCAATTTCTAAAAAAAAAATTACTATCTCCTGGTCCCTTTGTACCCCACTGTCCCACTGACTTATTTTAATTCCTGTATAAATTTTTTAAAGTAATTATCATTCTATTTTTCCCCAGTAAAATATAAACTTTGTAAGGGGAGGAAATTATCTACTGTTTCTCTTTTTCTCCACTGTATCTTCAGCTCCTCAAAATAATGCCTTTCACATAATAGGTTTCCAATAAGTATTTGTTGGATAAATGAGTTCACTAGTCTCAGAAGTCATTTATCTTATGAAAACCCTTATTGTTTTGAAATATCTCCCTTGCCATTGAAGAAGTCATAGCTAGAGCACCTTTCCATAGTGTCTTCTTCAATTAGAAAAATTTTCAAGGCTACCACAATCTCCTCCATACCTAGAAAGACTGATGATAACCAAAATGTAATAAACAGAAGGAGCAATGGCCTGAAATTTGGAAGATCAAAATGTCTGATTCTGCTCTGCCACTAACTAGGAGTGTGACCTCAGGAATGTCACTTAACCTCTTCAGACCCTTTTCTTTTTTTCAATCTGCAATTTGGGGATATCAGTTGTATCTACCCCACGTGTGCATTGTGGGACATTGTGCAATGGGACAACAATGTAGTCTTTGATGCCCTGCTTGTCATATAGCAAGTGATCAATAATCATTATTGTTATCATTGTGTAAAAGATCAGAACTTTTGGAAGTTTCTTTAGGATTGTTTCAGGAAACATTAGGGCTGCCCTCATAGCTCAGTTGATAAAGAATCTGCCTGCCATGCAGGAGACCTTGGTTCGATTCCTGGCTTAGGAAGATCCACCGGAGAAGGCATAGGCTACCCATTCCAGTATTCTTGGGCTTCCCTTGTGGCTCAACTGGTAAAGAATCTGCCTAGAGTGTAGGAGACCTAGGTTTAATCCCTGGGTTGGGAAGATCCCTTGGAGAGGGGAAAGGCTGCCTGCTCCAGTATTCTGGCCTGGAGAATTTCATGGACTGTAGTGCCCATGGGGTCACAAAGAGTCGGATATGACTGAAAGACTTTCACTTTCACTTCACTTTCAGGAAACATTGAAAGCTAAGGAAAAAACAAAGAGAAGCAAAATAAATAACAAACTTTTCAGAAGTAGGGGTTAGGGAATTATTAGTAACTCTGGGCCTGACTGCCTTGGTATGACTTGTACCGCTGCTAGTATGAGATGAAACTTCGCTCTCTCACCCCTAGTTAGAAAAGCCATTCCTCAACAACAAACCTCCTTTTCATAAAGTAAGATTCAGATCTTCACCAACAAACATTTTCATTCCCAAATGTCTTCTGCATTTTACCCAAACTGCTTTTCACTGCAGGACTTAGTTCCCTAAATGTCAAAGAGATACATCAAATCAACAGTCCATTCAGGCATGTAAGCCTTAGTTCTTTAAAATCAGGCTATGTGAAGTTGATGGTCTTCCTTGTTAACGTCACTTTCCTGGTGGCTCAGCAGTAAAGAATCCATGTGCAATGAGGGAGACACAGGTTCAATCACTGGATCAGGAAGATCCCCTGGAAATAGGAATGGCTACAGACTCCAGTATTCTTGCCTGTGAAACGAGAAGAATGGGCAAGAAGGAAAGAAAGCTGGGAGATACTGAGAGTTCAGCCTGCTATATGTGTGAATGTGTTTGTTCAGGAGTCTTTGTGTGTGTGTGTATGAGAGAGAGAGAGAATACATGGACCATCTCTTTTTTAAAAAAAAAAATTATTTTAATTGGAGGCTAATTAATTTACAATATTGTGCTGGTTTTTGCCATACATCAACATGAATCAGCCACGGGTGCATGTGTCCCCCATCTTGAACCGTCCTTCTACCTGCCTCCTCACCCCATCCCTCTGTGTTGTCCCAGTACACAGAGCTTTGAGTGCCCTATTTCATGCATCAAACTTGCATTTGGACCATTTCTTTCTTAAGGGCTACACCAGGGAGTCAAATCTTCTTATGTCTTCTAGAATATGGTTGGAACCTGAAGCAGTAGACGCTCTGCACTGCAGTTAGGATGGTGTAGACATGATGACTAGCCAACTCTGCCCATTGTTTGGCTGAAGCACTGGCCTCAGTTAGGTGTAGAAGGTGTAGAAGCAGCCCAGCTGGGCTGGCCTACTGAAAGGCATTCAAGCAATGTGGGAACAGAGACTATCTCTCCCAGGTTGAATGACCTAACTTGACTGTCACTATTGGAAGGGCCCAGATAGGAGATGGGATCTCCGTACTTCCCAGGGATGGAGAGAGGAGAGGGTGGGCACAAAGCCCTGTTATGATGAAGCTTTGGCACTTTCAAAGGAGTCAGGACTCTGGCTGCTAAACACTGATAAATGTCATGGGACAGGATAACCTGAACCAGAGGAGTACAATCAGTATACAGGAGAGGTGGATCTGGTCATTGGCACACAAGTAGCTGCCCAAAATTTCCAGGGCATAAGCTTCCAGGAAGAACACTGAACACCCACAGGGCAGGGGCATGGTTCATGGTTCACCACCCCTATTGAGTACACAGAAGATGCAGAACGCTGCTAAGAATAGTCTCAGTTTCCTCTGCAGTGGATTACACATTAAAATCCAGACAGATTAGAAAAACATCGTTTTTTTTTTGGACAGGGAAGAGCTGGCCCTGCTTTATTGCCTCCCATTTGCCAAGCACTTGTTTAATACATTCTCCTGTTCATTTCCTCTAGCAGGTGCTGGGCACAGAAGAAGGGGGCACCCAGGAAAGAGGAGGCAGGAGCAACTGACAAAACCTTGTCACCACAGGTCACCTTCAAGACAACTAGGAAGGGCCACATCCTTGGAGGACAGTACACAATGCTCCAAAAATTGAACTGTTCAAAACTAAAGATAATAAAGCCCCCAGAAGCATTGCCTAGTTGTAGCACTCTGTGCTTGTAAAGCCCAAAGCATCAGAGTTCAGAGCATGTAGGATGCTTCACCTGGCTCCAGTCTAGTTCCCACAAGGTAGAAGACAGCAACTATCTCCAACGTACCCAAAGGAAAAGGTGAGGGAAACGAGACAAGGCAGAGGAGCTTAGAAGCCTTGCGGTCCTCCTTTGCCAGCATGGTCCCACCAACCACGCTGCTGGCGCTGGTCCCATCTCTGTTTAAACACAGGAAGCCCACTAGAATGTCGGCAGCAATCCTGCAGAGTGATATCTCACAGGGCACCAACATCTGTCCCCTGCAACTGCCATAGCTGTGGCAACGGTCCCTCTGCTCAGCCTTTGGAGCAATAATAATGGCTCTACACTTGCTCTTCTATAGGATACAATGACTCTTCAAATATCTGAATGACTATTAGGCAACCTGAGTGCATCCTCAGCCAGTCTGTGTATCCTCTCCTTCAGTCAGTTCTCAGCATCTTAACTGCTTGTTTTTTTCAGGTCAGCTCAGCTCGTGGGCATCAGCCTGAGGTGGGAAGGGACCACCCTCCTTCTTGCATCTGACGAGCAACAGGTCTGAACTCCCTTCTGAGAACTGGGAGAAAGGAAACCCCTATGTCAAGCAGTGTAATTTCTGAGCCTGGTATAGCATTGTCTATTGATGGAGAAATCAGAGAGAAGTAGTTTGACCTTCTCTGTGGTATGGTACAGGCTTCCCAGGTGGCCCAGTGGTAGAGAATCTGCCTGCAAATTCAGGAGACATAGGAGACGTGGGTTTGATTCCTGGTTCCAGAAGTGCCGGGGTCCCCCTGGCGGGTCAGGGAGTCTTGAGGGATGAGTGTCGTTGGTGAAGTACTGAGCTGAGTCAGTGTGTTGATGGACTCTCCTTTATTGTTGGTTTACAGTTTTATAGCCAAAAAACACCCTCATTACATCATACATCACCTATCATTCTATACAATTTTTTGTTTTCTACCTTCCACAGCAGCCTTATCATTGAGCTCATTCCCCAATCTATCATGAAACATTCCCCTTGCAGAAGTCAGATTTCTGCGTAATTAGATTTAACAATAGTATGTCTACCATTTGAATGTCTTCAGCGTACTTCATTCAATGATGATAAGTACATCAATCTAAGTAGAAAGGTTACATTTCTTTTATCAGGTGCAACTATGTAGAAGCTAGAGGGAAGGGCTTAAGCTTGAAACTGTTTTATTCTATTAACCTCAACCACTACCTGTCTCATTCTGTTCTGACACTCCAGTTCTTACAAGGAAAGAGGAAAGAGGACAAAGAGACAGTCTAGCAGCACTGCTTTAGCAATAAAACCCTATTAACCTTATAACTACTATAATGAATTCCTATGTCTACATAATCCTAAAGCAATCAATGTCTCTATGCTGGCCACGGTTATGAGCATTCCTAAGTCTCATTCCCTTGGTCTCTTCAAGGAAGGGAGCCTCCTCCGTGGAGTGTTCGGGGAAGTGGGAGGTGAAAAGGTGACCCAAGTATGAGCCCTTCTGGTGATGGCCTTGACATGACCCCCAGAGAACACTTGGTAAACACCCCCATAACGAGTAGGAGGTGTAGTAATCTATTTAAATGTCCCTTTTATTCCTCCTTTATCCTCAGGGAAGGGAATTCACCTTCCCACATTCTCTGGGGGATAAGGTCTGGGGGAATTATCTCAGGACGAATTCTTTCTGACTGGGACTGACCGACTGAGATGAGCTAATGTTCTGAGCATGGACAGAACTCCTAAGAAAAATACCAGGAGGGGCCTTGCCTGGGATGCCCTGATAAAGAAAGTCCACTTTGCAGTTTCCTTCTTAGTCTCGTGACCTTGTCATCTGAGCAAGGGGGCATCCTGACGGCTCCCAGCATGGAAGATCCCTGAAGGAATGGCAACCCACTCCAGTATTCTTACCTGGGAAATCCCATGGACAGAGGAGCCTGGTGAGCTACAGTTCATGGGATCACAAAGAGCTGGACATGACTGAGCATGCATACATGTGGTATTGTACAGAGAGAATCCAAGAAGAAGCTGCGTTTAGATTATTGAAGACAGGCATTGGCATAAAATTTAATACTCACTTTATCAAATTTAAAAGCAGATTTTTCCTGTCCCTCTTATTTTTGATGATGAGGACAAGGGAGTCACACACAAGAAAGTCTTTTGCAGACACACACACACACACACACACGAACACAATGCTATACTAATACTCTGCAGAAGAGGCAATATGCTTGCTGTGTATCTGAGGTCACCCAGGAGCTGAGCCAGGAAGCACTTTGAAAAACAACCTGTTTTTCTAGAAGACACCTGACACCCAGAGGGAACAGTTAATCTGAGAGCTTCTCATTGCTTCATAGCAAAGTAAGTGGGATTTCCCCCCGAGAGAACAGGCTTCGACCTTAACGCAGTTTTCATGTAGAGCTGAGAAGAAAGTTAGCTAAGAAGCTAAATAATATTAAATGACCTCGAGGTGGCTTTCTGCAAGGAGTTTTAAAACACGATAAAACAGCTGATTCTATCCCATTAGAGACATGCTGATGTCCCCCTACACACACATATTTATCATCCATCATTTGTCAACTATGTCTCCAACACCCACTTGACCATCTCTGCTCTCTCTCTAGGTTTAGAGAGGATCTAGATAAAGGTCTATTTTCAGCAAATACCTACTCATCTACTGCTTTCTTCCCATGTATTTTCTCCTCCTCAATGGCTCTGTTCAGGTTTCTTTAGGGCATTTGAGCATTAAATCCTGTGCTTTTTGTCCTAGTGTCTTTCATCTGATTGTCTTCAACATTTGATCCATGACTTTATGTGCATTAGGGATAAAGGCCTGAATCAAAGAAATAGCTATGTAGTTAAAGCAAAATAAAATACTAAGAACAGAACCAACAGTGGAGAGACTACTAATTAGGGGGAATTATATAGCAAAGGTTTCCTAGTTGGTGGCTTAGAATTCTAAGTACATTTTCTCATGGTAACCATGATATGCTCAGCACGAGATGTAGATGAAATGGTATAATTATTGTCCTACTTTGAGTAAAAGAGATCCTGGGAACTAGCCTGAGTACTTATCATTTTTACAGTAGTATCACATGGGAAGATACCCTCCTGTTCTTATTCACCATGACCCTTTCCTGCAATGACAGACATGATTGGGTTGTACTTGTTTTTGTAGGACAAGAGGCTAAATGAATAAATTCTTTCATTCATTCTTCAGTCAATTCAGTTGCTCAGTCATGTCCGACTCTGCGACCCCATGAATCACAGAATACCAGGCCTCCCTGTCCATCACCAACTCCCAGAGTTTACCCAAACTCACCTCCATTGAGTCAGTAATGCCATTCAGCCATCTCATCCTCTGTCATCCCCTTCTCCTCCTGCCCCCAATCTTTCCCAGCATTAGGGTCTTTTCCAATGAGTCGACTCTGCATGAGGTGGCCAAAATATTGGAGTTTCAGCTTCAACATCAGTCCTTCCAAAGAACACCCAGGACTGATCTCCTTTAGGATGGACTGGTTGGGTCTCCTTGCAGTCCAATGGACTCTCAAGAGTCTTCTCCAACACCACAGTTCAAAAGCATCAATTCTTCTGCCCTCAGCTTTCTTTATAGACCAACTCTCACATATAGTCAAACCCTACAGTCCAGTAGCCACTGGAAAAACCATAGCCTTGACTAGAGGGACCTTTGTTGACAAAGTAATGTCTCTGCTTTTTAATATGCTATCTAGGTTGGTCATAACTTTCCTTCCAAGGAGTAAGCATCTTAATGCCCACCATAGTCAGATGCTCTGCTAGGTGCATATAGAAGCAGTTCTCACCATTAAGGAGCTCAGCTGATAGAGACAGATAAATAGAGTGTCAGAATATTATGTGATGGAACAGAATGGTGGTTAAGGACATTAGGAGTGTGATAAATACAGAAGAAAAGACCTTGTGGAATACACTAAAGGAGCTTAAGCAAAGTCTTAAGCTGGGGGAAGCGAAGTCTTCCAGGGAAACTGGGATGAGCCAAGAGAGGATGCTAGAATGACATCACAAAAGCCAAATAACAACACTTCAGGGAGTGAGCAATTGTGTCCCATCTACTTAGGGATCCACTTCCTCTCTTTGGAATGAATGTTGCCAGCGCAGACCTCTCACCTGAACTCAGAGCATCAACCTGTCCACTCTGCATCTCCACATGGATATCTAACAGACATCCAATCAAAAGAGCCCGCAATTGGCGGGGTGGGGGTGGGGGCACGGGGAAGAGGCTGGATAAGAATAAAAGAATAGCCTTGAAATTTTCATTTGTTAGAACTAGAACAAAACCCTGAGTTATGGAGGATGTCAAAAACTTCAAGGGGAAGATGAGCTATAAGATTTGTTATTGTTGTTGTTTAGTCACTAAGTCATGTCTGATTCTTTTGCAACCCCATGGACTGTAGCCCACCAGGCTCCTTTCTCCATGGGATTTCCCAGGCAAGAATACTGGAGTAGGTTGTCATTCCATTCTCCAGGGGGTCTTCCTGGATCAGGGATTGAATCCGTGTCTTCCACATTGGCAGGTGGATTCTTTACCAGTGAGCCACCAGTGAAACCTGAGCTATAAGATACATTTCAGGGAACTTGGAAAAGATAGGAAGAGGGGAAGTCTCAATTATGAAAAGAAGTCTCAATTATGAAAAGAAGTCTCAATTATGAAACTGATCCTTGAACAGTTTGTCCCTTACCCAAAACTTGACAATTCAGATGATACATAAATTATTTAGGGCAAGACCTGAAGTTCACAAACATTTGTTCTGCCCTTTTGGTGCTAATTATCTAGTCTAAGAAAAAAATCTTCTCCTATTAGTTAGAAGATGCTCATTTGGTAGACAATTTCATCAAGCATGAATAGGTCAGCTATCAAGATAAGAAGCTTAGGACAAAAGGGATCATTTGATTCTTGTGACCCACTTATTTTTATTTGAAAGGTTAAAATCTAAAGAAACCTTAAGAACCTCCCATTTCCCAAGCATTGTTTCATAGGATAACCTGGGAACCAACAAAAACATCACTGAATCAGATGGTTATAGTGGGTCGGAGACTAGTTTTTTTAATTGAGAAAATTGAGGTGCAGCAGGCACGGCTGACACTTAGAGTGGTAAGCATCCTGCTTCTTTGCAAATGCAATTAATAAGAAGGGAATTAAAAGACGAGTGCATCTCAACACAACTTCCTGTCAGCTGATGTTCAGCAAACCCTTTCCATTGTGAGGGACTCTGATGTTAACTTTTTAATTTGATTTAATTGCTTCTCAGAGGTTCACATTATTAACATTTTATGTGATGCCAAATGATGGAACACTGTCATGGGTAAAATTTTATTTTGAATCAATGAAAGAATACATGTCCTGGTGCTTGTGGACTCTACTTGAAGACCTTGTCCCTGCTTCCCCGCACTTTACCCTGCCTGCTCCCACCTCTGTCCTCCTCGCCATCGCCCAGTGAGGCTTTCTGCAAGTGTTGCTTTAACTCATTTATCTTTCAGGATCTTTTGCTTCTCTTTATGGCTGTTATAGTTTCTCTAAGAGAAAAGGTAACTTCATAAGTTATTTCACATTAGATATTAGGGATTTTTTTGATGTGCTGACTTCTCATCACATTTCAAAGAGATTGAATTGAATAGCTATTAAGGTATTGTGGCTCCTGAAATGTACAGGCTGGAAAGGGAACTTGGGGCTCCAGGAGGTCTTCCTCCCCACACTCCTCTTCACGTTATAATTATACAGGGTGGAGCATACTAGCCCCTTTCAAAAAAAGGGGTGAAAAGAGACAGAAATTGGACCCTAGCCATCTCTTGGCACTTCACAGATATAGTCGAGGTCTAATTTTGGTATTTAAGCTTGAACTTCCCTTGTAGCTCAGTTGGTAAAGAATCTGCCTGCAATGCAAGAGACCTGGATTTAATTCCTGGGTCAGGAAAATGCCCTGGAGAAGGAAATGGCAACCCACTCCAGTATCCTTGCCTGGAGAATCCCATGGACAGAGGAGCCTGGCAGGCTACAGTCCGTGGGGTCACAAGAGTTGGACACGACTTAGTGACTAAACCACCGGTTTTCAATCTTTGCAATTACTTCCCCCACACCCAACCAATGTTTTCATCTTCTAAAACAGTTATTTCATTCCCACATTAGTTCTCATCTTGCTCCTCTTGCCTTGCCTCCAGTTCCTCTCCTCTAGACTGGTGTCTGGAAAAACTTTGGGGTCAGAAAACCTGGAATTAAGTGTGGCCTACCACTCGTTAGTTGAATGACCTGGAGTTTTTCCCTTAATTTCTTTGACTGTCTGTTTCCTCATGTGTAAAATGGCCACACTAATAATTACTCACAAGATTATTATGGGGGTCAAACTATGTGATGGATGTGAGAGTACAGCTTTGTAAACTTATGAAGTCCAGTATGTATTGCACCAAAGAAGAAACTGTTCTAGTCTGAAAGTTACTGACTACGTGATGATGACATCCAGGCACAGAGACCAACCTGGGTGGACCCATGTCTCAGGAGAAGCCACTGGTGAAGGTGATTATGAATCCACTAGTGACTCTTCTGGGGGACTTGGGGCACATTCAAAAAAGTTAGCACTTAAAAATGGGAGGAAGGAAACAGACAAACAAACGAAAACATGGACAGAGGAAACAGCAAGGCAAAGGACTGAACAGGAAGAATCTGTTAAGGAGAAGGTGGCAAGAGGAAGACAGACAAAGGGTAGCAGAGCCACCAGCACAGAGAAACAGTAGGACAGAAATTAGCAGCTGCCTGCTGCTGAGTGGACGAGGAGACCAGATGGCTCAGGTTACACCAAACCTTAAATGACCCAGTTCCTGAACAACAGTCTCTGTGTGGTCTGGCATTCTAATGCTTCCTTTCCTTCACGAGGCCCATGCAATGTGACTCCTATTTTCCTTCATTGCCTGCGTACACTTAAAACAAATCTTGTTACCTGAGGAAAGACCAATGGACTTCTTTCTTCCAGCATCAAAGAGCCTAATACTCAAATGGTAAACTTTATTATTTAAGGCCATTTTCTTCTCTTTTGTTTGCCCCTAAAACCCTTGGATTATTTACTAGTGATCATTTAAAAGTATCTAGCAAAATGTCCTGTTTAAAAAAATCAGTATATTGAATAAGCAAATAAATCTAGCTAGATCTGAACAAATAACATTCATGTAGTTGAAAAGAAACTAAAATGGTAATATTCATAAACTCTATGTTTGACTTTCAGACTTTCCCAAGGAAGCTCCAGACCATCATTGTCTCAAAGTAATATATGTGAATGTTCAAGGCACTCTCCTAGGAGGAGAATCCATAGATCGGCTTTAAGGAATCTATGAAGTCCATAAACTAAACACAACACTTGGAATGTATATGCTTTGTTTCTTTTTATGGATTTCATCACATTCTCAAAAACCACTGACTTAGATGTTCCTAACACCTTCCTGGGATCTCTTTAAACCTCTAGATGTATATTACAAATTTAATCTTTTATTGATCATCTTCGTAGCTTGATCCTTTCAATCCTAGTTATATAATAATACTTGCTTTCTTCCTCCTCCTCAGGCCACCTTTTCCTTTCTCTTTTCTGCTTCCCTCGTTTTTATTGATCTCTCTCCTTTGCCTTTTCTAACTCCCTCTCCAGTTTCCCTCTTTCTTCCCATTCATGTGACTTCTATCTTTCTTGCATCTCAAAGCTAAAGAGGGTGCAACTTCCCCACCTAAAATATTTCAACTAAATCTCAGTCCATCTCCTTGTCCCTCCTTTTCTTGGTACATATATCTCCACCCCTCCCCTCCAGCAAGTGCCTGAAGAGTCACACAGTATGAGTCACTGAGATATTAATAATGTCCTTTGCGTAGGAAGATGACATCACTAACCCACCATCAGTGGGCCATGTGCCCTTGAGCAATTTTTTCTATAGTAGGAACAGTGGGCATTGATGTCTTCCCACACCCTTGCTCACTGCCCCTAAGAATAATTTTAAGAATTTGGAGGTATAGAAGCTGGACCCAGAATAGAACAAAGCCTATTTACTGTCTCCTAAGGTTTTGATCTGGGTCTGGAATAGTCTTAGGAGGCCCATGTCCCAAACATTAGTAGTCAAAATGTTTTAAATGATTTTTTTTTTGCTTATGGTTAATTTTAATTATTATTCTCTAATTTGAAAGAAGTCAGGTGCTTCTCAATGACAAAGTCCTCAATGATAACATTCCCAGTTAGTGAGCATGGGTATGTTACATAACCTTTAATCTTTCTGGGATTAAATCCTCAGGAAACTGAAAAATCACTGAGATTAAGTAATTTACAAAAGCCACTGAGCTCATAAGTAATAAATCCAGGGCTGAATCTCCTTTTCTTTCTATGACACCATGCTGCTACAGCTTCAGTCCCTCTCTTCTAGGATGTTAATGAAATGAACCTCAGAATATGGCCAAGAAGAGCCCCTGAGCAGCTTAGAGGTCTTTCTCTGGCTGGAGACCTTCCCTTCCACAGTTACTTGCCTGCAGTGAATCTGAGACTCTTTTAGTTGCTGAAAATCGGATGGCTAAATTGTCCTCAGAGTTTTAAGTGTACATTTTTATAACTTGCTGTCTTATCCCTGGCATGGAAGTGGGATCCATTTCTGGCTTGCCCTTACTGGTCACTTATCTGCTCTAATTACTTGGATCAGCTAGTGCAGGAAGTAGCATAAACCGCCGGGAACAGTTTGTTTCCTTTCTGTCATGCCTGGAGAGTGATCTGTTCTTGACTGGAGTCAGCTGTGCTGTCCTCATGCTCCAAGATCAAGTGAGGGCTGGTAAATACTGGTCTGGGGCTGTGCTCTGGTGGCATTTCATCTGTGTCCTCCTTCCCTACCTAGATTATAAGCAGGACAGACACTGCCTCTATGTTGATGATGGTGATGATACCTATAATGACAATAATAATCATAGATAACATACTATTTGATGCTTATGATATACCAGGAAATACACTATATGATTGCTGAAATGAGATTCCATAAGAGGTCTACTGACTTCAGACACTATACATTTCCTCACTACTCTGTATTGTTCCCCAAATTCTGATAGGGGAAATTTGGGAAAAGAAAGAAAGGAGCCTCTTCTAAATGTAGGTCAGATTTTCAGCTTTGAAGATCAGAGAGAACTCTCAAAGAATTCTACAAACATTTGTTACATGCCTACTACATTCTAGCCTTGGTGCTAAGTGGGATGGAGAGTTAGAGATATATTTAAAATTTTTTTTTATTCTAGCTTAAGAGACAAATATGCAAGGAAAAAGACTTTCAAGATGAATTGGGACAAGGGAGGGGAACTGATGCAAAATGTAGTAGTAATCCAGAGGAAACAAGATTAAGTCTGATTAGGAGAATCTGGACTAGAATTTCTGCATAGGCTGGCATCAGATTGGTCCTGAAAAGGTAAAAAAGCTTTCTGTACATGGAGAAGAGGAAGGATATTTTCCGCTTAAGGAATCCACCAAAATTATTAATAATCACAGATACCATTGTTGGATACAAACTATATACCCAGCAGTCTTCACAATACAATTATATCTATTGATTATTAAACTCCAATAGTAATATCAAGGATGAGTTATTACTGTCTCAATTTTACATGTCAGAAAAGTAATGTTCTTGGAAGTTTAAGTGGCTTGGCTAAGTGCAAGCTAGCTAAAGTATCTCTGGCTCAATATCCCATAGTTTCCCACTTCTCAGTATTGCCTTCACATCACATTTGTGTTGTGTTTCAGAGATGGGGATGTCAACCTTGTATAAGAACCACATTAATCAATCTATTAATTTTTGTTGCTCATTTAAATAAGATTTTCTTCATTGTCTAGAAAAAGATGCAGAAATAAGAAGCTGCTCAGCCCTAGTCAAGGCATAATAAAAATAATAGTATTATAACAACATTATTATTATGTTTTTTCATACGTATTAAGCTTTATTATCTGCCAGATACTGTTCTGAATACCTTACAGATATTAGCGAAATCATCACTCACAGCCTTCAGGGATAAGGGTGTCAATACATATCCACAAATCTAGGTTACGGGCTCACCTCCTATCTCGTTTACTTTGTGCAGCTTTTAGCAGAGGTGGAGGTCAAGGAATAACATTTTCTTTGAAGTCTATTTTATTTAAATTCTATCTAAACTTCACTCCTTCCCAGCTGCCTTCTTCCCGGGCACCCCTCCTCCTTTTCACGAAAATGCAGTGCCCACTTCTGAATCCAGTCTATTGGCGTCCCTGAGCAACCGGATTCCGCTGCAATGCAGAGCAGGCTCTGCTGACTGAGGATTCCAAAGACCCCTAAGTCCCCTCTGGTGTAAAGGGTAGTGACGTGGATTGCATAGAATGGTTGCCAGGTTGGCTTAGATTACATTTGGATGCTTAAAATACCAGTTCAGTCAAAGGCTGGCCTGCCAGATGAATGCTGACTGGCAGGAAGCACAGGCATTCCAGAGAAAGCTCCATCTCTCTTTAACCCACAGCTCTCATCCGGAATCCACCTCAGAGTTTGCCACAAACAGCCAAGAGCTTCAAGAGTGTTTTTTGTTTGTTTGTTTTTTGTGCTACAACTAAGAAATGAGAAAACGAAGGGAGCTGAGGGTGAACCCTTTCCTTCCTGAGCCTTCAGCCTGACCAGACATAACACACACCCATGCTAACTGGTGTCACTGTTAATGGATAGTCACTAACCTACCTGAGGCTCCCTGGGACCCTCCCCATCCTCGTATCCCTCTCCTTGACAAGAATTTCATATCTTTCCCTCCCATCTTAAACTTCCAACAACTCCTCTCCTTCTCAGCTGATGACATTGCCTCTTATTTCCTGTAAGAATTAGAAACAACCAGAGAAGACCTTCCACACGCTCCTGCCCAGCAGTCTCACGGAAGCTCTGCCTGTGGGCTACCTCCGCTCCGGTGTCAATGCGCAAACTACCCAGGGTCCTGGCTGAAGTCAACACCTGCACTGTGCTGTAGGTCCCATCCCCTGGCACCTTCTCAAGGATTTTACTCCCTCCAATGTTTCATCTCTTTCCCACATAGTAAATGTCCCTACCTGTACACATACACATTGTCGTTTTGCTCACTTTAAGCCCATCTGTCGATCTCACTTCTGCCTTCAACCGCGGCCCTGGTTCCTTGCTCCCCTTTATAGCAATGGTCATCAGAAGTTGTCTAAATGTGTTGTCTTCCCTGCCACTCTTCTCATTCTTGCTTGAACTCATTCCAGTCAGGCTTTTCTTCTCAGCATGCCTTAAAAGCTGTTTTTGTCAATATGTTCAATCACTTTCAAACACACACAAACACCCTCAGAGGTAAACCCAAGAGTTAATTCTCACAGTTCATCCTATTTGGCCTAACAGCAGCATTTGACCCTAAGGATCATGATTTCCTTTCTGAAATATTTTTTTTTCTTGAACATCATTCCTGGTTTCCTATCTACTTCACTGACTCCTCCTTCTGAATCTCCTCTGTTAGTTCCTACTTATACCCGTGGCTTCTCAGTGTACACAGGACCAGAACTTGACCTTCAGATGGCTTCAGCACTTGTACTCACTCCCTTGGGGATCTCCTCCAGTCTCATAGAGTTAAATGCCATGTCTGTGTTGAGGATTCCCTGTTTTATTTGCTGTTGCTGTTTAGTCGCTAAGTTGTGTCTGACTTTTTTGCAATCCCAGCTTGCCAGGCTCCTGGTCCACGGAATTTCCAAGACAAGAATCCTGGAGTGGGCTGCCATTTGCTTCTCCAGGGGATCTTCTTGACCCAGAGATTGAACTTGCATCTCCTGCATTGGCAGGCAGATTCTTTACCACCGAGCCACCTGAGAAGCACCTAAATACTATTTTAGTACCATCTTTATTGGTGTCCCTGTCTTCACACTTGTATCTTTCAGAGTGACCTTGATACACCATAAGTTACATTGTGTAATTTTTCTGCTTATAACTCTCCAACGGCCTCCAACTTCAGAGGGGGAATAAGAAAAACTAAGCTCTTTACTATAGATAAACTGGCCTGAAAACTTAGTGATACAGAAATAAACCTAGTAAGAAGAGTTTCAAGGGAGTAATGGAAACAGAAACCTTATGAGCTGAAACGTTAATTAGCGGTGATAAAATGGAAGCAGCCAGAACAAACTACTATTTCAAAAAAAATGCAAGTCACTCAGTCATCTCTGACTCTTTGTGACCCCATGGTCTGTAGCCTGCCAAACTCCACTGTCCATGGAATCCTCCAGTGAAAAATACTGGAGTGGGTAGCCATTCTCTTCTTCAGGGGATCTTCCTGACCCAGGGATCAAACTTGGGTCTCCCACATTTCAGGCAGATTCTTTACCATCTGAGACACCAGGGAAGCCCATTTCCAGTAAATAGAAGGAAAATAAAACAAGAGAGTAGATGATGCAAGTAGCTTAGGTTTAAGTGGATGTTCTTCCATAAGGTAGAATAGATGTGAACGTATTTTTATGTTAAAGGTAGTTACTAGAAAGAAAGAATGTTACAGCCCCAGAGGAAGCAAAACGAGATGAGAACCTGGAGATTCAGTTGAAAGAGGCAGCTTCTGACAGGAGGCAGAACATACACTGTAATGAGGCAGAAAACAAGAAAAAGATTGGTTCAATGCAGGTAAACTTGTTAGTGACAGGGGTAGAAATCAAAGGTAATAAAGTGATCAATGTGATTTCAAAATTTCAGTAATACTGATTACACTCATTGAAGAAGCTAATGTATTTTAAAAATCAATACCAAATTTGTAGCAAACATATACTAGTAAATTAAAGCAGAGGTCAATTCTGGATGAATTTTCTTTCTTTAAAAAATACTTTTCAATATTAAAGTTCTGGAATGCATATTCTAATTTGAAGTCAAGTCTCTATCACAATGTAGAATATCAATGTTTCCAAACTGGTGGTGTACAAAACCCAAAGATTCAAAAGTAGATTCCAAAAATTTATTTTATTAAAAACAACAGTGTCAGGTTTCCATTATTATTTTAAAACATCAATCAATAAACTAGTTATTTAAAGTTTTTCATCACAAAATAGAAGTTTAAAAATGCCCAGGTGATACTAAAATCTATTATATGGCAGTCAGGGAACTCTAGTGAGCTTGCTGATAACTCAGTAAGTCAGTTTATCACTCAGCTACACAAGGTTAACTACTGTGCATGTTTTTACTAATATGCAGATTCACATTTATTCACTCTTAATCATATATTAAGAGAAGACTTAATATAGACTTCATACAAGAGAAGACTCTACACATGAACAACATCAGATGGTTGACACCAAAATAAGATTGATTATATTCTTTGCAGCCAAAGGTGGAGGAGCTCTATACAGACAGCAAAAACAAGACTGGGGGCTGACTATGGCTCAGATCATGAACTGATCCCAGCTTGGCAAATTTAGACTGAAATTGAAAAAAGTGGAGAAAACCACTAGATCATTCAGGTATGACCTAAATCAAATTCCTTAATAGATTTAAGGGACTAGATCTGATAGACAGGGTGCCTGATGAACTATGGACAGAGGTTCGTGACACTGTACAGCAAGCAGGAATCAAGACCATCCCCAAGAAAAAGAAATGCAAAAAAGCAAAATGGCTATCTGAGGAGGTATTACAAATAGCTGTCAAAAGAAGGGAAGAGAAAAGGAAAGATATACCCATTGGAATGCAGAGTTCCAAATAGCAAGGAGAGATAAGAAAGCCTTCCTCAGCAATCAGTGCAAAGAAATAGAGGAAAACAATAGAATGGGAAAGACTAGAGATCTCTTCAAGAAAATTAGAGATACCAAGGGAGTATTTTGTGCAAAGATGGGCTTGATAAAGGACAGAAATGGTAGGGACCTAACAGAAGCAGAAGATATTAAGAAGAGGTGGCAAGAATACACAGAAGAACTGTATAAAAAAGGTCTTAATGACCCAGATAACCAAGATGGTGTGATCACTCACCAAGAGCCAGACATGTTGGAATGTGAAGTCAAGTGGGCCTTAGGAAGCATCACTATGAGCAAAGCTAGTGGAGGTGATGGAATTCCAGTTGAGCTATTTCAAATCCTAAAAGATGATGCTGTTAAGGTGTTGCACTCAATATGCCAGCAAATTTGGAAAACTCAGCAATGGCCACAGGACTGGAAAAGGTCAGATTTCATTCCAAACCTAATTAAAGACAATGACAAAGAATGTTCAGACTACCACACAATTGTGCTCATCTCACACTCTAGTAAAGTAATATTCAAATTTTTCCAGACAAGGCTTAAACAATACATGAACTTCCGAATGTTCAAGCTGGATTAGAAAAGGTAGAAGAACCAGAGATCAAATTGTCAATATCTGTTGAACCATTGAAAAAGCAAGAGAGTTCCAGAGAAACATCTACTGATTTATTGACTATGCTAAAGCCTTTGACTTTGTGGATCACAATAAACTGTGGAAAATTCTGAAAGAGATGGGAATATCAGACCACCTGACCTTCCTTTTCAGAATCTGGATGCAGGTCAAGAAGCAACAGTTAGAAATTGACATTGAACAACAGACTGTTTCCAAGTTGGGAAAGGAGTACATCAAGGCTGTATATTGTCACCTTACTTATTTAACTTATATGCAGAGTACATCATTCAAAATACTGGGCTGGAGTAACCACAAGCTAGAATCAAGATTCTTGGAAGAAATATCAATAACCTCAGATATGCAGATGACATCACACTTATGGCAGAAAGTGAAGAGGAACTAAAGAGCCTCTTGATAAAAATGAAAGAAGAAAGTGAAAAAGTTGGCTTAAAACTCAACATTCAGAAAACTAAGATCATGGCATTGGGTCCCATCACTTCATGGGAAATAGATGCAGAAACAGTGGGAAGAGTGACATACTTTATTTTCTGGGCTCCAAAATCACAGCAGATGGTGACTGCAGCCATGAAATTAAAAGACACTTACTCCTTGGAAGAAAACCTATGACCAAACTAGACAGCATATTGAAAAGCAGAGACATTACTCTACCAATAAAGGTCCATCTAGTCAAAGCTATGGTTTTCCCAGTAGTCATGTATGGATGTGAGAGTTGGACTATAAAGAAAGCTGAGTGCCAAAGAATTGATAATTTTGAACTGTGGTGTTGGAGAAGACTCTTAAGAGTCCCTTGGACTGCAATGAGATTCAACCAGTCCATCCTAAAGGAAATCAGTTCTAAATATTCATTGGAAGGACTGATGCTGAAGCTGAAACTCCAATACTTTGGCCACCTGATGTGAAGAACTGACTAATTAGAAAAGACCCTGATGCTGGGAAAGATTGAAGGCAGGAGGAGAAGGGGATGACAGAGGATGAGATGGTGGGATGGCATCACCAACTCAATGGACATGAGTTTGAGCAAGCTCTGAGAGTTGGTAATGAATAAGGAAGGCAGGTGTGCTGCAGCTCAAGGGGTCACAAAGAGTTGGACATGACTGAGCAATTGAACTGAAAAGGATAAGACAAGTGGCATATCCACCTTCATAAGAGAAATGCACTGAAAGTATTGAATACTCTATTCTGATGTGACATAACATGGATTTTTCTTCATGCCTATATTGAAATACGTTGTTGGCTATGTTTGAATAATGCAGCATACCAACTTTTTTCGTTAAAAATAAGTAGATGTAATTGTACATACTTTTTAAAAGATAGTTATAGAAACAAAATATACAAGAATTAAGCAGTAAGAAACAAAAGTAATCTTGCTTTGGCAATTCAGAAGGTATTAGAAATCTCGTGATATAGTTCACTAGATTATAGATACTCAAAACACATTTGATTGGACAGAATTCTCTAGATAATAGAATGGCATCCTAGTACTATATCTATATGTCTCAAATTTCCTGGGACAAGTCTGTTCCATTTAAATGGAAATAAAAATCCTATTCAGATCATATACTCTTATTTAATGCATAATTTCTATTTCAACTCTGGGTACTTAATTTAGCAGTTTATGGAGTACAAGTCTTAACCCTCTATTTTCTGGCACTGAATCAAGAAGGAGAAATATAAGATACTTCATTTTCCAACTTTTAATGTATATTTTAAATTCTGCCTTCTCCACAAGGCTTTCTGGAAAGTGAGATGCTGACAAATGTGCAATAACCAGCTTTCTAGATGAGTGGACAGAGAAAGAAAACTGATTTATAGTATTTGCCAATTTTCAAGGTGTAAATACTCTTAGTACAGCCAATGTCAAACTACCTATGGTTTAACAGTCAGTTTTCAGTATTGACATATATTTAAGTTAACTCATGAGAGCAGATTCAAGTCAGCTCCACAGTGTCACTGTTTCCAGGCAATACTGGCCCCAGTGTTTGTCTGAGCTCCGATGCATTCATGGCCTATGCCATCCCACAGTAGTCTCCACACCACACTTACCTATGATCACCTTGTACTCTGACACAGTTAAAACTTGGCTGAATTTTGTGCTCTTATAAAACACTAAAGGTTAATAAATTCCTCCATTCTTTTGTTCCTTCAAACTTTTGGATTCTAAAGTAGATAACCACATGGTCCTCCAATATTGTTAATATTCTGAAATTAGACTCTTCCTTGAGATTCTCATTCATCTGCCCCTACAATGCCAAGTCTCCTTTCTTCCTTTTCTTTGAGACATTACTTGTGTTTGTGTGTGTGTGTGTGAACATAATTCTCTTTATTCCAGAGTGTTTATACATCAGAGTGCAATTGACAGATCATAGGATAATCACATTAAAAAAAATAAACAACTACCCACCTTCTTTCCAGAGTGGGTGTATCTTCTCACCAACAAAATATGAGAGAGCCAGACTTTCTGCATCCTTGTCAGCTTTTGGTATTGTCATTATTTTTTACTTTAGCCATTCTCTTGGTATATAGTAATAGCCCATCATAGTCTTCATTTGCATTTGCCTGATGGCTAATGATGTTGAACATTTTTTTTAGTGCTTATTTGCCATTTGTACATCATCTTTGGTGAAATGTCTCTTAATGTCATCTACCTGTTCTCTAATCAGATTGCTATTTTTTCACTGTTGAATTTTTCGAGCTCTTTATATGTTTTAGATCATTATCTTTTGTTGGATATGTGATTGGCAAATATTTTCCCATGGTCTGCAGCTTATCTTTTCATTCATTTAATACGGTCTTTTGAAAAAGTCTTAACAAAGACTTTTTAAAATTTATTTCTTTGGCTGCATCCGGTCTTAGTTTTGGCACATGGGATCCTCCTCGTGGCATCCAAGCTCTTTGTTGCCACATGCAGGCTTCTCCACTTGTGATGTTTGGGCTTCTTCAGGCTTCTCTCCAGCTGTAGGATACGGGTTTAGTTAATGCATGTAGAATCTTAATTCCCCGACCAGGGACTGAACCCTGGTCCCCTCCATTGGAAGGCAGATTCTTAACCACTGGACCACCAGCGAAGTCCCTTAACAAAGACTTCTAATTTTGAAGTCCAATTTATCACTTTCTTCTTTCAGAACCGACGCTTTTGGTGTTATTATTTAAGACCACTTCATCAAACCTTTGGTGAGACATTCCTTATTAATAAATGTCCATTGTGCTGCAATAGCCTGAATTAAAGCATCTCCTTCACTGTCTGGTGTATTTTGTCTTTCACCACTCCTTGTTGTTAATTTATTAGTATCCTGAAGCCTACCCCAATTCCTAGCTGGATTACACTGTGAGGCAGTGGGGCATCCTAAGTGGTGCTAGTGGTGCAGGAGACAAGGGTTAGATCCCCTGCAGCAGGAAAGAGAAACCCACTCCAGTATTCTTACCTGGAGAATCCCACGGACAGAGGAGCCTGATGGGCTAGAGCCCATAGGGTCACAAAGAGTCAGACATGACTGAAGCAACTAGCACAGCACAGCACATGAGGGCAGTTAACTATCTCTCTTGGACAGCCCATCAGGAGCACGAAGACTCAGGCCCCTGCATACCAGTCCTAACTGTGTTTTGATGCTCCCCATTGAGGTACCCTTGCAACACTGCTTGTTCTGATTAGAGGTCTCCAGGTAGAAGAACAGGAGCAACTCAGAGCCTGAACGGAGACACATGGGCACAGCCTTCTCTTCCACATATTAATACTAGGATCTCTCCCTCACTCTGATGCAATACCACAGGCCTGTAAGCATGGTGGTGCAGAGGGGTTGGATAAATGAAGACCTACCACTTCCCTTCCTTCCAGATGCCCCGCCTATAATGCCTTCCTCTGTGAATATAAGCTCAGCCCCCGAGGCAATACCCAGGTTTGGTACCAGCTAGTTAGCCTGATATCACCTTTGCCCCCAGAGCAGGGGCCCCTGCTGCCCTACCAGTCTTGCCCTGCAAGCTCATTAAAAACACAAGATCTCAGGCCCCAGATACACCAGATGGAAACCTTCATTTGAACAACATCCCAGGTGATTTTTGCACACTATAATTTGAGGGGTGTGGCGGCTATAGAGTGTGACAGAGGAAATACTGTGTGCAGAGGAGGGCTCCTAATCCACTTTGAGGGGTCTCAAGGCAAGCTCCTGCTAAGAAGTGACATCTAAGTAGGGTCTTAATGTCTGCAGCCAGCTGCCTGCAAATGTCAACAAGCCCAGAATGAGAGCCGCGGGCTGCTGCCGCGCCATCCTTTCTTCTCTCTTCTTCCACTGCTCTTGGCCCTCTGTGGCCACGCTCCACACCCTGGCTCCACGCCTAGCACTCTCAAGGGCACCTCACACCATCTGGGTAAGGAGAAAACCCCTTTGGCTCCGTGAATTCCCCATTCTTAGAATGGCTTCCACCCCTAGTAGAGAGCAAGTGCTTCTTTTGGAAAGATTTTTCTCTGTGTGATGCCTGGATGAAGGGATGACTGATCTCTTGATGAATTGCATGCTGAACTCTGACTTTCAGGTACTAAATATAGACCCCTGCACATTCTGGGAGACCTAAATTTAGTGGAGCTGGCTTGGGAGGGGGGAGGAGGGGCTTTGGGGGCCCCCCCTGACCCCGCCGAGGGAATGGCTAGAAACAGCTCTGAGTAGTGCCCCAGCAGCAGTCCAGGATTACTTTATTATTCCTGTCAGGGAAGGAGGAGCTCTGGAAATTTCATCCCTGGTTCATTTGTTTGTTACGAGAGTCTGCCAAGGGTCCTTTTTCAATTTCTCAGGAACACAAGGACAAGCACAGATCAAGGAGGCTTCCCTCTGCCTCCATCTGATTTGTTGCCTTCCATGTAGGTTACAGTCAGGTGTTCTCCTCAAGCTGAGCTCCCATCTCCTGGTGGGTTATGGCTAATTCTGTCCTCTGCTGCCCCAGATCTTCTCTGTTTCGTTAGATGGAAGGGCGCTAATTATGTAGAGTGAAGGTCAGAATGAGAGTGGATCTCTCATGCTGCCAAATTGCAATGCCCTGAAGTGTCTGTTCTGGTTAAAAATCCCAGTGGCCTGGCGTACTTCGGGAAAAGCCACTTAGCTACTTATCGTTGTTCAGGCTGGGGGGAAGGCAAAGAAATAAGATCCTTGGTCCTCACCTCTCTTCCAGTAGAGTGAGAAGAGAGCATCAATGCAGCACTTAGCCCCTCCTGGCAGAAAGAAGCAGTCAATACAGGGTAGCCTCAGTTCAGCACACAGAATGTTCTCTTGGCTCTGCATCCACTGCCAGGTTCCCCCCACCCTATCGGCTACCTGTGGATGCAGAAGCCACAATAAATATCCACTTGCTGTTTTTTCCTTTATTAACATGAATCCGTATTCCTCACATATGATAAGCTAGAGATAACTCTCATCTTCATTTTGATTGCTGTCTTTAGATAATGACAACTAAAAATACGTTCTGAGCAACCTCTACAATCATTTTCCATTAATCAGGCTTAATGACGTGGCCTGAGTAAAGAAAAGAGAAAATTTCCTTGTCTTCCAATGAATAAATCTGATTTAGTTGATTCCACTGTGTTTTCTCTCACTTCTCCCTGGCTCCCCAAACACATGAGTTAGAGGACCTCTGGGGTAGATGCACTATATCACCAAGTAGCAGAGACCAAGAACCATTTACTCTAGGCCATTTCTCTCTAAGCTTCCTTCCTCCCACTTGTGTCTCTGAGAAACTGGCTCCCAAAAAAAGGAGATGAGACAGAGTCTGGCCCATAGATTGTTTAAATGGCTCATGCCCAGAAGTTTGGGGATTGTAACTTAAGGGCTCCCAGGCCATGCTCTGAGAGTTTGTGCTTGTGTTCAGTTGTGTCAGACTCTTTGTGACCCCATGGACTGCAGCCTGTGAGGCTCCTCTGTCCATGGGCTTCTCCAGGCTAGAATACTGGGGTAGATTGCCATGCTCTCCTCCAGGGGACCTCCCAGACCCAGGGATCAAACTCACATCTATTGTGTCACCTACCGGCACTGGCAGGCAGATTCTTTACCACTAGCACCTGGAGAGCCCATACTTTATGGCCCGATTGGCTATCAACCAGTTTTATATTTATTAGCACATTCATTTCAGCGTTCCTGATTCCATGTGAGTGTTCTTCAAATTCTCCTTTGAACAGATTTTATCATCTTACTCATTCTCTAATTAATAGATGGGCTAAATAAAATGTTTGAAATTTATTCATTATGTATTTGCATATGAATCATGATTTTAATGTTTTTGAAAATTGTACTTTAGCATAACTCCTGTATTTAATGTTAAGAGCCATTATATTGCATTAATAATCACTCCCTCTATCAACTTCAGTTTCCACTTTCTTAAAAAGGAAAGCAATAGCAGTGAAAGAAGAAAAAATTATCTCCCCATATCAGACTTAATTAAGCAGTTCAGAGTGTTAGTACAGAAGGGCTCTTCTGTCGTTTCCTAACTTATCACAACTAAAGGAAGGAGATAATTACATGTATTCAGGTTTATTTTCCAGGTACTTTGGTGTATGTTCTCAAATTTATACCTCACAGCAACCTGTGATAAAATTATTGTTGTTATCATCATTATTATAAAACACTTATTCTTTATTAGCCACTCTTTTAAATTCTATGCATATCAGTTCAGTCGCTCAGTCATGTCTGACTCTTTGTGACCCCATGAATTGCAGCATGCCAGGCCTCCCTGTCCCTCACCAACTCCCGGAGTTTTTCCAAACTGTCCATCGAGTTGGTGATGCCATCCAATCATCTCATCCTCTGTCATCCCCTTCTCCTCCTGCCCCCAATCCTTCTCAGCATCAGGGTCTTTTCCATTGAATCAACTCTTTGCATGAAGTGGCCAAAGTATTGGAGTTTCAGCTTCAACATCAGTCCTTCCAATGAACACCCAGGACTGATCTCCTTTAGGATGGACTGGTTGGATCTCCTTGCAGTCCAAGGGACTCTCAAGAGTCTTCTCCAATACCACAGTTCAAAAGCATCAATTCTTCGGCACTCAGCTTTCTTCACTGTCCAACTCTCACATCCATACATGACTACTGGAAAAACCATAGCCTTGACTAGACAGACTTTAGTCGGCAAAGTAATGTCTCTGCTTTTTAATATGCTGTCTAGGTTCGTTATAACTTTCCTTCCAAGGAGTAAGCATCTTTTAACTTCATGGCTGCAATCACCGTCTGCGGTGATTTTGGAGCCCCCCAAAATAAAGTCTGACATTGCTTTCACTGTTTCCCCATCTATTTGCCATGAAGTGATGGGACCAGATGCCATAATCTTAGTTTTCTGAATGTTGAGCTTTAAGCCAACTTTTCACTCTCCTCTTTCACTTTCATGAAGAGGTTTTTTAGTTCCTCTTCACTTTCTGCCATAAGGGTGGTGTCATCTGCATATCTGAGGTTATTGATATTTCTCCCAGCAATCTTGATTCCAGCTGTGCTTCTTCCAGCCCAGAGTTTCTCATGATTACTCTGCATATAAGTTAAATAAGCAGCATATAGTATCATACTTAATCATTGCAGCAACCCTATGGGATAGGTATTGTTGTTGTCCTCATTTTCCAGATGAAGAAACTGAGGTATCAAGAGATTTAGCAACTTATCTAAGATCACACCTAATAAGCAATGGATTCTGTTCAAGCCCAGACAGTTTAACTTCAGAGCTTGCACTCTTAACAACTTTTGATTTAACTCCATTTAACAGATGAGAAAATTGACAGTGAAGTTACTTGCCTAATAACAAAAGGCAAGTAAATGACAGGGCCAAGATCTCTACCCAGGTCTGCCCGACTTTAAAGGCTAGCTTCCTCTACCGGAGCAAAGAGACTAAATATTACTGAAGTTGAATACAAGCTGAAATCTACCTACAGCTTTTGTCCTGTTGACAACCTGATCAGATTTACAGCAGTCATCCAAAATAACCCACATCTCATTCCTTCAAAGCAGAAAATCAGCTGAAAGGAAAGTTGTTAGGTATTTGTACCTATAGGAAAAAAGCATATGACATTTTGCATCTCCCTTAAGAATTTCAGGTACCATATTCAGCCGTGTGCTTTATTTATCTGACCTCTTTCCTGTTTGTTACCCTTATCTCACAAGACCAAGAAGGCAGGAATACACCCTGAAAGGCCTTGCCTGGTACCTTGTACAGAAAAAAAAAAAAACCTCAAATATTGTGGGACTGCAACCACCTGATTGGTGCAACATGAAGATGCCTACTCAGCTGAGATGCTGCTCTGTGTCCCCAAACACAATGACTCCAGCAGAGCTTCTCCAAGGTACTAGGTGCTGGGGTGGGCAGCTGTGGGCCATAGTTTAGGAGACTCAAAGATGCGGAGGAGTCTGGCTGAGATCATAAGGAAGAATCTTGCTGCTTTAATTCCTCCTCCTGCAAAGCAGCTCCAAGACCTCTGGCCTTTTCCTCTCCCCTCAGCTCCCTCCCTTCCCTGCATACCCCCACCTATTTTCACAAACAAGCCCCAATAAGGCAGCTTTCCCACCATCTCCAGCCCGGCCCACCCTGAGCATTGCCAAATTAGGGTTTTGCCTCCCAGCACCTCGTCTAGAAGCTCATAAACCTCCTCCGCCCCTGCTGCCGTCCCCGTCCCCGCTTTGCAGCGCTACGGTCCTGTGGCACCTCCACACGCAGCTTTGCAAGCCGGCATCTGCACTGCGGGGCTGTCTCCCCATCTCCCTGCCCCCGCCTGGCTTCTGTTCTCCTCTGTGCGCTGCAGCCTGCAGCTTACATAAGCCCTGTGCACGCACACATGCAGTAAATTCATCTTCTCCTTTATGGAAGCTCCTCTGGCATGACAGGGAAGCTGAAACGCTACTAGATGCACCCCCCCCCCCCACTCCCCGGAGCTGTCAAGTCATCAAGCCCTAAAACAACAAATTCATCAGCAACAAATACCCTGTGACAGGGCAGAAAGCCCTGAATTGAGAACTCCATCCTAAGGAAATAGGAACTGTTGAGAAGGGGGTATCTGGGCAAGTGTTTTAACCTCTGGGCTAGTGCAGGATTGCATATAATTGGTTGGAACCACCTGCCAGCCACACTGGCCTGAGCAGAGCCAGCCAAAGTCATCAGACCTTCCGGGGCAAGAGAAATGAAGGACGAGCTGGTTTGTGCCGAATCTTCTCAATTACTGCATAGACTGATTGACGTCGTAGGTATTTGCTTCCTCCTTGGCTTTACTAGGATGTTCTATTCTGAAAACACTAAACATCTTCCCTGGTGGAAAAGGGATAATCCTAATTTCCTGCTGACAGGATTGAGTGGCCTCATGGTCTCCTCTCATTTCCAGCCAGCCACAGCCACTCTCTTCCACTCTCAGGAGGCTCTCAAGTCTCCCATCAGGAAGCCTAGGACACGGGAATGTCTGTCCTTTACAGTCACGGCCACTCTCCTTGTCCTACCAAGCAAAAGGCTATCAAGCTGAGTTCACCAGTCCATCTGCCTTGGTTAGATGTAGATGGAGCCACAGAATGTCTTTTTAGTGTGGACAGAGCATTTTGCAGGATCTGATTCATCACCCTCAGAAGCAGGAAGAGGGAACTCCTTCCCATCAATACTATGGGGCCTAAGTAGGGAGATTCATGGAAAGGGCCCTCCTCTGTCCCGGCTATCTTGGGACGCCTACTGCTCTGTCAAGCTCAACTTTGCAAAAGTTAAGCCTCCCAGGTGACTCAGTGGGCTTACCTGGTAGCTCAGCTGGTAAAGAATCTGCCTGCAATGCAGGAAACATTCAATTCAATTCCTGGGTTGGGAAGATTCCCTTGGAGAAGGGATAAACTACCCACTCCAGTGTTCTTGGGCTTCCCTGGTGGCTCAGATGGGAAAGAATCTGCCTGCAATGTGGGAGACCTGGGTTTGACCCCTGGGTTGGGAAGATCCCCTGGAGGTGGACTTGGCAACCCACTCCAGTATTCTTGCCTGGAGAATCCCCATGGACCGAGGAGCCTGACCACCTACAGTCCATGGGGTCCCAAAAAGTCTGACATGACTGAGTGACTAAGCACAGCACACGATGACTCAGCAGGAAAGAATCCGCCTGCAGTGAAAGAGACCTGGATTTGATCTCTGAGTAGGGAAGATTCCCCAGAGAAGGAAATGGCAACCCACTCTAGTATTCTCTCGGCTAGGAAATCCCATGGACAGAGGAGTTTGGCAGGCTATAGTCTATGGGGTCACAAGAGTCAGACATGACTTGGTGACTAACAGCAACAATAGAAGTGGAAGAGGTATTTGTCAGGGAGCTGCTCTAGAAACAGGGTGATAGTATGATGACCAACCATCCCAATTTGTCCTGGGTTTAAAGAAGGACACAGGACATTCAGTTGGGAAAGTCCCAGGCAGACTGGGACCAATGGCGCAACCAAGGCAGGGGTAGGGGTAAAGCAGATTTTTCTTGGCAGCTCGAGCTCTGGACTGAAAGGATGTTTTTTCCTTCCCAAAATATACTAGAGAGTACCTGCTCCCTGACAAATGACAAGGAAGAGGACCTCTCATATCCATCGATAAACAGAAACTACTACAAATATAAAAAGACATTCTGGGAGAAGGTGTCAAGAAATCTAATGGGCTAACAATGTTCAGGACATTTAATCTTCAGCTGTGCCTTGTTTGTGCCAGTTGGAGTGGTATAAGTCATAAAAAAGACTCCATATCCATGAAGGCAGGATGGCATCCCCACATTCCACCCCTGGCTGTCCTCATCGCCCCCACCCCCACCCCCACGATTTAGAATAGTAACAGCAGTCCTCTGCATGGCACTTCCTGGGCACTGGATGTGAGCCCAGGAAGCAGGCAGCTACAGTATGATGGAAAGAGTCCTCACCTAGAAGTCAGGGCACCTGAGTCCATTCTCCTCTTAATCCCCTCTGACTCTATGACTTTGGTCAAGCACTTGACCTTCTCTCTACTGTAAAAGGGAGAAAACGTTCCTGCTTCCAATTCTCCCTCCATGGTTGTGAGGATCAAACGAGTTGATCTGCAGTTCCCAGGATGTCTTAAGTATTCCAAGCTAACTCAACTTTTGCCCCAGCTTTGGGAAACATTAGATCCACTCCCTTAGATTTTTTTGTGTATCTTCTTTCTTGTGCCTCTTCTGAAGGGATAAATTAAATCTCTTTCCAGGGAGGTTTTGACCAAATTTACACTCCTTTATCAATCGTTCAGTCCAATGGTCAGATCTTCAAAGTTAGGAGTGGGCTGGAGACCAGTCATAACCAGAGGCTAAAAGCCTATGGCAACAACTCAGGAGAATCTAAAGATCAACTCCATGGAATAACTGAGTCCCTAGGAGACCAGCCTTTGAAATTTGCATATGAAATATCCCTGGGCAACTTACCTTATGATTTCTCTAAACTTCAAGTTCATCATCAGTAAAGCAGGTATGGGGCAGGGGAGAGCAGGAAATGGTAAATATTCTGCCCTGTTCGTGGGATTGTGAGGGTTAAATATCATGATGATCTTTCGTAAACTATAGAATGTAGTATATTTTAAATGTGAAAGCCCAAAGCAATAATTTTTTTAAATTGTGGTAAAATATGTACTAAGAATATGTAATTTTTAACCATTTTAGGGGTTCAATTCAGTGGTATTAATTACACTCACAACATCATGGAACCATTACCATTATTTTTTTCCACAGATTTTTCATCACCCTAAACAGAAACTCTGTACCCATTAAAGCAATAACTCTCCATTCTTGTATTCCCTCAGCTCCTGTTAATCTCTGATTTACTTTCTAGCTCTATGAATTTCCCTTTTTTTAATTATAGATATTTCATATCAATGAAATCGTATAATATTTGTCCTATTGTGTCTGGCTTATTTCACTTAACATTTTCAAGGTTTATCATATTATAGTAAGTATCAGAATATTATTCCTTTTTATGACTGAATAATATTACATTGTATTATATACAGCATTTTGTATATCTATTCAACAGTTGCTGTTTTAATTTTTCACTTATCATAAATTATGCTACAGTGAACATCGCTATACAAGTGTGTTTGGGCACCGGTCTTCAGCTTTTTTGCAGAGCACAATTGCTGGGTGATATGGTCATTCTATGCTTAGCTCCTTGAGGAACCAACAGACTGTTTTCCACAGGGGTTTCTCCATTTTACATTCTCAGCAGCAGTATATGAATGCACCAGTTTCTCCATATTCTCTTTTGTTTTGTTTTGCTTTTATAACCATCCTTGGAGATGTGAAGTAATATATAGATTTTTTTTCAAGATGCATGCACTCTTCAGACATAAGCCATCAATCAGTATGGATATGTGAACCGAGTTCAACTACAGACAGATTGCTCCATTTAGAAAGTATTTATTGAGCAGAGTACACTGCATGTATATGTGGTTCAGGAGAGGGATGAGAGAACTGGAAATACAGATGCAACTCAGAATTAAAGGAATTTAGCCCAACCAATTGGGCAGCAGAAGAAATATTTGCCAAGTGGTTACTGATGATAAGAAAGGGCTCAAGACTTCCAGCATCCATTGTTTCAGGTTAATCTTGTTTTTTATTTAATTTCATGGATCCATAAAATCTGTATCACAGATTTATGAATTTATGAAACAAATTTGTGTATCACAGATTTATGTAATTTATGAAACTACATTTCGGGGCTGTTGTGCACTTGGTGAGAAGCATAAGATGCACACAGTACCATGATGGAATCTCGTCTCTGTAAATTACTCTGAGTCCACTGATGTATTTATTTCCATTAAATTTCCTTGGCCTGTCCAGATAAGGTTTTTTTTTTCTAATTTGAATAATGGAAGCTATATTCATTGTAGCTTGAGATGCTTATTAAATAAACTCGCTGTCTCTCTTCTTACTGAGCTTTTTTCTTTGCCTCCAGATGTTTCAGCACATTTTTTGTTTTTCTTTTTTCAAGGAAAGGTTATGAAGCAAGCTTCCAGATGCCTCACAGCTCACCTGCTGCATGTGAGTGTTTATTCTCAGATCAGTTGATACCAGACTGAGAGCCTGGGCTAGGAAAAGAGAACACAGCAGGCGAAGCTCCAGCCGTATGAAGTCCGAAATGAATTTGCAGTATATCTCTGAAACTATAATCTATGTCAAAGGAAAAGCAGACTACAATTAAAGGAAAGAGAACCAATAGGCTTTATCCACAGCTTTGTGTTTTCTCTATAAAGAAGGAACACAGACATTCCAGAAAATAAATAAATAGTTGAGTCATTTAATAACAAACATCATATATGATACTTAATATGCCTCTAGGACAGGAATATCTATTTGTTTTCTGGTATCTGTTCTTTACTTCACTCTTCTGATTTTTAGCTGGAGAAATGATCACATGGAATAAAAATTGTAATTCCCACCCTCCCTTGGAGCTGAATTTGGCTGTGTGACTAAATTCCAGGCAAAAAGTTGTAAGAAGTGATACAACTGCAGAGCATCTTCATGGAAGAAGAAACATGACTGTTCTTTTCTCTTTCTTGCTGGGCAGAATGTGGATTTTGGATTCGGGGTCACTCACAGCTTAACCCACTGCTTAGCAATAGACTCCTGTATGCAGCCTCTGGAAGAATACCTTGCATTCAATCGGCAGTTGCAAGTGTCACAAGTACCACTGACTAAACAAATATCTTGAGGGTGTTACTCTCCTTGCAGTTTTGGAAGATTTGGTGTTTGAGAGTCTTGGTAATGTATATAGGAGAGAGAGAGGACTGAGTCATAATTCACTCAGTATGATGATCAAAGTAGCCTGAGGGAAATTATATCAATATAGATATAGAAGCATGTGTGTGCTGTCACTTCAGTCATATGTGAGTCTTTGTGACTCTGTGGACTGTGGCCTGGAAGGTTCCTCTGTCCATGGGATTCTCCAGGCAAGAATGCTGGAGTGGGTTGCCATTTCTTCCTCCAGGGGATCTTCCCAATCCAAGAATTGAATCCATGTCTCTCATGTCTCCTGCACTGGCAGGGGATTCTTTACCACTAGTGCTACCTGGGAAGCTCCACAGATATGGATAGACCAGTTCAGTTCAGCTCAGTCACTCAGTCGTGTCCAAGTCTTTGCCACCCCATGGACTGCAGCATATCAGGCTTCCCTGTCCATCACCCACTCCCAGAGTCTACTCAAACTCATGTTCACTGAGTAGGTGATGCCATCCAACCATCTCGTCCTCTGTCATCCCCGTCTTCTCCTGCCTTTAATCTTTCCAGCATCAGGATCTTTTCCAATGAGTCAGCTCTTCGCATCAGGTGGCCAAAGTACTGGAGCTTCAACTTCAACATCAGTCCTTCCAAAGAACATTCAGAACGGATTTCCTATAGGATTGACAGATTGGATCTCCTTCCTGTCCAAGGGTCTCTCAAGAGTCTTCTCCAACACCACAGTTCAAAGGTATCGATTCTTTGGTGCTCAGCTGTCTTTATAGTCCAACTCTCACATCCATATGTGACTACAGGAAGAACCATAGCTTTGACTAGGCAGACCTTTGTTGGCAAAGTAATGTCTCTGCTTTTTAATATGCTGTCTAGGTTGGTCATAGTTTTTCTTCCAAGGAGCAATTTCCAAGAAATTAAAGTGTCTTTTAATTTCACGGCTGTAGTCACCACCTGCAGTGATTTCGGAGCCCAAGAAAATAAAGTCTCTCACTGTTTCCACTGTTTCCCCATCTATTTGCCATGAAGTTATGGGACCAGATGCCATGATCTTAGTTTTCTGAATGTTGAGTTTTAAGCCAAGTTTTTCACTTTGCTCTTTCACTTTCATTAAAAGGCTCTTCAGTTCTTTGCTTTCTGCCATAACGGCGGTGTCATCTGCA
This sequence comes from Antilocapra americana, assembly GCA_007570785.1. Lineage (NCBI taxonomy): Eukaryota > Metazoa > Chordata > Mammalia > Artiodactyla > Antilocapridae > Antilocapra > Antilocapra americana. Next base: position 708,885 of record ML663559.1, read on the forward strand.
TATCTGAGGTTGTTGATATTTCTCCTGGCAATCTTGATTCCAGATATATATACAGTTATGGATATAAATATATTGTATACTTCACATATATAAAATATGGACAAATATCTACTAACAGCTAGATAGGTAAATAGATAGATAAAATAACATTCAGCAGAACGTTCGGTGAGCCAGGGTTCAAGTCGTGGTCCTGCTACTGGCTTGTAGAAGTGTAAGCTGGCAAAATTTTTTGGGAGCAATATGCCAACAATTTGCATCACAATCTTGAAAATGTTCGTTCTTCTTTCATACATCGTGAACATTTTAATAGAGATCTCAATTAAATAGAGTTAGGAGACCAGCAGGGGGAGCTCTCGTGTCCTGCAGCCACTGCAGAGTCCTGCTGGAAGAGAGACTCTTCTTCCGTTCCTGCAAGGACTCAGCCAAAGCAAAGTGACAGACTATGATAGCACTCTCAGCTGCCTTTTCTTCTCCATAAAAGTGCTCTCCTTTCCTTGCCTTGCTCGGGACTTGCACATGGCCCATCATATTTGCAGACCCCGAGTTGTAACCCTCTGCTCTCCCCAAATAAACCCATCATTGCTGGAGAACTATCTGGCAGTCTTATTTGTTTCAAGTTCACAGGAGTAATTCCATCTTTAAGAATCTACTCTAAAGAAAGGCATGGGACAAAGAGCGATGTCCAAAATTTTCACTGTAGCCTTGGGTATGGAGAAAGTTTCTGAGCCTAAGGGTTCAGACAGTAAATATCATGAAGTGTCAGAGTTGGCAGTGAACTGGCGTCTTTTGCATGAGTTGATTTTCACTGAGGACAGAGCTTCTGAGGGGGGAGTTTGGCTTGTACACTGAGGGTCAGAGGTTGGGGTGAGTGAGGGAGCAGGCAGTGAGGTGTCTGCCTCCAACTCAGGCCCATGGGTTTGCTTACCCACAAGGGGCAAAGGATTATTCAACCCAAGCTGAAGACGCTGTTTCTATAAATGAGACATAGAGACCCGAAAACACTGCCTGGTACTCAGGGAAGAAGTGGAGGACTCCGCGAAGAGCCAGCATCACGTGAGGAAAAACCCTCGTTGGGTTCAAGGCAGTGAGACTGGAGGCATCCTTTGGAAACCTGGAGTCTGCAGCTATGGGGGACGGAGGGCACCGAGCCTGGGGAGACGCCCCAGGTGCCGCGGTAGTGGGGCCGTGCTGCCCTCTGGTGGCCGTGCAGGCTGCACAGCAAGCGGCCCGGAGCGAGGGGCAGGGAGGACCGTTTGTGAGCTCACTTGAATTGTGAGAGAGACCTGAAACGGGGTGCAGGGGTAAGACGTATGCAGGGGGAGACACAAGCCAGAGAGGTCTGAGTTACCACTGCTTCACTGGTGGCCGTAGGCCAGTATTAGCCGTGGTGGGGAACACGTCTGGTCTGTGGCGCAACCTGTGCGCTCGACTGCACGTGTGTGCCTCCGTCTCTTCCCCGTCACTTTGCGTTTTCGCCCACACCACAGGTACCGAAGGCCCAGAAACAACGTTGCACAGATTTCTGGCCGGAGGTTTGGATATCACCGGGGACAGCAAGGTAGGAGCAAAAGATGCTTCTGGAAGAAGCTCTGCGCCAGTGTGGGCATCAGCAAATGACTGATGTGGGCTTTTGCCAGCAGCTCTCAGGTGCTGCTGCCAGCTGATTTTAGCAACAGTGGCATCACTGCCCTGTGTTTCTAGATCTGGGGCCTTCCTGACTGTTGCTGTCTGCCAATGGGAGGTGTAAATGGGTTGCATGAGCTTTATATTCCTTGTATCAAATCCTTTCATCCCGGGAAAAAAAAAAAAAAAACACTTCTGTTTTCATAACCAATACCTGATGGACTCAGCCTGTTGGTTAGCACTTGAGCTCCAGAATCACTCAGGCTTGGTTCAATCCTGTTCCATACTTAGTTCTGGTGAAACCTTGAGCAACTTCCCTAACCTACATATACCCAATTTCTTCATCTTCAAAATGGGTTAATAAAATCACTTGACTCATAGGAATGTATGTAACATGGGTAAAATTATATGGTATATAGTATAAAAGCATCCATAGACATTGGGTGGCATCATTATTGAGTATTGCATGACCACTGAGTTGAGGTGGTTGAATTGTAGGGGGAAAGGGGAAGAAAAAAACGACCTATACAAAATAATCCCAACTATCTGAAATATATAAATTGAAATATACCAAAATGTTTTCTCTTTAGGTGATGGTTTACAGGTGATTCAATTTCCTTCTGTATATCTTTCTTTTGTTTTAAAATTATCTATATAATAAGTATATGTGTACTACTTTATAAAAGTTATAACATGAATGTTATTAAAATAGGGACATTTATTAAGTATACATTCAATACTCAGCTTTGCTCACAAATTCAATGTCCCATGCAAGCACACCAAAATAATATGGTCTTCTTGACATTTAATATTCACCATCTTTGTTTAGTTCTTTTCCCACAAGTCCAAGACAAACAAACATTGTGATAATACCAGATCTGAGAATAGTAAAGCTCCAGTTCAGGAAATTTGCAAAAGGTGAACCCTGGAGGTGGCAAAAAAGTTCATGAGATTCTTCTGGGGAGACTGTTTCACTCTTACTGCAAATAGGAGGAGAATCTATTTCTGGGTCAGCTGTGGCTTGATATTTATTAGAAAGAGGTTTCCAGGGTCCATGGTGTCTATTTGTGCTTTAGTTTGCTCTTAAGTTGTTTTCACTCACTTTGGCTGTCAGTCTGCAAGACTAGAGTGGCATACTCTAGGTTTATGCCTCCTGTTGTCACAGAGTGATTAGTAATAGTAGTACTCCCTTTTGCTTTCAAAAATGTTTCAGTTTAGATAACAATGTACTCTCTGTAAAACCTATGCAAATAGCAGCAACTCTTGGACTTTAATAAACAACGGTCTATAAACAAACAAACAAAAATCTGCTTAGAATTGGCCCTTAGTCAACTACCTGAGAAGAATAGCATCTGTTTTGGTTGTTTTTTGGAAAAGTTTTTTTTGTTTTTGATTAAGGTATAATAGACGTATAACATTATATTAGCTCATCTGAAACTAATATCATGTTGTATGTTTTGTTTGTTGATGAGCTTCTTGGCTTGAGAGGTTGCAGCTCGCTTACAGTCTCCCCAGAACCGTCATTCCCTATATTTTCCCTTCTCTAGTTAGGAACAGGTTGGAGCCCTAGGGTATCTCTTTGAAAAACAAGTACTGTATTTTAAAAAATAGTTTCCTGTATACCTATGTGTCTATCTATATCTGTTTAATAAACCCACCCACTAGGAAATTCCAAGTGGTCCTATCAAATGTAACCCTATAATCACATCTTATTTTTCTCCATGTCACCAGGGTCTAGTACAGCAGCAACTTGTAGAAATGAAACAAACGCTGATTGAACAGAATGGACTTTGCTGTGAGTTACTGATGAATAGGTGGTAAAGGAGTTCATTATTTGCGCCAATCTATTAGTCATTTTCTCACCAAACCAAACTTGGGTCTGCTCGCCCTGTCATATCAGAACCACTCTGCTGACACTGAGACGTGGTGAGGAAAAGTACAGTATTACTGCAAGGCGCCCCACATGGGGCCAGGCAAGGAGAGCGGGCCGCTCGGGCTCACACTCCCCAGACCGCACCCCGCCCCCACCGGTGACTTTCAGGGAGCAGGCTTCTAGAGACAGTATGAGAGGGGGTCATGGGTTACATGACTGGCTCGCGGACATTCTTCTGACTGGCTGGTAGTGAGGTAAAAGGCTAGCATTTTGGGAGTCAACATCGTCTTTCTTCTGGTTCCAACCAACCTAAGGTCTGTGAGCTTATGGTCAGCATGCAGTTAACTTCTTGGTGAGTGGGGGTTTTAGAACCCACCCACCAACTCAAGGATATGACTCAGAATATTATCTATAGCCTTTGAGGAGGAGCTAAACATTCCTGACTTTGCCTTATGGCTAAACCATTATTATTTTGTCTTGTTTGACAATTTTTTTTTGTTTCAGCTTTTTTGTTTTTTTCACTTCTCCGACTAAATGTATTCTTTGGAACTCAGGGAAGACTCAGGAGGCTAAAGCTTTTCTACAAATAAGAAACAGGGGTGATGGGAGGAAGGAGTCATCTGTCACCAAGAAGGCCTCCCAGGTTCCTTCTTGGTTTCAGTCTCTGTGTATGTTGTTTCCCAATCAATATCCTGAGAAGACATATTGTTTTGGTGAGAATCCTTATTTACTTTTTAATTTCCTGTTTATTTCTTCATCGTATTTGGAATAGAGTCAGCATAGAGCAGAGGCATTTATCAATGGGCTGTAGGCCGAGATAAAAAAGTCATTAACACGAGATTCTGCCTTTGAGTTTTAGTGTACTACAGAAGATAAAATACATACACAGCATGTTTTTGACTTGCTGGTGCATAATTTTGAGAACCTACCACGAGCATCTGCATTTTCTCTCCATGACCCATGCCTCCTCTCTTCATCCTTCCACATAAGCCTGCAGATTCCTTAACTGCAAGATGGAGTACCAATTTATCTGAGGAAGACATTTACATAAAGATGTGAAGGGGAAGGTGATGTAACCCATCCCTAAAAAGTTCTACAAAAACTTGTGGAAAGCTAAACAAGATGATCCCTGCATGACGAGTGCTAGATGAGTGCTATAGGACCTTTAAAGGGAAAAGAGGTAAAATGAGCTGTGGAGTCACAAAGAGAGGTCACGCACAGTAAGTGAGCATGAACTAGGTCTTGAGTATTGAGATAAGCAGGAGGATGACTTTTCCTGGGAGGACCACACTCTGTAGACAGAGCATAGGCCCCCCACAGAAATTCTAGGACCCCCAGTGGGGCACAAAAGCAACAGTATTACCCCACACTCAGAAGCAGAGGAGAGAGTCACATGGATGCAACTGAGGGATGCCCCAATGGCGACTGCATGGAGCAGTGGGTGCTTGTGTGAGCCAAAGTTTACATGGGGCCCTCACCCCAGTGCATTATTTTTACTCACATCTCCTGAGACTAGAATTAACCCCAGATGGTAATGGCAGTGGGAAGAGAAGACTCCAAGTTGACTTAGAATGCCTTCCACAGTCCTAATCAACTGGGGCTTGAAATTAGTGTTGAGTAGAAATTTGGAAAATAAAGATGACTAGGTTCCTTGCACACTTAGGTTTATAGACTGAGTTGTATACTTGCTATTTGTGTCTCTGTGACAATTGTTGGAAATGACAAACTCACCAGTTATGCATGCTGCTGGCTTGGGAAGGGGGCAGGAGAGGCATTTGTCTCTGGGGCCCATCCTCAGTCCTGTTGTACACCTGACTTATCAGAAGCTGGCTTGCAAGGCGAGGCTGTGGCATGGAGAACCTCAAGTCACAAACTGAGCAATGTGGGTATGGACACTTTCCTATTGCCAAAGTAAACTCAATGCAAACTTTACCCAACCCAATTTGAACTGCAAAATTGGACAGTAAATCTCAAAAAAGCAGCCAGCATTATCTGTCAGATGGTTAACTTACTCTTTGCCTCAGCACCTTATGAACCAGATGAACAATTTTCCCTCCGGTGCTTAATCTGATGGCTCTAATTCCATCATAAGCCTAAAAGAGGTGTTAGAGCAGAGAAAATGAAAAAGAGTGCTGGGGCAACATGTATTCCAGAAATCAAAAATATGCAGAATGTCTTTATTTGTATAACCAATTGGCTTTAGACATCATCATACATTTTCAAAAATAAATATATATTCTTTGTTTTGAAGAAAAGTTCTCATTATTGAAATTCTGGGACCCCTAGTGGGGCACCAAAGCACCAGTATTATCCCATACTCAGAAGTAGAGGATAGAGTCTGCTGACGGATGCAACTGACGGACGCCCCAGTGGTGACTGCATGGAACAGTGGGTGCTTGTATGAGCCATGAATATATCAGACTTATGTGTCTTTCTTGCCAAAGTCAAGTTGGTTAGCTAATTGCCTACACGAAGTGGTTCTGCCTTGCAAAAAGCAAGGGCATGCCTATGGCATGAAATAGCAGCAGGACCAACGTATCAGAAACATAGTGTGAATATTGCCCTGGAAAAATAGGCAGGCTGTGTCATCATAAATCTCCCTTTTTCAATTCTTTTTGAAATAGAAGTTGGGCAGCCCAGTTCAAATCACCCATGGATCATTTTTATACATCTCCTGGGTAGAGATAAAAATCTCGCTAAAATTGGAATTATTGAGCAGCATTTGTGATTTGTCCCTTTTCCTAGCATCTCGGGGTCAAAATAGAATCCACCAATCATAGCAATGGGCCACTTAGTCACTGGAAGTGAAGGTGAAAAGTTCCCATTACTTTGAAGCAGGACAGAAATTGAAAATGTCAGCTTGCATTTTCTGTTTTATTGTTTTTCTTTTTCTTGTGGCTGGAGATGAGGATGTAGACTAGGAAGGGGTCAGTCTCTGAAGGAGGCTTCTAGAATTACTTAAAAAAAAAATCCGTAGTGGTAGATGCTTTGTATCCTGTGCATGCTAAGTCACTTCAGCCATGTTTGACTCTTTCCTACCCCATGGACTGTAGCCCTCTAGACTCCTCTGTCCATGGGATTTTCCAGGCAAGAATACTGGAGTCTGTTGTCATTCCCTCCTCCAGGGGACCTTCCCAACCCAGAGATAGAACATGCATCTCCGGCTTTGCAGGTGGATTTTTTACCACTGAGCCACAAGTGAAGCCCTGGGTGACTTGTATTATGTGTACTATAATTTCACTTTATCTTGTTTATTTATTTCAATCAAATTAATCAACAATAAGATCTTAAATCTGTAGTTCTGGCATTTCTATTCTTAGAGCAAGACACACAAATATATATAATCATTATTTTTAAAAAATCATAGGGGCAGAGGGGAAAGCAAGATAAAAATAGTAGCAACTCTGTGATATCTCTGGATGGTAACATTGTAGATGATTTTTGTTTTCTCCTTTTTTCTTTGATGTGTGTTCTAGGTTTATCATTATTATCATAAATTTTACCTTTCATTTTTTTGGAGGGAGGATGAAATTTGTAAGTGGCTATAAGAAAAAAAAAAAAACACTTTAAAACCATCTATTAACCATGAGTACTAGTATATATGGGACTTCCCTGGTGGTGATAGGGTATCTGCCTACCAGTGAAGGAGATGCTGGAGACACAGGTTTGATCCATGGGTAGGGAAGATTCCCTGCAGAAGGAAATGGCCACCCACTCAAGTATTCCAGAATATTTCAGTATTCTTGCGTGGGAAATTCCATGGATAGAGGAACCTGGAGGACTACAGTCCATGGTGTCTCAGAGAATCAGACATGACTGAGTGACTGAGCACTCATGCATTGGGATATATACAGAACTGACTGGCAATATGAAAAATGAAGTAAAAATTGAAAGAAAAAACATGGTTTATATCAGACTGAATAAATTGGTTATAGCCCAGTTGGATCAACAGTGATAGAAAATGGAATGTTCCTCAGTCAGTTCAGTTCAGTTCAGTCACTCAGTCGTGTCCGACTCTTTGCGACCCCAGGAGCCTCAGCACGCCAGGCCTCCCTGTCCAACACCAACTCCTGGAGCCCAACCAAGCTCATGTCCATTGAGTCGGTGATGCCATCCAGCCATCTCATCCTCTGTCATCCCCTTCTCTTCCTGCCCTCAATCTTACCCAACATCAGGGTCTTTTCCAATGAGTCAGCTCTTCTCATGAGGTGGCCAAAGTATTGGGGTTTCAGCTTCAACATGAGTCCTGCCAGTGAGCACCCAGGACCGATCTCCTTTAGGATGGACTGGTTGGATCTCCTTGCAGTCCAAGGGACTCTCAAGAGTCTTCTCCAACACCACAGTTCAAAAGCATCAGTTCTTCAGTGCTCAGCTTTCTTCACTGTCCAACTCTCACATCCATACATGAATACTGGAAAAATCATAGCCTTGACTAGACAGACCTTTGTTGGCAAAGAAATGTCTCTGCTTTTTAATAGACTGTCTAGATTGGTCATAATTTTCCTTCCAAGGAGTAAATGTCTTTTAATTTCATGGCTGCAATTACCATCTGCAGTGATTTTGGAGCCCCCCAAAAATAAAGTCTCTCACTGTTCCTAGGTTCTACCTATTCTCTGTGAAGATCCCTATACTATTATTACACATTTTTTTATTTGATTGTGGGTTAGTGCATAGGTCAAATTCTATCACTGATCTGATAGAAAAGAGGCACAGTGGGGTGTCTACAAGTGTACCTCATCTTTGGAAATGGCACTGTACCTGTCTGCCACCAAATAAGTATATATTTGCATCCAGTGATTCATGGAAATACCAAGGAGCCTGAAAAAGGGGTGACATCAGTAAAATGGAGAGAATAAAGGAAAACTTTTAGAGACTGCATCATTGACACTGAGGTATACGCAGAATATTTTTTTTTTTAAGTTTTCTGTTTGGAGGTTGTGGGGAGAAGGCTGTCACTGAAGTCAGGTTGCAGTGAGATTGCAGGAAATTTGAACTGAAATTGTAGAAGAAAAAAAAGAGGAGCTCTTTGTGATGGCTAGATTCTCTGAATGGGAGAGGAGTCCCACAGCTTCCACATTCGTTGTGAGAATGAGTGCTTTGGAACATGACTTAACTCAGCCATCCTGATAGGCATGTATGAGGTCTAGAGGGAAAGAGGTTGCACAAAGCTACTGCAAGTTTACCCTCTTTTTAACACTCAGGGGACCAAGCAGTCCTTCTGTTGGATCCTCCCAGTTACTCATAATTAGAAGGAGTGCACCTAGTCCCTCTTACAGCCAAAGAGTAAGGTGACTTACCTGAGCAGGGACCCAGGTTTGTCAGCCTCACCTCAGGGTGATGTGGACAAGCAAGAGACGGGACTCTGCTCAGAACACACCCATCAACACCCTGATGAGCAGCTCTACTGGCTGGAAGGGCAGCTGAGCTCCCGCAGCAACAGAGGCCACAGCAATGTGGGAGCAGGACTTCCATGGTAAAGCAGGACTTCCATGGTAGTTGTAAGAGATCTCTTAGAGAGTCTCTACACAGAGACTTTGAAGATTACATCATGAGACAATGCTACCAGAGACTCCTCTTTGTTGCAGTCCTCTCCGGAATGAAAACATCCCAACCTTCAGTTCTTGCAAATCTTCACACTCTCTGTCATTAGCTGTGCTATAGCTCTTGCTGATTTCAATATCCAGAAGTGTCTCAACACGCACACACATGGACTATTTTCTCAAACACTGGCCAGCTCTCCTCTCATATTTTAAACATTCCTAGACTCCCCCTTAATCCAATGACCATCTTCTAGATACATGCTCTAGATACACCAAAGTATGACATCTCATCCATTACGCTGGTCTCCTGGCCATCATATCCTATATATATATATATATTTTTTTATAAAAGAAAATGACTTATTTACTTATTCATTTTTGATGGCACTTGGTCTTCATTGCGGCATGTGGGATCTTTAGTTGTGGCACACAAGCTCTTTGTTGCAGCATACGAGGTCTAGTTCCCTGACCAGGGATCGTGAACCCTGGCCCCCTGCATTGAGAGAGCAGAGTTTTAGCCACTGGACCACCAGGGACATTCCCAGTTTTAACCACTGGATCACCAGGGAAGTCCCCATGATAATCTATCTTTGTCTCTCATTCATTTTAGTATCCTGATCCCAGTACTTCTTTCACCCCACTCCACCTCAAATATATTGACTTAACTACTTCTCCACTGGTTTTCAGTTCTCAAGGTGCTCACTTACCTCTTTTCCCAGCTTAGACTCTATAGTCCAGCATTACTATCACTCCCTTACATACACCAAAACTCCTTTACTCCTTTGTAGCTCCTTCAATCTCATCACATTTTCTAGTCCCATAATTCTTCTACTCTCCTAAATGTTGACTTCCTGCTTTCTTCTGTCTCCTCAAACTAACAAGATCTTTCTCCTCCTTTCTCCTCTCAGCTGATGACCTTGAAAAAATAAGATCAATCAGAAGCAAGGTGTCACCAAATCTACCAACCCACAAAGGTCCTTAGAAACTTTCCCTTTGTTCATTTACAATGGATCAACCATCCTTGTTCCTTTTTACAGACACCTGTTCACTGGAACTCAGCTCTCACATTCTCAGGAAACTCACTGCTGCAATTATCTCCTCTCTCTTGCACTTATGGATTTATTTTTCCTTTTTACCATAGTATCTCCCATATTTAAGAAAGAAAGAGGGAGGGAGGGAGGAAAGAAGAGAGGAGGACAGGAGAAGAAAAAGGAAGGAAGGAAGAAAAGAAGAAATGAAGGGAGGGCTGGGAGGAGGGGGAAAAGGAGGGAGGGATTTCCTCCAGCTATTGTCTCATGTTTTCTGCTATTCATTATGGCTAATTTCTTCCTTACTACTAAGAGTTTTTCCTGACCACACTCTCCACTTTCTCTTCTTCCATTCTTCCTTTCACTATTCTAATCAGAATCGAGTCCTCAGTATTCCATTAATTAATGTCTGTATAGTCAAAGCTATGGTTTTTCCAGTAGTCATGTGAGAGTTGGACCATAGGGAAGGCTGAGCATTGAAGAACTGATGCCCTCAAATCACAGTGCTGGAGAAGACTCTTGAGAGTCCTTTGGACAGTAAGGAGATCAAACCAGTCAATCTTAAAGGAAATCAATCCTGAAAAATATTCACTAGCAGGACTGATGCTGAAGCTGAAGTTCCAATACTTTGGCCATCTGATGTGAAGAGCTGACTCATTAGAAAAGACCCTGATACTGGGAAAGTTTGAAGGCAGGAGGAGCAGGGGACCACAGAGGATGAGATGCTTGGATGGTGTCACTGAGTCAATGGACATCAGTTTGAGTAAGCTCCAGGAGATGGTGAAGGACGGGGAAGCCCGGCACGCTGCAGTCTATGGGGTCACAAAGAGTCGGACTTGACTAAGCGACTGAACAACAACTCCATTAATACTGTTCTTATCAGTAGCATCAGCCACCTCCATGTTGTCAAACCCATTAACCAACTCTCAGTTTTATTTCTTCATTTGTATCTGAACATTTTGACTAGTCACTCACTCCTTCTTTAAACAGTTTCTTCAGGTGCACTGCCCTCCAGAATACCACTCCCTTAGTTCATCTGACATACTTGGTGCCCCTTCTCAATCTCCACTCTGGTTTCTCTCTTCTCCCTGACTGTTATAAGTGCTCCAAGAGTCAGTCCTTGGAAGTTTTTCCTTCTCTATGCACATTCTCTCATACAAGCCATGGTTTTAAATATCACGTTTGTGAGGATGACTCCTGAAATTATATCCCAAACAGCAGAACTCTAAGTTCTAAATCTGTCTCTTTTACATTTTAACTTTGATGTCTAATCTGTTGTCCAATCGCTAGGTTGTATCCAACTCTTTGTGACCACATGGACTGCAGCACACCAGGCTTTCCTGTCCTTCACTATGTCCCTGAGTTTGCTCAGACACATGTCCATTGAGTTGATGATGCCGTTCAACCATCTCCTCCTCTATTTCCCCCTTCTCCTTTTGCCTTATATCTTCCCCAACATCAAGAGTTCCAGTGAGTCAACTCTTGGCATCAGGTGGCCAAAACATTGGTGCTTCAGCATCAGTCCTTCCAATGAATATTCAGGGTTGATTTCCTTTAGGATTGACTGATTTGTTCTCTTTGTAGTCCAAGGGACTCTTAAGAATCTTTTCAGCACCATGATTTGAAAGCATCAATTCTTTGTCTTTCATGAAATTTAGTTCTTTATTAAAGGCCACACAGACAGTGAGCCTACAAGCTGGAATTCAAGGTTAGGGCTACCTGACTCCGACCAAGACAGCCTCCCAAGAAAACTAGTTAAATCATGTCTCACTGTACAATGTTTTATTTATTCCATTCCTCTTAAATCAGAGTTAATGGTCTTAAAAACCATGTTGAGTTCCTTGAGTCTTTGTATGTCCACAAGATCTATGCAAAAATAAAAAGAAGAGATGTTTCTGCAAGATCTTGTCTTCCTCACATTTGCCCCAGTTTTAAAGAATACAACTCCCTTGTTCCATAAGCTGAGGTAAACACATTTCAGAAAAATTAAAAATTCCAGAGCTTACATAAATCCAATTCAATGTCAAGATTAGAAGGGTAGGAATATGTAAGATAGATGACACTGATTCATCTAAATCTCTCTCTTCCTCCAGAGCATAATACATTTACTGCACATATTCACAGCAATCTGCATGATATATTAGGGTAATCACAGGATCACTCTACCTTCTAAAATTGTGGTTTTGCTCAAAAGTTGTACACATAAATGTAATCAAGCAAAGGATAAACTACATATTTACATCTAAGCTCATCTAAGTACCAAGAGACTCTGTTTTTACAATTTCCCTCCTTCTGTCTCTTCCTTTATATCTTAGAAATCTTCCTGGTATACTTATGAGCTTATGGACACAGTGATGACTCCAGGATGCTCTGAGCGTATTAGTTCATGCCAGGTGGGAAAGAAAGGAACAAAAAGAAAAAGTAATGCCTGGGGCAAGGACAACATGATCTACCCCTCCAAAAAACACATTCAGGAATTTATTACAAACCTCCCATGATGTGTCTTTCCTTTTGAAAGTTCTGGATACAGAGAAAGCTGTATAGAAAATAATGCTTCTCTTGTATATATGTACCACAACTTCTTTATCCCTTCATCTAGTTTAAGAAGGAGGGGACTGATGTCTGATTGATGTTGTTATATGCAGAAGCAAACACAATATTATAAAGCAATTATCCACCAATGAAAAATAAACAATTTTTTTAAAAATTTAAAAAAAGAAGTCAAATATTATAATCACATACACATTAAAAAAAACAACAACAGCAATAACAACAAAAAAGGAAACTAAGAAAGAACCTAAGAAATAATTTAGAAAGACAAAATTAATATGGCCTTTTTCAACTGGTGATAAAGGAAATATTCTGAGCACAAAATTATTTTATAATGAGTCATTTGATTATTTGTTAGTGGTAAATTGAGTTAAACTCCTATCCTTTTGATTGGAAATACTTATGCCAAAATGGTCCTACTAATGTAGAATTTGTGTACTTTTTTTAAAGCTAGAAATCACTTAGGGATTTTCTAGTCTATTTGAATCTGTTACCTGTATTTCAAATGAGGAAATAAGGTAAAGTGATCCGTCTATATAGGTTGCAATGGGAACAAAACCCACATTCTCTGATATTCAACATAAAGGACTGTTCATAATAAATAATTATATGGACTTCACATAATAAATAATTTTTGAGGGAAAAAATAAGATAATGTTTATTTTTTATTTTTTTTAATTGTTTTTGCCATACATTGTCATGATATCACCATGGGTTTACATATGCTTCCCCTCCGGAACCCCCCTCCCTCCTCCCTCCCCCCGGGAAATCTCGCTGCACCAGCCCCGAGCATCAATCCTGGGCTGGCGATTGATTAGACATATGATAATTAACTTGTTTCAATGCCCTTCTCCCATATCATCCCACCCTTACCCTCATCCACAAAGTCCACGAGTCTGTTCTATACGTCTGCGTTCCTTTTGCTGTCTCCCATGCTGGGTTCTCCTTACCGTCTTCCTAAATTCCATATATATGCATTAGTATACTGTATTGTTGTTTTTGCTTCTGGCTTACTTCACTCTGGATAATGGGCTCCAGTTAATGATAATGTTTATTGCAAGGATCACACCCATTACTTAAAAAGCTAAGCAAGAGCATCTCTAGTCTTCTCTCCTGAGTTCTAGAAGGTAATGGAAGAGACAGCGGGGCTGAGGATGAGCGATATTGCCATGATTACCACTGGAAATGAGAATAAATATCCCACAGCGAACCAGTCCTAACTCCAAGTTGGGATGCAGCAAAAACCCAACATGAAATTTAAAAAAAAAGAATGCACCCTGACACGATCGTGACCCAAGAGGAAAACAGTTGATTCAGTCTTCTAAGCTTATTGGTGAACATCAACACAGGGTAGCAACAGGAAGATCAACTTTCTGTTCTTAATCTGCAGCTATTTTTTTTATTAGTTTTGCCATACAATGACATGATATCGCCATGGGTTTACATATGCTCCCCCTCCAGAACCCCCTGCCTCCTCCCTCCCTCTCCCCTCCCCCTTGGAAATTTCGATGCACCAGCCCCAGAGCATCAATCCTGGGCTGGCGATTGATTACACATAGGATAATTAACATGTTTCAATGCCATTCTCCCATATCATCCCACCCTTGCCCTCTTCCACAGAGTCCACGAGTCTGTTCTATACATCTGCGTTCCTTTTGTTGTCTCCCATGTTGGGTTCTCGTTACTGTCTTTCTAAATTCCATATATATGCGTTAGTATACTGTATTGTTGTTTTTCCTTCTGGCTTACTTCACTCTGGATAATGGGCTCCAGTTCCGTCCACCTGAGTAGAACTGATTCAAATGATTTTTTTTTAATGCTGAGTAATATTCCATTGTGTATATGTACCACAGCTTTCTTATCCATTCGTCAGTTGATGGGCATCCAAGTTGCTTCCATGTCCTGGCTATTGCAAACAAAGCAGCGATGAACATTGGGGTACACGTGGCTCTTTCAATTCTGGTTTCCTCGGTGTATATGCCCAGCAGTGGGATTGCTGGATCATATGGCAGGTCTATTTGCAGTTTTTTAAGGAACCTCCACACTGTTTTCCATAGTGGCTGTACTAGTTTGCATTCCCACCAACAGTGTAAGAGAGTTCCCTTTTCTCCACATCCTCTCCAGCATTTATTGCTTGTAGATTTTTGGATTGCAGCCATTCTGACTGGTGTAAGGTGATACCTCATTGTGGTTTTGATTTAATCTGCAGCTATTTTCACAAAATAATTTTAAGTTAATGCAGTAAATTCCTGTAGAATTCCTCCCCCAGGATCTGTTGTGAAGCCTATAAACAGTAAAAAGGATACAGAGTACAAACTCTGAATACACGCATACATTATTTTTCAACAGGAAGGTTTTTTTAAAAAAGCACAATAAATTTGTGCATAAAACAATTGTTGTAGTTGTTTAGTCACTCAGTTGTGTCTGACTGTCTTGTGACCCCGTAGACTGTAGCCTGGCCAGACTCCTCTGTCCATGGGATTTCCCAGGCAAGAATACTGCAGCGGGTTTCTATTTCCTTCTCCAGGGGATTTTCCCAACCCAGGAATCAAGCCAGAGTCTCCTGCTTGGCAAGTGAATTCTTTACCACTAGAAACCTGGGAAGCCCTGCATAAGACAATGTATCACATTAATTTAGTGAGCTGAAGTTAGAAATCACTGTATCTTCTGAAGAGCCTTGTGGATTGCCCTATCTATTCACAAGTCCTTGATTCAGCTTTGCTAATTGAGGATGTTTTGACTCTCATCATGATATTAAGAGTTTTGTATTTCATTCAGATCATCAGAGCTTTAAGAGCATCTGAGCTTCAAACACATAGCCTATACCATGTCTAGAGAGAGAACATGAACACAAGAGTTACTGCAGTTTTGCTTGTAAGTTAGTAAAGCCCATCCCATTCAGTTTCTGAGAAAGCAAAGGATCTGTTTAGAGGAAGAGTTGACAATCCATTAGAAAGGATTTACCCATTGTTTCCATTATGGGAGGAACCTAGTGTTCTGCTTTATAGGGAATAGACACTACAGGGTTGTGACCAACCATTATTTACATCTAATCTAATTATACAAATAATAAATATTCAATACAGAGTACTTGAGGAACACAGAAGACAGAACTGGACTAGAGTTAGGAGCTCTGGTTGAGTTCTTACTTTGACTATGAAGTCTGGCGTAAACTGATTATCTTTTTATGCATCTGTAACCATTGCAAACATTTCCACCTTTCTACCTCATCTCACTTGACTTTTTCTGTGAAGCCTCAGTGAATAATACATGTAAAAATATTCTTAAAAGGTATATGTAAACAAAATTTGGCATTGTTTCTTATTTTTGAGGCATCAAGATAATATGCCAAGGGTGTATGTCAAGGGTATACTACGATCTTTTCATTTCCATGCAATTTTCCTGTGCTTGTTGATCTTACTTTTGACAAGATAGATGGGAGAAACACTTCATTGGTTAGGAGGAAAATTATTTCCAAACTCTTAATCTTTCATCTTTAGCCATGAAGCTATTCATTATTGGAACCACACAAGTGATTATGATTAATATCATATCAAGTCTATGAAATTAATTTTTCAAGGTGAATATGATGAGAAATAAGCTATCTTCTTTCATTTATAGCTACCTTGAATCTCTCAACTTTCAAATAATCTGCTCCCCCTAAATTTTATAAGATTTAACCCTCCTGTGTTCTTAATGGATTCTAGCTTTAAATGCGATAAAAAAAGAGAGCAAACTAAGCAATGACTTTTTTCAAATTTTTAGTGTATCTAAAAATACACAAAAGTTAACAGCTAAGATAATATTCAAGACCTGAACACATGAGAATACTCACTATCCAGATCAAGAAGCTACTAACTAATCTTTAAACTTAAAGTCTATCTCCAATGTTTTCTTTACTAAACATTATAAATCTATTTTATAGATTGTAAACTTTTAGTATATTTACATTTAATCCTATAAGTTTTAATCCAAATATACAAAGCACAGTTTCTTTGACAAAAATCAAAGGATTGTTGTTCTTAATGAAATGCAAACAATCTAACCATTAGGTTCCTCTGTTGTTGTCAATCAAAATATTTAAATAATCTTGATTCTGAAACCCAAGAAAACTTCTTTCAAACATGCCACAAAATTTGAATACTGTAATGAGATCATATGGAGAAGGAAATGGCAACCCACTCCAGAATTCTTGCCTAGAGAATTCCATAGACAGGGGAGCCTGGTGGGCTACAGTCCGTAGGATCACAAAGAGTCTGAGATGACTGAGCACACAGCACAATGAGATAATAAGGTAGGGACTTCCAATTAAGGAGGAAAATCTCAAAAATGATTACAATAATCATGACACTACACTAATAATCAGTTTGCCTACTCTATTTACAATGAAGAATAAATTCTTGGTTCTATATTTAGCCCAAATGGAAAATTAATGTCTTAGATGTAAATAACCACTTTTTCTCTCAATTTATTTTGGTGTGAATATGCCTCAAAGGCCAAAAGTACGTCTCTTTCATAAAATTGTCCTAAGGAACGAAATGAATCTTCCCAAATTGAGCTGCCACTAGTGGTGCTAAGAGGGCAGAGAAAAGGATTCATCCTACAGGTTTCTCTGCTCATGATTGTGTGTCCTGGGTCTGCAGTCCACTCACTAATGGGCTGCTGGTCTGTTGCAGGAGACAGTCATCTGTCCATGGAATACATGAGGCACCCATGATGTTCACCCTCAGCTGAATGGCCCCAGAGATTTGCCTGGATGTCCACAGTTCCTTGGGACGTGTATTTCCTAGTGGAGTGGGTACAGGTATGTGATGCTGTGATGAGGCAAATCATGGGAAATGGTTCTAAATAAATTATATTAATTTGGTCATGGAATATATTACCCAGATATCACTGGCATCCCAATAGAACTCCAGTTGTCCTCTGAATAATGTTAACTCTTCAAAACGACTTCAAGATGAAGGTAATTCTTCAATCTCAAGAACATTTCCTAAGTCACATTTTTATTCATCCTTCACTGCTTCTCCTTTCTTCTTTCCTACCTAGTTTCCTGGCTATAGTCCCTACTCATCTAGCACATATTTGTTGAATGTTTGCATTGTGCGAGGCACTCTGCCAGACTCTGATATACAGTCCCAAGTTGAGCAAAAACAGGCGTCACCTTCTAGAATGTATGGCCCTATGGGAGAGGCAAATCAATCCAGTAACCCTCAAAAACATCTCAGTCTCTTACACCTCCACCCCTTTTTGCAAATATCATTTCTCCTCTCTGGCTTTTAAGTGCTACTCATCCTCCATGGCTAGGTTGAAGTAGTTTTACCCTTGGCATGAGCTTTCCATTAAAAAAAAATTATTTAGCTGTATTAGATCTTCTTTGCTGCATGCGGACTTTTTCCAGTTTTTGTGAGCAGAGGCTACTCTCTGATTCAGGTGCACGGGCCTTTCATTGTGGTGGATGCTTTGGCAGAGCACGGGCTCTAGGCTCACAGTCTTCAGTAGTTGCTGCATGAGGGCTCAGTAGTTACACCTCTCAGACTCTAGAGCACAGGCTCAGTAGTTGTGGCACAGGGCTTAGTTGCTCTGCGACACAGGGCTCAGGGATCAAACCCATGTCCCCTGCATTGGCAGGTGGATTCTTAACCACTAAACCACCAGGAAAGCCCCCGGCCCAAGCTTTCCTTGACTTACTCCAGTCAGCCCACAGTAATTCCTGCACCTTCTCTGAAGCCTATACACCACTGACCCTACCAGAGTCATGGAATAACCTAAATGCATGCCCCATGGCTCAGTGGTAAAGAATCTGCCTCCAATGCAGGAGATGCAGGTGATGTGGGTTCGATCCCTGGGTTGGGAAGATCCCCTGGAGGAGGGCTCAGCAACCCACTCCAGTATCCTTGCCTGGAGAATCCCATGGATAGAGGAGCCTTGCAGGCTACAGTCCATAGAGTCGCAAAGAGTTGCACACCCCTGAAGAGGCTGAGCATTCATAGAACTACTAGTGAAGTTTATAACACAAGGCAGACATCAGGAACTGATCACTCCTTCCACTGAGTAAGGAAGTAGATTCAAGATTGCCACCCAATAGAGGAAGTCCTGCAGTGACTGCCCATCAGGTGGAGCTGATTCTTTGAAAGAAACCTATGCCATTCTCATTCATTCCATTATCTAGCAGTTACCATTCACCTCTATCTTCTGTTGCCATTACATCCTCATGTGTAGGTATCCCTATAACTACAATCTAAATGACTTTAGTAACAGGAACTGTGCCTTATGTTTCTAATTCTGGCACTATATGTTGAGCTCAGAGATGTCAAAGCTCTGTTGTTTCTGCTACAAGGAACAAAAAGATGAATAAGACACTGTCCTCACTGCCAAAGCTTCCAGTTTTTTGAAGGATAAGATGTTCACAAATATCTACAACTCAGGTCTGAGTAAAAAAAAATGCCAAAGCAAGTCTTGAAGTTTCAGAGAAGCCACAAATCAGATCCAGTTAGAAGGTGAGGGGAAAGTTTCTTAGAGAAGGTGGCACCTGAGAGGAACACTAATGACTGGAAAAAGAGAAAGAGGAAGATGAATATCATTCTCCAGGCGTAATGAAGAGCATAAGCAAAGCCACCAAAAGAGGGGAGTTTAGAGTCCTTCTCATTTCTGCCTTGGCCCCAGAGTACTTAGTATGACATCCCATTCATAGTAAGTGTTCAACAAGTGTTGGTAGGTAGATACTTTAGGCAAGGGTAATTACAGTACAAAGGAACCAAAGTCTGTGAGCCCCTTCCGTGAACACACACATACACACACACTCCAGAACGACTGACCTTTCCAAAATGAGACTCCAGGATCTGACAGGTTACAGAGACACAAGTGAGGGAATCAAGCTGAAATTCAAGCCAGAACAAATTAAAACGGTCAAAATGGTATCATCACATCATTACACAGAAACAAGACCTTTTTTTAGCATGGAGACCTGTGTGGCTGCATAGATCACACACTCATGAAACTAGCTCTGTGTTAAGCCCACCAAATCTTTGTTCTGATTGTATTGATGCTATTAATGGATTATAGTTTTATTCTTTTGGGATTATGCATCTGAGGGATTTTTGGTCACCAATGTTTTGAAGAATTTATATTCAATAAATGTTCTTTATTGAATGTTCAATGAATGTTCAATAGACATTTATTGATGGTGTATGCTAAGAAGCTTTTTAGTCAGGTTAACTTGGGGAAATATTTATCAATTGGAAAAACTGCACAATGAAAGAATTGTGAGTTAAGTTTTATTTGGTCCAAAATGAGAACTATAGCCTGGTAGACAGCACCTCAGATAGCTCTGAGGTACTGACTGAAGAGATAGTGGGGAGAGGTCCATATTGTATATGGTTTTAGTGAAGGGGGTGAATGCAGTCAAGTGCACATTTTGGCAGAAGGTTGCTGCTAGTCATAAAGAGCAGATGTGTCTGTTAACAATCTTAATGCTTTTCTAGATACAAGAAGATGCAAGAATTCGGGCTCATAAAATCTTCTCCTGAAAATACCTATGTGAAGACCTGCTCTGCCAGCTTTTCCCAGAGCACAGAATGCCTTGTTTCTGGTCTCCACCCTGAACTCCTTTCAGGGTATGTTGACAGTCAGTGACTATAGTGGCTAGTGAATTACTCCTCGCAGAGGCAGATGGCTAGTGATAGCTTTTAGATGGTACACTGAGCTAAGTGTGGTTTCATGTATGCTTTAGAGACTTTGACAAGCTATGTCACTGTGATCCTCCAAGAACAGAAGGATAGTATGATCAGTCCCTAAATATATTTAACCAGAGCATCTTTTTTTAATGGAGGCTCTCATGGTATTTCGTGGTACACTCTGTGATTTGATGAGTTGTGTGTGTGTGTGTGTGTGTGTGTGTGTGTGTGTGTGTGTGTGTGTATGAGTTGCTCAGTCATATCTAACTCTTTGTGACCGCATGCACTGTAGCCCGCCAGGCTCCTCTGTCCTTGGAATTATCCAGGCAAAAATACTGGAGTGGGTTGCCATTCCCTTCTTCATTTGATGAGTTAGATGCAAGTATATAGAAAATAGGGAAAATTAAACCCAACTTTGCCTAAAAGATGAAGACTGGGGTCTCAATGAGTAAATGTTAACATTCAGGAAATCTTGCAGATGCTTTATATATTCTCTTTTCCATCTACCCTCCATTGTACCAGCTCTTATCCCATCCAACCTGCTAACGATAAAAACAAACAAACAAACAAACAAAAAAACACCTCACTTGTCATGTCTTCACTATGTCCCAGGATACATTTTAAGTGATTTGACCCTCATAATAATCCAATGAAGTCAGCACTATTATTATTATAATTTTATAAATGAGGGAACCTAAGGCACGGAGACATTGAAGAATTTTCCCTTAGTCACTTATATAGTAGGTGGTAAACCCACTATGCCTTCCTGGTGGCTTAGTCGGTAAAGGATCCACCTGCAATGCAGGAGATGTGGATTTGATCCCTGGATCAGGAATATCCCCTGGAGAAGGAAAAGGCACCCCATTCCAGTATTCTTGCCTGGGAAATCTCATGGACAGAGGAGAGGAGCCTGGTTGGTTACAGTTCATGGAGTTGCAAGAGTTGGACAAAACTTCGCCACTAAAGCCAATATATAAATGCATACACACCTAGGCAGAGCTAGTTTTCTAACTGTCACACCATTGTCTACCCCAGAGAGCAAGAAGAGAGAGAGAGAGAGAGAGAGAGCGAGAGAGAGCACCTGACTTTTCTTCCCTCCTCTTTCACCCGCTGCTTATGAAGGGTGCCTCTGCCGACATTCCTCTCCCTCATCCACCTTCCCACCCACCCATCTCCCCTAGCCAACCTTCGGGGAAACGGGGGCCCACTTTTCTTTCCTGTAACGCCTGGTGCTTCTGAAGGTTAGGGTCATCTCAGACTAGCCCTGAGGCCTTTTGTTTCTACCCTCTGTAACGTGAAACCTCTTCCCAAATATCTCATTCAGCAGTTCCACTTTGATGAGAGAAATCACAGGTTTCAGGAGGAAGCAAATTATGCAGCCTTCACAATTACTCTAAGCGGCAGAGTGTGAAAGTAAATCAACATACATCACTTGTGTTTGATGGAACTTTCTTTTGACAGGATCAAGGGGAGAGGTAGGGCAAGACAGCTTTCTCTCAGCTGAGATTCCTCTAAATTTCTTCCCTAGCTTCCAGAATAATAATTCCAGGTCACTTCTCTGACCTTCCACCCTCAGCACTCTGTCTTAATGTTTACTACTTTCTCCCAAAGAAAGAAAAAAAAAAACAACCTTTTGACCTTCCTCACACTCGCATCAAACTCCACCTTGCTGTAATGCTCAGGCACTCCATAATTCCCACTCAAAACCTTTTTTTTCACTTCATTTCTCTTTTTCTCTCATTATGGATTCATCTCTGCTCCTCTCTGCCTCCCACTGCCATGTGACAAATTCCTCTTAAAATAATGCTGATGATTCACCGACTGGATACTGTATTCCATTTATATGTACCTTTTTTCCCCAAGGGGCATAAAGAGTTTCACAGATACTCAGTTTTATTTTTACCTCATCTTTTTGAAAAAAAAAAAAAAAAAAGGTAATCTGTCAAAAGGGGATAGAAATGTAGTTTGGGCTTTTAGTCTGAATTACCGAGTATTAAGGCTGGTAATCAGTTTTTTTACTTTTTCAGACCTTCTCTTTCTCAGCATCTCTTCCTTGGTAATATTTATTTGCTTCAGAGTCTATTAGCAACCACACCAAAAATTAGACTAAAATCTTACCAGTCAGCTGTGCTGTCTCTTAACCAGCCACCCAAACTGGAAACCTCAGTGCAGCCCCAACTCCTTCACATCCATTTTATAACCATGGCCATCCTAATTCCCTCTTGGGCTCTTTTTCACTCCTATTTCCATTGTCACAACTTAATTCAGGCCACCATCTCCTCCAGCCTGGATTTACCTTTTCCAACCGGACACAAAGTTCGCTTCGCTATTCCCCACCAACCTCAACATTTTCTGCACTCCTCCAAGTCAGATCTGATCACTTTGCCCTCAGGGGCCCTCTGTTTAAAATTACACCCTTTGGCGTAGCACTCTGAGTGGCTGAATAGAATAGAGCATTCTATTCAGAACAGAGATAGGTATAATGTATCTGTATTACTTCTAGAATAGAGATACATATAATGTAGTGTATATTGCACAAAAAATGTATTGGAAGCCTATGGTGTTCCTGGCAGTATGTGTGGTACTAGGTACATAGAGATCAAATCCACAGTCCTTACTCTGAATATTAAGACTGAAAGTGAAAAAAAAAAAAAAATATTTCAAGGGAAACAATGATCATAGAGGTAACCCCAGGGGCTCAGTGGGTCCATGAGAGGAGAGTCACCTAGGTTGGGGATGTCAGAAAGGTCTCTAAGGGGAGGCAAACCCTGAGCTGAGCTGTTTGAAACATCCAAATGGGGATGAATGGCTTTGATGACTGTACTTTCATGGGCTTCATGACAGCAGACCAGATCCGGTGCTCCTTGTATTTGGCAGGTGCTCCACAACTATTCAGGAAATTGAATAAATCTAAAAACGATTGGTCTGTGGATGTCTAAAACCCCCACTGATGGATGTCGTTTATTGCTTCTCAACCCTGCCTTCTCCTTTCTTTTGGTGGTTGGCTTCAATCTTGGTCCCACAGGTCTAATCTTAGCCAATAAAAAATGAAAAATAACAATGCAGGCCCCATAAATGTAATATTTTCCCATCCCAGTTTCAGCTCCCCATAACCAAAGAAGCAGTGATTTGCAGGCCATACCGCCCGAGTTAGGCAATTGTGCATCATTAATGTGCTCCCTGGCTAAGCAGAACAAAAAAAAAAAAAAAAAAATAAGGAAAAGGAAAAATGTGTGAATGCATACTAGGCCAAGTTCAAAAGTCAGCAGGCTCAGAGTCACTTCTCACTACCACTGGTGGCCAATGTTATTTCCCACAACCTCCAGGATGAAGTACATGCTCCTCCATCTGGGAGACAAAGCCCTTGGTGTCAACTCCTCCATCTCTCTAACCTCACCTTTTGCTCACACTTCCTTTGTTGTTGAACCTTAGCTTTGTCCCTCAGTCAGTTCTATTAAACTGGCTTCCCAGGTGGCTCAGTGGTAAAGAATCCACCTATCAGTGCAGGAGACACAAGAGACATGGGTTTGATACCTGGGTCAGGAAGATCCCCTAAAGGAGGAAATTGCCACCAACTCCAGTATTCTCACCTGAGAAATCCCATAGACAGAGGAGCCTGGTGGGCTTACAGTCCATGGGGTCACAAATAGTCAGACGCGACTGAGCATGCATACATATTTAACTACTTTCATTTCCTTCATGCATCCAGATTCTCTCACTTTCAGGCCTTTTTATGTACTGCTTGTCTTCTGCCTGGATTGCACTGAACCCCCCTGGATAACTTTGATTTACCTTTCAGATCTCAGGTGAAAAGCTATTTTTAAGAGAAAGCCTGTTCTGATCCTCTCCACCTGTTAGGACCTGGACAGGTTTGCTCCTTTCTGCCTAGAATTCACACTCCTTACTTTCCCTATCATCACAGGTTACATGATCATTGAAATTGTCTGCTTAGTTGTATAAGCTCCCTGAAGTTAAGAATTGTGTCTGGTTTCACCCCTGCATCCCAGTGCCTGGCAAACCATCTGAACTATGTTAGGCAGTAGATAAAAGACTCTTGGGGTGAAATGGAAGGTTGGGGTTAGCAGAGGCAAACTATTATATATAAAATGGGTAAGTGACAAAGACCTAGTATATAGCACAAGGAAACAATTATCAACATATTATGATAAACCATAATGGAAAAGAATATAAAAAAGAGAATATACATAGGGCTTCCCAGGTGGCACTAGTTGTAAAGAACTTGCCTGCCAATGCAGGAGATGTGAGAGTGTGGGTTCAATCCCTAGGTCGGGAAGATCCCCTGGAGAAGGGAATGGCAACCCGCTCTGGTATTCTTGCCTGGAGAATCCCATGGACAGAGGAGCTTGTCAGGCTGCAGTCCATAAGGTCTCAAAGTTCCGGACATGACTAAGGCAGCTTAGCACGCACGCACATACATATGTATAAAAAACTGAATCATTGTGCTGTACAGCAGTAACTAACATAACTAAATCAACTATACTTCAATTTAAGAAATAAAAATACATAAATAACCTGGGGTAAGGAATAGAAGACACAACTTACCAGGATGTAACCTCTGTGAAAGCAGGGGCTTGTTCTGCTCAGTTACAGTTTCTGACACATAATAGACCCTCAACAAAGTGTTACTGAATGAATGAGCTAGTTAATTAATTAAGCTGGCTAAACAAAGCTATTATGTAGGCCTGAGTAGTCTTTTCATGGGTATATTACATATGGTTTGGTCTTCGGGGAACTAACCTCTGAAGAGAGGAAGGCAGCATGACAAAGAAGTCAAAAGTGTGAACTTGGAGCCAGGCTTCCATTGGTTCACATCTGAACTCTATCCCTCACAGGTCAATAGCCTTTTTATGCCTTAGTTATTTTGCCTTTACTTGAGGTCTGTAATGTGACTGAATATCTTAACAACTTTTGCAAATCAATAAAATAGTGCTGGTTACATATTAAAAACTGCTTAAATATTTGCTATAGCAACAGACTGGTCTTACAAAATGAAAAGTCAAGAAGTACTTACTGTCCACAGTTGATAGAATAAGAAATAAATGATAGGTATATTGCCTAAATCTGTAAACATAATTAATTAAAATATCAACATAATTATATGGAGAGAATGGAAGAAGAAAACTAAATCCTCATGTACCATAAAAGACAGCCACAAACAATGTCCAAAATGACAGCGAGGAATTAATGGTGACCAAATATGACTGATTTGAAGTATTAACTGATCCCTACAGTTCTCTGCGAGGCATTGGAAAACTGATGCATTGATAAGCAGCTTTCAGTCTGAGACATGTGTACAAGCAGTTTCCATATAAGTTGGTAAGTTTTAGGTTATAGTTAAGTACAAGTAGCCGCAGGAGCACGAAAGAAGGGTCTCAGCCACTAAAAACAGTTAGTATTTTGAGCCCTCTTCTTTTTAGGTTATTTGGCTGAATTGAATTGAAATCCAGTAAACCACAGGATTACATTTAGTAGACACAAGTCCTACCTAAGTGATTCAAAGCATCCAGTCAATTAGTTAAAATTTATAGACACTGTTTGATTGAAACCTCTTAGTATCACCTTAGATAATGTGACAATAAGATGTATATGCCTATAGTCTTCCATATATATTATCTCTTGAATACTTGTAGAGTTTGGGAGATATTTGGGAAATGCAAATATGTGTTCAATCAGGAAACCTCCCTTTCACCTTCTGTGACTTTACTACGTTTCACCCCTCCATAAAACAAGTGATTTATCCTTAACTGTATCTTTTAAGACCAGCTTTGAAGATTACTGTAAGCAAACAGCAATGAGGAAGGACAGATGACCCCGCCCTTTGCTAGGAGGCAGAGTTTCAATCATTCCTCTCTGCTTCCCTGATAGTTGAGCCAGTAAAGAATCTGCCTGCAGTGCCGGAGACCTGGGTTTGATCCCTGAGTTGGAAAGATCCCCTGGAGAAGGGAAATGCTACGCACTCCAGCATTCTGCCTGGAGAATTCTGTGGACTGTATAGTCCATGGGGTCACAAAGAGTAGGACACAACTGAGCGACTTTCACTTCACTTCATTTCACTCTGGTTCAGTAGTTGGATGACTAAAAGTAAGCTGATTCAAGAAGCTGCCCTCAGTTACCCTCTGAAAATACTTAGCATTTCAGATTGTCCCCCCAGAATCAGAAAACAACTGGTCCTTGAAACTATCAAGTTCTGATCAGTTCTAAACTATTTAAAGTCAAATAGAAGTGGATGTATACATTATCAGCTACTTGGCTAGCACAATCATAACCATGAACCAAATTAGCAATTTAAAGAGAATACAGGAGGACATGAATCTGGGGTATTTAGGGGACCATATGAAGTAATATTAATTAAAACTTTACTGCAAATTATTATCACACTCAAGAAATGTTCCAGGTGACAGTGTTTGGGATGTTAAATCCAAAACGCATAACTTGTATGCTAACTAGAGTAGTGACAATTGTGGAAGTTGCAGAAAGGCAATGAAAATTTTGCTTAATTTGTGTAGAATTGATTTTTGTTGAATAAACTGTCTAACCTTGGCAAATGAAAGAACTGACAAACTATCTTTTTCCTTTCTGTTGTAGATCAGATGAAACATAGAGGTATGAGAATTTGCTCAAGGTCAAACTTGACTGAAGTCACTTTTTGAGTAGTGAACCCTCAGAATGGGGACCCAGTAACAGTCAGATAATTTTCTCCTTTATTTCTTAAACATAGAACTGCATGATGAAGACAGGTTGAAATAAGGCTTAAATTGTCCTCATCACAGTTGTCACCGATGAGTCATTTTAGAGAACAACTTCATGCTAGAACCCAAGAATAATGAATATAGCTTTCATGTCTGATAAACACTGATCATAAACTGCCCCAGCAGGGATTAAAAGGAGGGATGGTAAGGACAGAAATGGAACACAGATGATGTCTTACCTTTCCAAATATGTAATGAATACATTTGTGGAATACTCTTAATAATAAATATTTATTAATTAGAACATCTGAATGATTACAAAAGAAATAAAAAAATAAAAATATAAGAAAATAATTTAACTCATGCAGTGCTTTTATAAGAAGTGAATATAATGTAATCAGTCCATGGGCTTTAAAGGGAAATGAGGTGGCTGGCTGGGGAGGGGACCAAGTGCTGGAAGGTCACTACCCAGTCAGGGTCACAGCTGTACTGGGGGATTGCTGGGTTCCTATAGGTTTGGTCTGGCTCACATTTCTCTTGTCTATTGTTAGGATGGCTTTTTTTACCCAGTCAGCTTGAGGATCAGCACAGATTTTAAACCCTCTTCTGGTAATTAATCTGTAATACAAGGAAAAGAGAGGCAAGATTAGTCACATCCTCAAAGCTTTGGTACCAAAAGTTAAGATCAGATCATATAAAAGAGATCTTGGACAGAAATGACTGGATACATCAGTCTTTCAGATTCACAAAATCGTAAATGAAAATCTTTCTTCTGCAATCTATGTTTTCGTGAAGAAGAACTAGTTCCAGGTAATACCCAGATTCCTTGTTCAGCATAATTTTCAGACTCCTCCCTCATCATTGCCACCAAGTGATGTAATTAAACTAGACATTTGAGGTCCTTTTTCTTTTTCCAAATCTAAGCACAGTCATCCTATCTTCTGCACAAAAGGTGATTTACTTATTTGAAGGGATGGGGGGGTACAGTTGTGATTATATGTTGGGAAGTGTTGCTATTTTGAAAATGAAATCCTGGAAAGAGAATGGTACCATGTAGGCTCGTGGTTGGCACTCTTCCTTGAGATGTGGCAACTGATAAATATGGCATTCTACTCCAGGACACCAAAAAGGAAGAGAAAGGCAGGGATGTGGGTGGGATGGGAAGGGAGGCACCCC
>ML663559.1:737067-759676 GCA_007570785.1 Antilocapra americana
GTACACCTAGATGTTCCTTATGTCACAAATAACCTTTGACTCACCTTCCACAGTGTACGCAGTGAGACTGCAGATCACCAGGCAGGTCAGGATGAGAAGTCTCATGGCTGAGGTCCCGCTGAGCTGTGCAGCAAGAGGCTGAGAACCTTGGCTCCTCTGAGTCTCTTTTATCCCCCCAGTGGTCAGTGCACTTCCTGTGCTGAGAGGGGGGCTTTCAAGGTGGGTGTGGAATCACGGAAAGTCTTTGCAATACTGGTGCTTTCTTTGTTTGAAAAAAAAGAAAAGTTCCTTTGTCCCCACTCACACTAACCCCACATCTTGTGGCCTTTTCTTCTCCTCCTGTGGTTAAAGTGTCAGTGAAACCTTATGTGTGTACAAAAGAAACATAGTTGTCTCATCTCCTGCCACCAGTTTAAATTCAAACCTTCCACTGCACACATGTCCCAAGGCCATGTCGGTGTGATGGCCCAGCCAGGACATGGTGTAAAGGAAAAGGGGTGGGGTGGTCACTGTGATCCGGCTCCCCACTAGCTCATGCAATATTCGCTGTGACGTGAGGCTTCTACCACTGGATAATATGCCCGGGGTACCATCCTTGGGGAGAAGGAAATAGCAGCCCACTCCAGTATTCTTGCCTGGAGAATCCCATGGACAGAGGAGCCTGGCAGGATATATGCAGTCTATGGAGTACTAAGAGTTGAACACGACTTAGCGACTAAATCCCCACCACCATCCTTGATGACTCCTTAGGGAGCCAACGAAAGACTATTGCGTTCACGAGCTTCTCATTCCTCTGCCTTCTTTTTCTTCTCTTTTCTCTCTTTTGTTCCCATTCAATTGACCCCCTTTATTACTCCACTCTTTCCACATGCCAAGAAACAATTAAATAAGGGTGTTTGGAGCCTGTCTATATTCACAGGTTTGCTTTATTGTCATACCTTTTAAAGAGGATTTTGAAAATTTGACCTGATAAACTTTATTTTCAAAAAAAGTAAGACAAAATTATAATATTATCATTCAGATTGTTTTTATTTTTAATGTTTTGCAATGAGTCTGTGTTGATATACATATGTTTGGATAATTGTGACAATTACAAATACTGATATCTTTACAGCAATGTAAATATCCTCCCATGCTTCTTCATTGTCTTCATATTTCTACTGTGTAAGTGCATACAAAAGGACTTCCCTGGTGGTTGAGTGGTAAAGAACCTGCCTGCCAAGCAGGAGACATGGGTTAGATCCCTGGGTCAGGAAGATTCCTTGAAGAAAGGAATGGCAATCCCCTTCAGCATTCTTGCCTAGCAAATCCCATGGACAGAGGAGTCTGGCAGGCTACAGTCCATGGAGTCACAAAAAAGTTGAACAAGACTTAGAGACTTAACAACAACAACAACAAACACACACAGACACACTAAATTATTCCTTTATAACTTATTGTCATGAAGACTATATCTATAAGGTAAATTTTCATTAATATACACTGAATAAATTCCTTTTAATAACCTGGAGTAGGATTACCAGGCAAAATCCTATGATCATCTTTATAACTCTTGCAACATATTGCCATAGTCTTCCCAAAATGTCATTTCAATCGCCAATACTTCTAGCAGTATTTGACTGCATCAGTTACAATATAATCTTTCTGGCCCTCGATTTGTTGTTTTGGAGTTTTGTCTTGTCTTGTTTAATAGATATCTATAAAATGCATGTATTAATTATGTGTGAAGCTAAAAGGTTTTGTCAATACTATTAAGGGATATGAAAATAACATTCTTATGAAATGTATGTATAGCTAAAAGCTTTTGCCATTGCTATTAGCGATATGAAAACAAATTCCTATATTTCTATAAAATTATAGGTTAAAGTTTAAGATATTTTTCATCAATGGCATACAATTTTCCAGTCAAACTCTATTCAGAATTTCAAATAACTTTTTAGTTATTGCCACCTGGCTACCATCAGTCCTTAAACTCTGAACACATCTTGCTACTCAGACCGCTTCTCTTCCTATTACTCTGTGACACTGAATAAGGTTCTGTCT
The DNA here is from genome assembly GCA_007570785.1 of Antilocapra americana. Taxonomy (NCBI): domain Eukaryota; kingdom Metazoa; phylum Chordata; class Mammalia; order Artiodactyla; family Antilocapridae; genus Antilocapra; species Antilocapra americana. Next base: position 739,111 of record ML663559.1, read on the forward strand.
TCTAGTCAGTTTCCAAATACAGATTACTGAGATCGTCTTAGACTCATTTCTAGCCACCCATTTGTTTTTCCCAACGAATCTGTATGAAGTATACCTTCTAAGTAGCTCTTGTACATGTGCTCTCTCTGCACTGTTCAAGGCAGGACCTCACCTTTCCTGGTTCAGACCACTGCAATACACCAGCTGATTCCCCAGGTTTGGGCCTCTTCTCTTCCCAATCTGATCTCCTCAGTATTGCCTGAATAAGCATCCTAAAGCCTTAATCTGATCAAGTTGTCCTGCTGCTGAAAACTTCTTTGCTAATTTCTATTGCCTACAAGATTCATTTCAAATCTCATATTGTCTTATTATAAAGGTGTTCAAGATCTAACACTGCTTTTCCTTTAAGACTCACCTTTCACCACTCATCCTTCTGCTCCTAAGTAAGCCTCTAGACTTAACAAATGTCTGGTTAATCAACCAAATGGGCCATCCTCTTTTCTACTCCTCACTTACTGTTTCCTTCATCTGGAATGCCCATTTCATATCCCTATATAATTATGTATAAATTACTCCTCTTCCTACGAATTTTCCTGAATTCTCTATATACATTTAGCAGTGTCTCTTTTTATGCTCTCTTGGACCTTCCTAGCCTCTAATTTCATTTTACTCTCCACTCAGTTTTATTTTTCTATCTCCTACCAGATGGCAGGCTCCTGGAAAGTAGGTAATTTGCCTCAGATCTGTCTACTAGTGGAAAGTCTGCTATAGAGTGGTCATTCACCAAATGGTCTGTGAATGAATGAGTTCTTTTCAAAAGACCAGAATTAAAATGATTTTACATTAAGAAAAGGATGATCATCTAAAAACATTGTGCCTAAACATTGTGCGAGAATACTGTGCCTATATCTTCTTATGTTTATAATCATATAGAAAATTTGACCTGTGACTGAATTCTTACTTAGCATATTGAAATAGAATTTCTTAAACTTTGATAATGAATTATTCATTTCCAGTTTTTCAAAGCATTCACTAGAGTCTCTGATGGGGAATAATTAAGCAATCAATAAAAATTGGAAACCTAGTACAAAATGACTATAATCTGTTAATGTTTGAACATTGATTAACTACCAGTTGAAAGATAATAGCAAAATTTTCTCTCATCTTTGACTCCTCTTTCTCCTACAAGTCCTACCAATTCTGTCAGAAAATACTGTTGTCTCTCTGTCTTCAAAATAGAATTTAAACCTTTCTCATTACCCCAAGGGATCCAAGTCTAAACAACCATCATTTCTCACCTGGATTGGTGGATTCATGGAATAGCCTCCCTCCAAAATGGATTTCTTTATTCCACCCTTACTTTCTTTTGGCAAATTTATAATCTGACAAATGTGATCATTTCAAAATGTGAGTAATATGCTAATTTTCTGCTCAGAATTCCTTCAATGGAATATATTTTCATGAGTGAACTCCAAAGTCTTTTTACCACCTATGTATTGTTGAACATGGGCTTCCCTGGTGGCTCAACAGTAAAGAATACACCTGCAATGCAGGAGATGAGGATTTGATCCTTGGGTAGGGAAGGATAGCTACCCACTATCCTTAATATAATAGATAATATAGCTATTATACTGGAGGAAATAGCTACCCACTCCAGTATTCTTGCCTGAAAAATCCCAGGGACAGAGGAGCCTGGCGGGCTATAGTCCAAAGGGTTACAAAGAGTCAGACACACCTGAGCAACTATGTGGGCAGGCAGGCAGTAAGTCCTTATGTATCAATAATTACTTTAAATGTAGGTGGATTAAATTATCCAGTCAAAAGGCATGGAGTGACTATATGGATTTTTTTTTTTAAAAAGGTCCAAGTACATACTGCCTACAATAGACTCACTTCATCTTTAAGGGCACACATCAGTTAGAGTAAGGGAATGTAAGAAGACATCCCATGAAAGTGGAAACCAAGAAGGCACAGGAGTAGCTATATTTATATTAGACAAAATAGACTGTAGGCCAAAAATTATAACAAAGTGACAGAATGTTTTTATATAATGATAAAAGGGTCAGTTCATTGCGAGGATATAACAACTGTAAAGACTAAATATATAGGATATTTACGAGCGTTTACAAATACCTCCAGACTCTATGCTCCCATCTCCTATTTACTCCCTGACATCATCCTCTGTTACTCTCCCCACCTTGTGTCTTCACTGTGATCACAATGGTCCCCCTGTCGCTTCTCAGACATGTCAGGATGCTTCTGTCTTTAAGTCTTTTCATTTGCTAGTTACTTCGCCTGGTGATTTCTTCCCTTGGACATAACCATGGCTCAGGCCCTCATCCCCTTCCATTTTTTTGCTCAAGTATTTTTCTCATTGTGGCTTTCCCTGACCACCCAGTTTAAAACTGCACACATATACCAATTCTGGTCTCACTTGATTTCTCATTGCTCCTCTACTTTCATTAATAGGACCTAGCACCTTCTAATATGACAAGAATTTACTTTTTTTTAGTATGCACCTTTTTCCTGGAATTGTTTTTCTTTTATTTTTTCTTTTATTTCCTCAGAGTCTAGGATAATGCCTGGCACTAAAAAAAAGGACAAGAATTAAAGCTATTATTTTGTTCTTTGTTTTCTTTCATTCATTTTGTCCTGTAAAAAGTGAAACCTTAGGAGAATGAATGCTATCCACTTGTAGCAACATGAATGGACCTAGAGATGTTCATACTGAGTAACGTAGGTCATACTCAGAAAGACAAATATCGTATGCTATTGGTGATGTGCGAATGGTTTTTTAAGTACAAATGAACTTATTTATAAAACATAAATAGAGTAATGGATGTAAAAAACAAATTAATGGTTTTTATGGGGGGAATTGGGGAAGGTTGGCCTTCCCTGGTAGCTCGGTTAGTAAAGAAGCCACCTGCAATGCAGGAGACCCCAGCTTGATTCCTGGCTTGGGAAGATCCCCTGGAGAACGAATAACCCCACTCCAGTATTCTTGTGCTTCCTTGCTGGCTCAGCTGGTAAAGAATCCACCTGTAATGTGGGAGACCTGGGTTTGATCCCGGGGTTGGGAAGATCTCCTTGAGAGGAAATGGCTACCCACTCGAATAATCTGGTCTGGAGAATTCCATGGACTGTATAATTCATGGGGTCACAAAGAGTTGGTATAAATAGGGATACTGGGATTGACATACACACACTATTGTATATAAAATAGGTATTTAAGACCTATTGCATAGTACAGGAGACTCTACTCAATCCTCTGTAATATCTTATGTGGGGAGAGAATCTGAAAAAAAAAAAGGTGTTTTGTATATATAATTGATTCATTTGCTATACAATTGAAACCAAAACAATGGTGTAAATAACCTATACTCCAATCAATAACTTTTAAAAATAAAATAAAGATGACTGCAACTATTATTGTTTGAAACATATTTTCAGTGCAATTTTCCACATATTATAATTAGCTTTTTTCCCTCTTTTAAATAGTTTTGATATATTTTTCTGATAAAGACAATGCAATTATTGTTAAAGAAAATTCAGACACTATAGAAAAAAAAATTTAAGGAAAATTCACCCAAATCCCACTTCCTGAGATAACTCTTTAATCACTATTGATGGACCTTCTTCCATACATTCCTCAGATACATAAACCTACACACATTTCAGTTCACAGTCTTTTGACAGCATTCAATGGCTGTAGATTTGCTAAGCACTCAAGGACATTAATCTGTTTAATAATAGCAATATTAAAAATTAAGTAAAATTATTGTCTATATTTTATAGATGAGAAAATTAACGATCGAAGATGTTAAGTAATCCACTTACAGTCCCAAAGCTTAGGGTTAACAGAGTGAAGATTCAAACTCATATCTGCCATATTTCAAAACCTAAGCTTTTAACCAATATCCTATACTGTCAGATACTCTCTACTCTCTATTGATAGACTCTGAGTTAGTCTCTCTTTTTAAACCCTAGACCCCAGAGCAGTAAGAATAGACATGTATTTGAACTTTTTGTACTTTTCTGTGTATCTCTTTGCATCAGTTTCCTCCAGAAAGTTTTCGCAAAGCAATCTTTTACTATCATACATACTGCTTTCTCAAAAAGATATGCAAAGACTGAAGATATAAAAATGAAGCTTACTGACAGATAAATGCCACATAAGATAATTCTCAATGGTCATCTCTTTTCCACTGATCTACAAAACCAAATTTGTTACATGAAAGTCACTATATAGATATTTGTTTGTAAAACACACACACAAAAACTGTGGCTTATAGTAAGTTCAAAATGGGACTTAACTTACCCTCTCACCAATCAGGTACAAAAATACATGCTTTTCCAAATTAACCAATACTGGGTATTATCAATCATTTTAGCCATGCTTTGACCACTAGTAAAATTGAAAATATTTTATAAATTGCCTTTTGTAATTTTTGCCCATTTCTTTGGAATGTCTGTACCTTTCTTTTACATTTGTGAGAGTGCTTTCTCATATTTATTACTAAATAAATATTTTTCTACTAAATTTTCTGATGATTGCAATGCTGGTCACATGCAAAAAGTGAAGGACTTGGTATATACAAGTTTATGCACTTTCACACAAACTACATATACTTCGTGCAAACCTCAAGAGTATCTTTTCTAACAGAATGCCTCAGCTTAAAAATATACATAAAATATTTCTCATACAAGATCTAGACCAGGAGACTTTCTGCATGAGGGGTTCTTTTTTTTTTTTTTTTTTGCGGAATCTCATCAAATCCATAGGAAAAGAATATTGTTTATTATGTGGAGATCTTCCACTATATGTTCTTTACTTATTAATTAGGTGACTTATTATAAAAAAGCACCTTCTAAAAAGGAGTACAAGAAACTATGCCACGGATGCCACTAGAAGTTCCACCACATACTAGCTTGGAGGATCAGCCAATCGGTGAATTTCAGTGACTCAGTGCTTCTATCTTTACTTTCATCAATCTCTTGGAAATATGGTGGAAGCTGGTAATAAATACTATGTCTACAAAATACTCATAATGTATAAATTATTAGTGTAATCTCTAATCATGCTCTTTTTTGCCATGTAGACCGAAGCATGTCAGACAATAATGCAGGTAAGGAAATGAAATTAAGGAAATTACATAGTTCATGGATCCATTTTTGTGTTAAAGTTCAGGATAATTAAAAGGCAAAGTGGAGAGGGACAGAGAGAGAGAGAGAGAGAGAGAGAGAGAGAGAAACAAAAAGTACCTAATGTGAATTGAATGAGTAGCGTGTTCACACTCATGGGGTTTCTAAGCAGAGTTTGGCAGGTACTATCAATGGATGCTGTGAAACTGGTCTTCATACTTTTATTTTCAAGTTGCCACCAAAAACTCTCCTGACCCAAAGCAATACATACATCTTTCTGACATAATATCAGAAATCTCTTCATTAAAACCATTCACTCATAAAGTTATTCTTTCCTTCAATAAAAATAGTTATTACTATGTATAAGATACTGTCTTAGAAATAGGAGGAAGAAAAGAATAAGCAAGACTCATGCCCTGATAAGTGATATTTTTCTATGTCTAAGAACATATAGAGAGCCTCCCAAGTGGTGCTAGTGGTAAAGCATCCACATGCAATGAACAAGATGTGGGTTCCATCCCTGGGTAGGGAAGATCCTCTAGAGGAGGGCATGGCAACCCACTCCAGTATTCTTCCCTGGAGAACTCATGGACAGAGGAGTCTGATAGGCTACGGTCCATAGAGTCGCAAAGCACTGGACACGACTGAAGCAACTTAGCACACACATATGCACATATAGATGTGTATCATAACCCATTGCAACATGATCTGTACTATTATAGCTTGATCAATTACTTGAAATTGAACATTGACTCTCAAGGAGTCCCAGATAATCCTGGGATATATTAAACATAGAACCTCACTCTCAGGTATTAACATTGAACTCTGGTTAATACATTACACAGCAGACTGCCACCCTATGCAGCAGAGAGGGTCCCTAAGGAAGCTCACAGAGAAGATAATTCTGAAGAAAGAACAGTGAGAAGGATGGTTCTGTGGGCATTTCCCAAGTGTTTTAAACCAAATTATAGCTTTGAAAGTTATTCTAAGCAACTCCTGCAGCTCCATTACAGGAAAATAAACGACCCAATCAAAAAGTGGGCCTAAGAATGAAACAGACATTTCTCCAAAGAAGACATAAAAATGGCTAACAAACACATGAAAAGATGCTCAACATCACTCACTATCAGAGAAATGCAAATCAAAACCACAGTGAGGTACCACTTTACACCAGTCAGAATGGCTGCCATCCAAAAGTCTACAAGCAATAAATGCTGGAGAGGATCTGGAGAAAAGGGAACCCTCTTACACTGTTGGTGGGAATGCAAACTAGTACAGCCACTATGGAAAACAGTGTGGAGATTCCTTAAAAAACTGAAAATAAAACTGCCATACGACCCAGCAATCCCACTGCTGGGCATACACACTGAGGAAACCAGAATTGAAAGAGACACGTGTACCCCAATGTTCATCGCCGCATTGTTTACAATAGCCAGGACATGGAAGCAACCTAGATGCCCATGAACTGACGAATGGATAAGAAAGCTGTGGTACATATACACAATGGAATATTACTCAGCATTAAAAAAAAATTCATTTGAATCAGTTCTACTCAGGTGGATGGAACTGGAGTCTATTATCCAGAGTGAAGTAAGCCAGAAGGAAAGACAACAATACAGTATACTAACACATATATATGGAATTTAGAAAGATGGCAGCGAGAACCCTGCATGTGAGACAGCAAAAGAAACGCAGATGTATAGAACAGACTCGTGGACTCTGTGGAAGAGGGCAAAGGTGGGATGATATGGGAGAATGGCATTGAAACATGTTAATTATCATATGTGAAAATCAATAGCCAGCCCAGGTTTGATGCTCAGGGCTGGTGTACCGGGATGACCCAGGGAGAGGGAATCCGGAGGGAGGATGGAAGGGGGTTCTGGAAGGGGAACATATGTATACCCATGGCAGATTCATGCCAATGTATGGCAAAACCAACACAATAAAATAAAGAAAAAAATTTAAAAAAAGAGAAAAAAAATGTATATGAAAATATCAGTATTTCATATCAATACTGATATGAAAATATCAGTACACACACATGTATGTCTGCATAAAAAAAAGAAAAAGGAGCATGGGTGTTCATTTTCAATAAACTTGGAAAATTTGTGTATTATTAAATCATAGTATTAATATATCACTATATTAAAGAATCTGAAACCAATAGTAAAATGTGGATAGCATCACTTTTCCTGAATATTTTTAACTTACAGAAGACTTTCTCATAGAAGACTTAAGCCAACTGGAGATATACTTTAGAAATACCAGTGCATTGGTATTCTGTCCAGAGAGGGCCATACTAAAAATTAGGTGTGATGAGGTGGACACTAAACATAACCAAGTCCAAACTAGAGTCTGTCCCTGAGCAAGAGATATCAGAAATATTTTGATGATAAATTCAGCACAGGTATGGAACTTGACGCTGAGGGGATATTCAGTTGGATAATACATTATTTAGTTAAAATCCCCATCCTGGGGACAAATCTTGACTCTGTGGCACTTTTCTTCATGATTATGACATTGTTTCTGCTTATTTTCACATAAAAATATATAATTATACATCTTGCTTTTCTCACAGCTTAGAAAAAGGTCTAGTCTTATTCAGTAATAAATTAAAACAATAACTGATGCTGTTTTGTCCTAGAAATTGCTAATAATGAGTGCTTAACCTTAACATGATGGGATTTTTTTTTTTTTTACATTTACATTGAGATGCTATACAAAGAATTACTTTTTTTCTCCAGAATACAGGAGTTATATGGAAAAATAGCTATTTCACTGGCATGGTCTTTTTTAAAAATATATATTTCTATATTTATTTGGCTCTGCTGACTCTTCATTGCTGTGAACTGGCTTCCTCTAGTTGCAGCTCATGGGCTCTAAATTGTGGGCTCAGTAGTTATGTCATAGGGGCTTAGTTGCTTGCCCCTACAGCATGCAGGATCTTGCCAGACAAAGGATCGAACTTGTGTCCTCTGCCTTGACAGGCAGATTCTTAGCCAGTTGGCCACCAGGGAAATCCCTTGGCATGGTCTTTGAGTGCTGGTTTTGTGTAGTTGCTAACTCATGTCTGGTTATCTTCCAGCCCCATGGACTGTAGCTGACCAGGCTCCTCTGTCCATGGAATTCTCCAGACAAGAACACGGGAGTGGGTTGCCATTTCCTTCTCCAGGGAATCTTCCTGACCCAAGGATCAAACCCACGACTAGATTCTTTACCACTGAGACACCTGGGAAACCCTGGTCTTTTATTACTTATAGTCAAATCTGTAAAATTACATTTAATAATTTTTTTAAACTGGTGAATTCTAATGAGCTCTGCTGGACAGATATTGTCCCTAAATGATAGATACTATTAATAATAATAATTCCATACTAATAGCTAATAATTCCATACTATAGACTGGGGTTAACCTAGACACCCCACCACATGTTTTGTAAATAATGTTTTGTCAGAACACACCAATTGCTTAGATATTTTTATGGATGCTTGTACACTGCAGTGTCAGGGCCTCTGTATCACATGGAAAAAAGTTAATGTGTTTTCCATTAAAAAGTTTGCTGACTCCTGGGTCAGTTCCTAATTTGTATGCCTTGTTGATGGAGAAGGCAATGGCACCCCACTCCAGTACTCTTGCCTGGAAAATCCCATGGACAGAGGAGCCTAGTGGGCTGCAGTCCATGGAGTGGCTAAGAGTGGGACATAACTGAGCGACTTCACTTTGACTTTTCACTTTCCTGCATTGGAGAAGGAAATGGCAACCCACTCCAGTGTTCTTGCCTGGAGAATCCCAGGGACAGCGGAGCCTGGTGGGTTGCCATCTATAGGATCGCACAGAGTTGGACACGACTGAAGCGACTTAGCAGCAGCAGCAGCAGCAGCTGAATTTTGAGGGCTTCTCTGGAGGCTTAGGCTTCCCTAATAGCTCAGATAGTAAAGAATCTGCCTGCAATGCTGAAGATTCCAGTTCGATTCCTGGGTCCAGAGATCTGCTGGAGAAAGGATAGGTTATCCAATCCAGTATTCTTGGGCTTCCCTTGTGGCTCAGCAGATAAAGAATCTGCCTGCAATGTGGGAGATCTGGGTTCTATCCCTGGGTGGATAAGATCCCCTGGAGAAGGGAAAGGCTACCCACTCCAGTATTTTGGCCTGGAGAATTCCATGGATTGTATAATCCATGGGGTCGCAAAGAGTTGGACATGACTGAGTGACTTGCACTTTCACTTTTGCTGGAGGCTCAGGGGTGAAGAATCCACTTGCCAATCAGGAAATGTGAGTTCTATCACTGGGCTGGGAAGATCCCCTGGAGAAGGAAATGGCAACCCACTCCAGTATTCTTAGTCTGGGAAATCCCATGGACAGAAGAGTCTGGCGGGCTACATTCCATGGGTCTGCAAAAGAGTCAGATATGACTCAGTGACTAAACAACAACAAGCTGAATTTTTTAGTAGTAACAATTATTTAAAATAATAATTATTAGTATAGCATTCAAACAAAAGAAAGGATCAGTATATCTTGTATTTAAGGTAGATCCATATAAGAAGTATGCTGAGAGTAGGTATTGTTGGAAGAACTGTTTTTTCTAATCTAGTTAGGAATCTATAGAAGCAGTATTTTTATAAGCAAAGATAAAGTTATACAATCTATTTCTGTTGGAAAACAAGCTTATTTTTCTTTTATTTAATAGTTTAATACTAATTATAGAAAATTGTTTGAAAAGCAAAAATGAAAGTAAAATCATCTACTAAGCATCTATAATTCTACTGTCCAGAGATAACCATCCCAGTGTTAGGTATATACTTTTCCAGAATATTTCTTGTTCATGTCAGTAGAGAGACAATAAAATAAGAACACACTATATATACTGTTCCTTAACCTGTTTTCTTTTCACCTAGAAATATTAATGAACATATTCCAGGTCTAAAAGTACGTAACTGTCATTTTCAATGCCCATTGAAATCTCTTAAATACATAAAACAAAATTTGTTTAATTAGTCTTCTTTTGAATGATTATTTAGATAAATTTAATGAGATAGGGGGATTATTACCAAAACGTCAATGAACCTCCTTTCTTGTGTATTTTTGTGTATTTGTCCAATCATTCCTTTAGGCAAATTCCCAGCAGCACAGCTGCTGGGTTATGTAAATGGTATCCAATAGTTTTAGCCTCACCCTTATCTGTGAAGGAGCACCATTATACTCCCAGAATCCACCTCAATTAAAAGGAATAACTGTAAGTCTGGGACTGCTTTTGACAGTGTAGCACAAAATCAGGGTAGAAGTGACCGTACTAACAGCACTAGCAGTGCCGCTGAGCCCTGGTTCTTCATTTCTTCATCCTAAGAGACCAGCAATGATGCCTTTGACAGAGAGTATGGAAGCAAACCACACCACAGCTGTTTTCCTACCAGCTCTCTTCCTCCCTCTCTCTGTTTCTCTGTCTCCATCTATGTCTGTTTCTCTGTTTCTCTGTGTGTATGTTTCTCTGTCTCTCTCTTTCTCTCCACCAGAAGTGTGTATGCATGAATATATTACCCTTAAAGCAGAGTCTCATCCACAGTAGGCCTATGTGGTTTGTTGAAAGTAACCAAAAACGCAGTGAAATTTCGTCACCAATGGTGATGAATACTTTCAAAACCATTAGTCCTTAAACTCAGACCACCATCAGATGTTCCTCAGAGGGTAAACTTAGTCATACTCATGAAACTTTCTCCAGCCACTGCTTGCTCTCTTCAAAATCAGGCAATCCAGATTACTTTTCTCAATTTATTAGTTTCCTCATGTTTCCACAAATTTTGACACTAGGCTATTTAAGTAGAAGTTAAAATAACCTGTTCAGTGCAATGACCTTCGTTTTGAAAAGACAAAGGGGAAAAGAATTGAAAGATGTACTTTCTTTTGGCATGGGAGAAGGTAAATGTAGGGATTTAATGATTTTTCACTATAAAAGTTCTCCACTTAGATCCTCAAAAAATGCAGCAGACTTAAACCACAATAGAGAATATTTCCCTAATTTTTACTCTTCACTGCCAAAACTTGGTACAGAAAGGACAAGTACACATAGAATCAATATGGAAATTTACAAGGACAGAATTTTCATTCCAAAGTTCCACAGAAACAAATTTTCATGTGAGCATCCTGTAAAAGATTATGATTTTGTATTTGAATGCATACTGCTGCTGCTGCCAAGTCGCTTCAGTCGTGTCTGACTCTGTGCAACCCCATAGATGGCAGCCCACCAGGCTCCTCCATCCCTGGGATTCTCCAGGCAAGAACACTGGAGTGGGTTGCCATTTCCTTCTCCAAAGCATGAAAGTGAAGGGTGAAAGGGAAGTCGCTCAGTCGTGTCCGACTCCTAGCCACCCCCTGGACTCAACCATAAGGCTCCTCCATCCATGGGATTTTCTAGGCAAGAGTTCTGGAGTGGGGTGCCACTGCCTTCTCTGTGAGTACATACTAGAGTTTATGATAAAATTTCTATGGATAAGTTTATGCCGAAGAAAATAACATCCATGGGCGACCACAGAACTTGAGCACGAGCAAATTATTCTTCACAGCTGAAAATGAAATGGCTGAAAAAGCTGGGAGTATTTGGACCAAGGAAAAGAGATGCTCAGAAAGGCAGACTCATCTTTACCTATTGGCAAGGGACTAATTGTAATTCACATGCTCCATTGGATCAGTATAGAGTGAGTGGGAAGAAACTACCAGAGGAGAATCGTCAAGCAAACTGATTCTGTCTACTTTAAGAGTTTCTCACCCTGGAGGTGTTAAGTACAAGCTGACAGTGCTTACGGAAGGTGCTATGATGTAGAGCCATTTAATCAAACAGTTCAGACAGGGAAGTCCATTGAAGCTGTAGAACCGATGTGTAGTTTCAGACCCCAGTTTACACTATTTTTAATGTAATACTATTTTATTTATGGAATATCTACCTCTGAGAGTTAATGTACTGTAGTGGTTAAGGGCCAACTAGAATGCTGTGTTCATAGCCAGCTTGATCATCTGGTAACTGTGTAACTTTCAGCTGGTTACTTAACACACTTAGCCTGTCTGTGCTTCAGTTTCCCTATCTATATAAAATGAAAGTAATAATACTAATTACCATATGGAGCTGTTGCAAGAATTAAATGAGCTAGCACATGCAAATTACTTAGAATTGCTCCTGATTAAGCACTCAATATGTATTAGTTGATGTTATTAATATAATGCTAGTATTATGCAAAAGTCATGTCCTTGAGAGTGAAAAGTCCCTAAAAGGATATTTTAGAGTCATATTAAAAGAGGATAATTACCTACTTAATTCAGTAATGAAAGAAGAAAACACTTGCCTTTGCTTAAATGGCAAAACAACTAAATGGGAGTTTTTCCTGATTTAACTAGATAGTTAATTCTCCTTCTCATTTTTCTTTCAGATGTAACATTTGAACGTGAAACACTGACCAGTCGTATTCTATTACTACATGATTTGTTGCTTTTTGAATCGGGTGGCTGAATAAGGTATGGGCCAGACACAAGATCTGCTGCCCTGAAGGACATATTTCTGTATCAAGATTGGACTGAATTCCTTTGAAGTCTCCTCCAACTGAGGTTGCCATATAAAATACAAGATTCCCAGTTACATCTGAATTTTAAATAAACGATAAATAACTATTAGTATAAGTATATTGTAAATATTGCATGGGACATATTTTACTGAAAATTATATATTTATATGAAATTCAAATTTAATTGGGTATCCTGTATTTTTATTTGCTAAGTCTGGCAGCCCTACTTCCATCTGTGAGACCATGAAGTTGTGATTCCCTGGGGCATAGTTCTCAGCAGCTAGTGACAAAGTGGTTAGCATTTTCCTTTAGTTTTTGTCCCCCATCCAAAATACACTATTTTACTTTCTGTAACTTCCTATAATATATAAAAAAGTATAATCTTATGTTTGTGTGTGTGTGTTAGTTGCTCAGTTGTATCTGACCCTTTTGTGACCCCAACATCTTTACATCTCCTGCATTGGCAAGCAGATTCTTTACCACTAGCGCCACCTGGGAAGCTCTCTTCTATTGTGTACTCCTTTTTGAAAGCCTACTAGTTGAGCTTGGTCACATTTTCTAGTTTTTGCAATGTACCATGGTCAACGAAAAAAAGATAAATCAGCTTCAACTATCTTCTGTTTTCTCTAGTAAGGGGAATGATTTTCAAACTGATAAAGACAGAAAAAGCAGTTAAAAGAATTAAAAGATACTTAAAGTTGAAAACAGGTGGTAAGCAGCAAGACAGAACCAGACATTTTAATAGATTCAAACCTGTGGACCAAGATGAATTAAGTCCGCCCAGTCTCAATGGCTGAGCTCTGTCCTCTGTGGTCACCATAGCTGAGACCATTAATATGATCACTAATAAATCTGGACATGTAACTTGGCTATCCAGCATCCTCATACCTGTCCTGCTGGGCCAAAATCCAAGATAAATGGGAATAAAATTCCTATCACTCACTACAGAAAATGGAGGAAGACACATCTCTCGCTCAGTCACCTGGACACAAGGCAGCTTTAAATCAAGTGGATGCTTCTCCTTAGAATTTTGAATCTAAAGAGAATGATGAAGTGGATCAGGGACAGAAATTATTCATGGTAGCTGTGACAGGATCAAGAGTAAAGCAGTAAGACATTCATTCAACATCAAGTTGGTTAGTGCTCAGTAGCTAAGGTGCCAGAAGCAGCATCCTAAAGAAACCATCTTTGTGGCACCATTTTGATTACCCCTTGCTCTCTGATCCTGGTCCTCAAGAATTTTGGACAATTCAATGAGCTACTCAATATTCTTCTTCAATGATGTTTCTAGAGTTAATTTCTATTTTTGAATCCTAGAATCTCAATCAGAAGAACCCCCATGCTATTGCCCCCCCTCAGCAGACATGCCCCCAAACCCAGGCACAGAGCTTCTCTTCTGCTCTATCACCTTCCATAGTTCTTGCCAAACCTCCCTTTATGAATAGATCCCAGTGGATCCCAGTTTTTCCGCTATATGCAGACCACAGAGATGTGAAATGACCCTCTGATTTCCAAAAGTGCATCTGCTCAGATTCTGTGACACTCTGCTTTGCCAGCTTGTCTGGATCCCACTGTGGCTGAATCACAATTGAGCTCATGCCATAACATCAATATGGGGCCACCCAGCCCACTCATGGTTGAGCTGTATCTTGGTTCACATCTCTCTCTCTCTCTCTCTCTCTCTCTATCTCATCTCTCTCTCTCTGAATCCTTTCCTCAAGAAAATATGCCAGTCTGGGATACTAAGAGCATGAAAACTGTGGCAATCTAAATAATCATGGAAAATGAAAGGTAACAGAAGATGAGAAATAAGTATTATATATATGAAGATATGGTAGGTTTCTAAATGACACAAAGTTGAGTTTAACCCATTTTGTAGAACAGATTAATAAATAAATTATTTTCTAGTATTTAGAAAAAGAAGCCATAATTAGTAGATTCAGACTCACTAAAAAATGTTGTATCATCTTAATTATATGCATCTTAAAGATTTTCACTGAAATACATGAAAAGAGTTCTCTAAAAATGCCAAATAGCCCTAAAAAGGTAAAGATATATAATATAAATATATATTTCTTTTATAATATATAAAGAAAGTAAAGGAGCTCTGCTCACTCATTTGCAACCCCCAGCCATAGTTAAATGACGTTTAATTTTTTTAGCATCATTTCTATAGTTTATTTGTCAATAAATAGATGAAATGGTTAGATAGCATCACTGACTCAATGGACATGAACTTGAGCAAACTCTAGAAGATGAAAGAGGACAGAAGAGCCTGGTGTGCTGCAGTCTATGGGGCCACAAAGAGTCAGACATGACAGTGACTGAACAAGAACAGTAGTTATTATAGTACTAATATGTTTTAATACGTGTGCTCTCGCAGCTCATTATTCCCTACTGTAGAGATGGAAGCAATACTTGTCAGGGAAGACAGGGACAAGAAGAGTATCAATTTTTTCACTTTTACTGAGATATAATTGACACATGTCACTGTATAAATTTAAGGTATTTAGAATAATAGTTTGACTTACATCTAGTGTGAAGTTATTACCTCAATAGATTTAGTGAGCATCCATCATCTCACATAAGTACAATTAAAAAAGCAAAAAACTAAAAAAAAGCAGAAGATATAACTGACTCCAGATAAATGCAGAGCCAATAAAAATGATAACAAATTTACCTTTTACAATATTTTACTGCCTACAAAGCACTTTCTCATTTCATTTTTGAAGAACAAAGCTAGTGGAGGTGATGGAATTCCAGTTGAGCTATTTCAAATCCTGAAAGATGATGCTGTGAAAGTGCTACACTCAGTATGTCAGCAAATATGGAAAACTCAGCAATGGCCACAGGACTGGAAAAGGTCAGTTTTCATTCCAATCCCAAAGAAATGCAATGCCAAAGAATGCTCAAACTACTACACAATTGCACTCATCTCACACGCTAGTAAAGTGATGCTCAGAATTCTCCAAGCCAGGCTTCAGCAATACGTGAATTGTGAACTTCCAGATGTTCAAACTGGTTTTAGAAAAGGCAGAAGAACCAGAGATCAAATTGCCAACATCCACTGGGTCATTGAAAAAGCAAGAGAGCTCCAGAAAAACATCTATTTCTGCTTTATTCTGGGTATTCATTGGAAAGACTGATGTTGAAACTGAAGCTCCAGTACTTTGGCTCTTTGATGCAAAGAGTTGACTCATTGTAGAAGACCCTAATGCTGGGAAGGATTGGGGGCAGGAGGAGAAGGGGATGACAGAGGGTGAGGTGGCCAAATATCATTACCGACTCGATGGACATGGGTTTGGGTGAACTCCAGGAGTTGGTGATGGACAGGGAGGCCTGGTGTGCTGCAATTCATGGGGTCACAAACAGTCAGAAATGGGTGAGCGACTGAACTGAACTAAACTGAACTGATTGATACTATCTTTTTCATTTTTTTTTTAAGAAGGGGAGCTGAGCCTTATTTAATTGACTTGTCCAAAGTGATAGAATCTGCTCATTGTGAAGCTACAACTATATTTCTGATTTCTTTATTAAAACTCTTTGGAGTGTCTGATATTCCTACATTACTTGTTCTGTCACCTGGGTGAGAGCATCCTGACTTTTCATTTAACAGGTGTCTACTTGTTGCAACTCTGGTGACCTTAACCATAATTTAAGCTACCTCACCCGCTAATACACCCTCTCCTGTTGCTTTGGAGAGGTCCTCTGAGTCCAGCAGTGAGATGTAGAAAACCGCAGAGAAGTATTTTTTTTTAATTACATTTATTTATGTGACTGCCTTGAGCCTTTGCTCCTGCGTGCGGGCTGTCTCTAGTTGTAGGGAGCCAAGGCTACTCTAACTGCAGCGCATGTGCATTTCGTTGTGGTGGCTTCTCTTGTGGAGCACAGGCTCTAGGGCTCATGGGTCAGTATTTATGGGCTTAGTTGCCCTGAGGCATGTGAAATATTTGAGGACCAGGGATCAAACTCTTGTCCCTTGCATTGGCAGGCAGATTCTTAACCGCTGAACCACTAGGCAAGCCCCTAGAGAAGTCTTTACATCCTTTTCTCCATCCTCTGAGGCACTCAGTGGGATGGTAAAATGCCCATGGTTCATGAATGGCCAGAGAATAGACAGAAGTTGCAGATAGAAAGAGGCAGTCCAACCAACACGCCTTCTTTAAGAGGATATTTCATGACTAACATGGAGAGGAGTACAGGCATGACTGGAACACTCCTTTGGGTTAGATATCTGACAACATCACCAAATTCTCTTACCCAGTATCTGATTTCATTACCACTCTTCTTAAAGAGTTCAGTCACTCCCCCAAACACTTTGAGGTTAAAGTCCACATGCACTGGTTTAATAGAGGGCATTTTCCATCTGGCTTCTTCCTTCCTTTGCTTGTTTCTTTAAATTTTATTTATTTTTAATTTTTTTATTGGAGTATAATTGTTTTACAATGTTGTGTTAATTTCAAGTATATAGCAAAGTGAATCAGTTATACATATACACATATCCAGTCCGTTTTTAGATTCTGTTCCCAAATAGAAAAGTATTGAGTAAATTTCCCTGTGCTATACAGTGTGTGTTGCGCTTAGTTGTGTCTGACTCTTTGAGACTGCCATGGACTGTAGCCTGCCAGGCTCCTTTGCCCACAAGAATACTGGAGTGGGGAGCCATTTCTTTCTCCAAGTGGTCTTCCAGACCCAGGGATCTAACCTGAGTCTCCTGCATCTCCTGCATTGGCAGGCAGTTTCTTTACCACTAGTGCCATGTGGAAAGCCCATGCTGTGCGCTAGGTTCTTGTTAATTATGTCTAACTTATATATAGTAGTGTGTGTACGTGTCATCTCAATCCCCCAATTAATCCCTTCCCACGTTACCCTCAGTTTGTTTTCTGCATCTGTGACTCAACTTCTGTTTTCTGAGTAAAGTCATTTGTACCTTTTTTTAGCTTCCACATATAAGTGATATAATATGATATTTGTCTTTCTCTGTCTTCCTTCCTTTGCTTCTTATCTCTCACTCACACTTGCTTGCCCAATCAATATCCACATATTTGCTTCCACCTTCTCTACATCATTGAACTTATCCTTTGTCCCGGATGCTGGAACACTCTTCCTTCCTTCTTAAACTGGAAATCCCTACTCATCGTTTGTGATCAGTCCTCTGTGATTCCTTTCTTTTTAACCCCTTATCCACTAGGAGGCTTGTCCCTTCTCTGTGCTCCCATAGAATCCTTTGTTTTTTTCAGTTACTGTTTTTATTACTCTGTATTACAGCTGTTTCCTTGATTCATACATTATCTCCAGTGCTATTACTGGATTTGGAATTGCTAGATGCTTAATAGAAAGTCTATTGTATGAATGATTAATATAAGAGTGAATTATTGTCAGTGATTGGCAAAA
The DNA here is from genome assembly GCA_007570785.1 of Antilocapra americana. Classification (NCBI taxonomy): domain Eukaryota; kingdom Metazoa; phylum Chordata; class Mammalia; order Artiodactyla; family Antilocapridae; genus Antilocapra; species Antilocapra americana. Next base: position 757,173 of record ML663559.1, read on the forward strand.
CAATTTCAGTAGGTTTGTGTAGCATATGATATGAAATATGGAGCTCAACATACGATAAATACTCAGAAGCAGAGCCTCAGCTGTCATGTTGGGCCTCATACTCCTCACGAACATTGGAGTTGATAGGATGTTTTCAGATGTTCAAGGAGCATCCTTGCTAGCCTAACACTCTGAAGATGCCAAGGATCCTCCTTCATAGAATGGAGCTAATGCTTCCCACTGATGTCAGGTAAAGACCACCAAAAGCAACGGGATCATGAGGGCATGTGGGCATCAGAGGGAAGAGTTTGCCTTTACCACATGTACCCCCACAGAGTACAGTATACACACACACACCAAAAAAACCCCAACTCGTTGAATAAGAATGCTGTGACCCACAGGCACATGGTGAAACATCATGAGGAGAAAATTACAATGTGACAAATAACAGGGTTGTGAATGGAACAAAAATCAGCTTTTCCACCGATACAGTAGCCCCCTCAGACCACTGATTTCTCCTGAACATCCCACCTCATTCAGACCACTGTTTCCGCAGCCTGCTGGCTAGGCTGTACCCAAGGGAACTCTCCAGCTCAAGGGAGAGACCTGAGAGCCTTAGAGTCTCCCATGGAAAATCGAATGAGTAAGATTTTAGGTTGGTGAACAGCAGGCTGAGAAATCTGGGGGGGAGGGGCAGGTCAGAGTTTTCCTCATCTGCCTTTACTTCTACACGCAACACTTTCAAAATAGAAGCTACTTCCTCTGTGTTCCACTGCGTGCCCCCAGTCTCAGGTTCAAGAGTGGTCTACCACAACACTCTGCATTGAGTGACAGCAGAGAAGCCACTGACCTTCCTGTCATGCACTACACCAAGCAGAGGAAGATTCAGCCCATGCCAGACCAAAGAAAAATGTCTTTGAGCTTGGCTGGTCAGCATGAAGAGGGAATGGGGGTGATGCAAGATCTCTGGTAAAAACGCATTGCCTCTTGAGATCCAAATGTAAGCGGGGGAAAGAGGTTATTGATGATCTGGACATTTTTCTTGGGAGACCCTTGAGTGTATGAGCCATTTGTCCTCTGCACCTCTGAACCTGCAACCAGAATAACACCTGGCACCTCATAATGATTCAAAAATCTTGACTAATAAATCCAATAAAGGAAAAAGGGAGTATGGGGTTATTCTCCAGAGGGTAGCTGCATGCTTGCCAGGTAGGGGCAACTGAGTAGAAATAATTTTTATTTAATTTTTTTTCTTAAGGGATCAAAGAAAAAGAAAAAGCAGGACCACTCATTATCTTCTTTAAGCAACAGTAGAGAGCTGTTAAGTTACAGCATGACATATTGTATAACTGCTTTGTAGATGTCATTTATGTGATTAACTAGGACAGGGGACTGATTCTTCAGGGGCTACTGGCCAGCAGTCTTAGCTGTTACCCACTGGCAGGGCAATTGCATTCACACATAGAGAAGACCATCCTAAACATGACTTAAGAAAGACAGATGATGCTGGAAGTTCTAAGTAAAGTGAGAAAAGTAATGGTTAGTTCTATTCTTAATTCGATGGAATCATGGATTCACTTTTGAGAAGAGGTGCTTGAAAATCAGAGTTTGGGTTTAAACAAACAGTTTTTGGTGCCACCTCCACCTCCCCAGATCCCTTTCACCCCTGAACCTCATGTTTAATAATATTTCAGAAAGATATTATCATCCTTGATTCTTTCTGAAATAAGAAAATTTCCAGATTGGCTCAACCATGTGCAGAGAAGGAAAGGAGGAACTGGCTTTGTGTCCCTCTCAGTTACTTGCTAAATCTGTGTATCTCTTTTGAGTTCCAGAATGCTCATTATTGGCCTCTCTTTTATGTTTTTCTTTTAATTTCGGTTTCTATTCGATCTTTGATAAGCTAGTTATTTTGTCTTCTTGGCTGCCTTTCCCATTTATTGAAAACAACACCTTCTAGCTTCCCATACAAATGTTTACATGAGAGAAGCTGTGATCTTATGACAGAATCCTCACCCTTGGCAACCACTGATCGATGCAGGAGTTTTTGACTCGGAACTCTGTCCCCCAGGGGTCTAAGTGATGTATTTCAGTTTTAGGCTAGGGGGACTTTGGGACTTTGAACAGAGGAAATAGAAACCAGAGCAGCTGCGATGTACCACGTGGACTTTCATGAGGCATTGTAATCTCACGTGCTGCGAGGGGGAATAGAACCTGAACTAGACATGCTTTTTCTGCCTTGTCTGCAATGCTCCAAGCCTGCATCCAGACTGTTTCTTAAGCCTGGGCACATCTTTACTCATGGCTTCTATGAGTCACTTTTATATCCTTAAAAAAATCCTCTCATTTCTGCTCAAACTGATAGGGCCCACATGGGGTCTCATTGGAAAAGACCCTGATGCTGCGAAAGATTGAAGGCAGAAGGAGAAGGGGATGACAGAGGGCAAGATGGTTGGATGGCATCACCAACTCAATGGTCATGAGTTTGAACAAGCTCCAGGAGTTGGTGATGGACAGGGAGGCCT
>ML663559.1:778447-1007505 GCA_007570785.1 Antilocapra americana
TGATACTCTTTTAAAAATTCATTTTTAATGGAAGGGTAGTTGCTTTATAATACTGGCCTGGTTTCTGCTGTACAACAATGTGAATCAGCCATAAATATACATATATCCCCTCCCTTCTGAACCTCCCTCCCATCCCACCCTATCCCACCCCTCTTTATCCAGAGCACCAAGCTGAGCTCCCTGTATCATACAGCAACTTCCCACTAGCTACTATTTTACATATGGTAATACACACGTTTCCATGCTACTCTTTCAATTTGTCCCACCCTCTCCTTCCCCAGCTGTGTCCACAAGTCTGTTCCCCATGTCTGCATCTCTAAGGAATGATACTCTTGATTAGACAAAAGAGCAAGCGGAAGCAGTGCTCTGGAGGAAGGCTTCTTTTTTCAAGGTGTCCTTGAGTGCCCTGGGCTAATTGCTGGAAACTGAGTGAGAATCACAGCCCCAGGCCTATAGGAGGCCACAGTCTATCAAGGAAGATGAAGAAAGAAAGAAGCAAATTGCTTAATTTTTTTGGTTTGTTTTTGGCAGACGAGTAGGATTTTGTTAAATGATGTATTAAGAGAGGGACTTCACAGGCAAAGAAAGTGCCTTGGGCAAAGTTCAGGATTCTAAGTTGGCCAAGTCAGTACCCACCGCGCTCCTTTGCATCAAGGAGCAAATTCTACGCTTGTCTCTCCTCTCCCTGTGCTTAATAGACTTGAGATCAGCCTCCACACTGTACACACTGAGGTCAGTCTCTCTCTTAACCCTCTAATACATGGTAGGAAATTGTCATTTCCCACAAGTACACTCCATTCTCGTGGGACTTTGAAGTCCCTTGGTGTTTGATAGAACTTTTATTTTTAGCATAAGTCCAGCGGCAGCTTCTTGCTATCATAAAATCTGATAGCTACCACAGCCATCATAAAACCCGTTTATTCTCCACTGAGATGAAACCCACCTCAGCAACTGAGCTGCCTCAGGTTAACTGGACAATGCTGACATCCAAATGTCACAGAATTTATATGATGCCACACATCCCCAAGCAGCAGACGAACTTTTATTCGTGACCTTTAACCTCAAACCAGCCATCTCTTTCTGTCATTCAACCTTTCAAGATGATTTTCCTTCTATTCCTTCCTCCCATCCATCCTTCCTTAATTCCTTCCATCCTTCCTTCCAGGTAATTAAATCCCTCACAACTTTTGAACATAGGAAATTGTGTTAAAACACTGATGGGCTTGTGTTCACTTTCTCTAATCCATTAAGTGATGTCAACCCACTGCAAACAAGTACTCTGAAAGACCATAGGAAATTGAATCCCAGAAATCCATGACTGCCAGCTGAGAGTCTAACAGCAGGCAGTTTCTAACTGAAAGTGATAACTAGAGGTCAAGTTTGAATCTGAGGGTAAGTGGCATGAAGTTTTTGCAAAGCATCTAAGATAAAGAGATAGGACTTTTCACACTTTTCTAGACTTCGTAAACTAAACCCAAAAACCCCCTGGAAATAAACAGCACCACAATTTTCCATGTCAGCAGTAGAAGCAGAGTAATATCAAAAACTTACTGAACTAATAGGCTATTTCCATTTCTTAGTAATGTCTCTGACTATCAGCTGTATTAAATTTAGCCATGGCCCATCTTGAACTCTGGATTATGTAGTTAAAATGGTGGACAGTCTACTCAAATTCACAGCTCAGAGTCACCACTGATTAACTTTGTAACTGTAGGTAAGAGTCCTCAGCTCTGTATGTCTCCATTATCTCTATATTTTTTTTTTTAAGTATAGTTGGTTTACAATGTTGTGTTAGTTTCAGATACACAGCAAAATGATTCAGTTACACTTACATGTATAAACATATAAGTATTTTTTCAGGTTCTTTTCCCTTATAGATTATTGCAAAATATTGAGTATAGGGACTTCCTTAGCGGCTCAGTGGTAAAGAATCAGCTTGCCAATGCAGGAGACACAGGTTCGATCCCTGATCCCGAAGATCCCATATACTTAGGAACACCTAACCCCGTGCACCATAACTATTGAGCCTGTGCTCTAGAACCTGGGAGCCACAACGACTGAAGCCTGAGTGTGCTAGGGCCTATACTCACAACAAGAGAAGCCACTGCAATGAAAATCTCACTCACTGCAACTAGACAGCAGCCCACACAGCAATGAAGACATTGCACAGCCAAAAATAAATTAATTAATTAAATATTTAAAAATACAGCACAGGTCCCTACGCTATACAGTAGGTCCTTGTTGATTATCTATTTTATATATAGTAGTATATATGTGGTAATCCCAAACTCCTAATTTATCCCTCATCCTCTTTTTCCTTTTGGTAACCATAAGTTCATTTTCTACATCTGTGTCTATTTCTATTTTGCAAATAAGTTCATTTGTATCATTTTTTTAGATTCCACATATAAGCAATATCATATGATATTTGTTTTTCTCTGTCTGACTTACTTCACTTAGCATGATAATGTCTAGGTCTATCTATATCATGTAATTGGCATTATCTCATTCTTTTTATGGCTGAGTAATATTCTGTTGTATAAATACACATTTTATAAACTTACCGCATCTTTTTAAAATTTTTATTGGAGTATAGTTGATTTACAATGTTGTGTTAGTTTCTGCTGTACAGCAAAGTGAATCACTTACACATATTCATATATCCACTTTTTTTTTTCAGATTCTTTCCTCACATAGGTCATTACAGAGTATTGACTAGATTTTGCAGTTTATACAGTAAGTTCTTATTAGGTATCTATTTTATATATAATAGTGTGTATATGTCAATCCCAGTTTCTCGATTTATCCCTCCACCCCTTACTCACTGGTAACCATAAGTTTGTTTTCTACATCTGTAATTCTATTTTTGTTTTGTAGACAAGTTAATTTATACCCTTTTTTTAAGATTCCATGGATAAGTGAAATCATATGATATTTGTTTTTCTCTGTCTGTCTTATTTCAGTCAGTATGACAATCTCTATTGCTGCAAATGGCACGGTTTGCTCTTTCTATGGCTGAGAAATATTCCATCGTATATATATGTACTGTATCTTCTTTATTCATTCCTCTGTTGATGAATATTTAGAACAAAAATGAAAAGACAACCCTCAGAATGGGAGAAAATATTTGCAAACAATGCAACTGAAAAGGAATTAATCTCCAAAATATACAGCTCAATAAAAAAAACAAAATCTGGGCCGAAGACCTAGATATACATTTCTCTATGGAAGAAACACAGATGGCCAAAAAAACAGGAACATGAAAAGATGTTTAACAACATTAATTATTAAAGAAATGCAAGTCAAAGCTACAATGAGGTATCACCTCACATTGTTCAAGATGGCCATCATCAAAAAAATTTACAACAATAAATACTAGAGAGGATGTGGAGAAAGGGGAACCCTCCTACACTTTTGGTGGGAATGTAGATTGGTACAGCCACTGTGGAGAGCAGTGTGGAGGTTTCTTAAAAAACTGAAACGGAGAGATAAGGCCCCCTTAAAAAAAAGTATTAAAGTTAAATGAAATCATAAGTGTGGGACTCTGATCTCAAAGAATCAGTGCCCTTATAAAAAGAGATTTCAGACAGTAAGCTTGCCTCTCTCTCCCTCCCTCTCTTCCTCTCTCTCTGTCTCTCTTTTGCCTTCCATGCATATTAAGGACATTGCTTGCATGGATGTAGCAAGAAGGTTGCCCATCTGCAAGCCAGGAAGAGAGGCTTTGCTTGTATCTGAATCCACTGGAACCTTGATCTTGGACATCCCAGCCTTCAGAACTGTGAGAAATAAATTTCTGTTGTTTAAGCCAAAGAAAGAGAGAAAGACTCGAGGAGCTGGGATTTACTCTGAGTCTCAGATGATCCAAGTCTGTACTCTCAAATTCTTAGGTAACACTCTTCCCAGATATCCCTTCACAACAGTTTCTATTATTTTAAAAATTATTATTTTATATTGGATATAGTTGATTTACAGTGTTGTGTTTGTTTCTGGTGTACAGCAAAGTGGATCAGTTATACAAATACATAAATTCACTGTTTTTTTTTTTTCTAGGTTCTTTTCCCCAATAGGCTATTACAGAGCATTGAGTAGTTTCCTGTGCCTTACAATAGGTCCTTATTAGTTATCTATTTTATATATAGTAATGTGAAGTCTTCCCTTCTGAACAAAAACTGTGTCACATCTTTTAGCCAATAGCAGGAATAAACTTGAACATATATACCCTATGGGATAGATACAATTTTCTAAAAGGCCAAAGGCCTGGTTCTAGCTAATCTCTCTCACATCAGCACCTCTGTGCCTGTGGAATGGGCCACTGCATCTCTCTAGGCCTCAGATTCTTTATCTGTAAAATAAAGGGCCTGGGCCAGATGGTCTATGTTCCTGTCTAGAATGTTCCCTGACATTCTTGATGATTTCCACATTCAGAATGTTAACAGCTGTGATTTTACTAATGTTTCCTCCTCCTAATGGAAAGATGGGTCTCTTTCCATTCCTTCCACTAATTTCTGAATGCTAATATTCTCTTATTCCTAAGGTCTGTCTCAAAAGAAATGAGAAATAAGTGTACTGGGGAAGAAATTTAATACCACCACTTGGGCAAATCTCAGACCAACTCTGGTTATTAGTTTCCCCCTCTGTAAATAATAATAATCATAATGTTTGTCATGCATCCCTTATAGGCTCATTGTAAATATTGATGAATTAGTTTATTCATCATCTTTGTAATGGACCATTGCAAACAAAGTATCACTAATTACCATCTCCTCCTGAACTCACCTTGTTCCCCTCCTGGGGCTCATTCCCATTGTGCTGTGTTGTTCCTGGCATTGCTCCACCACCAGCCTGCAAGCCCCACTTGAGGACTTGAGGGGTGGGCCTTGGGCCAACTCATCCTGCCTTTTCCTCACATAGATGGAGCTTGATGAACATTTATTTCATGTCGTCATTCATTCAACAGATAATTATTAAACCATGCTGGGCTTTGAGAGACTGTGATGAGCAGGACAGGTGTAATTCCTGCTTTCATGGAATACAGCTGTCCAGATGACACACAGATATTAACCCAGTGAATGTAGAGTTGGTTAATTGTAGCAGTAAGTGCTAAGAAGGAATATTACAGCTGCTAATAGTGTGGGTAGGGGCTTCCCTGGTGGCTCAGTAGTAAAGAATCCACCTGACAATGCAGGAGATGCAGGTTCAATCCCTGGGTCAGGAAGATCCTGTGGAGAAGGAAATGGCAACCCATTCCAGATTTTTTGCCTGAGAAATCCCATGGACAGAGGAGCCTGGAGGACTACAGTCCATGGAGTCACAAAAGAGTCAAACACAACTTAGCAACTAAAGAACAACAGGGACTTCCCAGGTGGCTCGTTGGTAAATAATTCACGTGCCAATCCGGAGGACACAGGTTTGATTCCTGATCCAGGAAGATCTCACATGCCATGGAGCGACTAAGTCTGTATACCACAACTGTTGAGCCTGTGCTCTAGAGCCACAGGCTACTGAAATTTCGCCCTAGAGTCCATGCTTGGCAATGAGAGAAACCACTGCAATGAGAAGCCCGTGCACTGCAACTAGTGAGTAGCCCCTGCTCACCACAACTAGAGAAAAGCCCTCACAGCAGCAGAGACCCAGCACAGCCAAAGATAAATAAATAATTTTAAAAAATACTAGGGGTATGTCCAGGAAACTTAATTTAATGTGATGGGTCAGAGGAGGGCTTCTTGAAGAAACAATAGCGAAGCTGCGGTCCTCAGAATTCAATTCTGAATCAGAGTGTTTGAGTGTCTACCTGCAGGGCCCTCAAGGTCAGCTGAGTATATTGAGTTTGTTACCAAAGTCTGAGACCACGTCAGATTCCACCTGTGTGATCTGAGGATGACATAACTGCTCTTCTGTGACCCCAAAGTGCATCACATCCCTTCAGCAAATGACAAGTCTTGATTTCCTGGTCACCCAGCCTCACACTCATCCTACAAACCAGCTTCCTCTTTCCCCACCACCCAGCAGCCCACAGTAAAGGAAGAAAGTCACCTTCCTCTCTGAAAATCATCTCAAACCCCCAGTGAACAGGACTTTTTCCATTGCCCCAGCCCAAATTTCCTTCCTCCCATTTCCTCAGCCACTGGTCCCAGCCCTTCACACATCACCCCCGCCTTGACAGTGGGTTTACAACTTTCCTCTCAGCTACCCCTGCTACCACCACCCCAGCACCACCACCACTCACTTCTAGTTCAATTCTCAACTAAGCAGACCTCTGATAAAAGAAGTGAGCTCTCATTTCATTGCAGTGGTTTTTTGGTCTGGGCTATTTGAGATGATGATCATTTCCAGTGCCCCTTCTTCCCAAACCTATCTCATTACAGATTTTGGAAACCCATCTTTTTCTGGTAGTCATGTACGGATGTGAGAGTTGGACCATAAAGAAGACTGAGTGCCAAAGAACTGATGCTTTTGAACTGTGGTGTTGGAGAAGACTCTTGAGGGTCCCTTGGACAGTAAAGAGATCAAACCAGTGAATCCTAAAGAAGATCAACCCTTAATATTCATTGGAAGGACTGATGCTGAAAGTGACGCTCCAATGCTTTGGCTACCTGATGTGAAGAACTGGCTCATTGGAAAAGACCCTGGTGGTGGGAAAGGTTGAAGGCAAGAGGAGAAGGAGATGGCAGAAGATGAGACAGTGATAGCATCACCGACTCAACTGACATGAAGTTGAGCAAACTCTGAGAGGTAGTGGAGAACAGAGGAGTCTGGCGTGCTGCAGTCTATGGGGTCACAATGACTTCGCCACTGAAGAACAACAACTATCTCTTTCCTTATCATTGGGAGGACAGCAAGCCTAGGAACCAGGACAGCAGGCCACATGGGGTCACAGAGCTAACCCTACTGTGAAGTTCAGCTCTCCCACAAGCTTTGCTCGGTAGAGACTTGTGAAGTTGATGAGTTGCTCTAGTGTGAAGAAGATGTGGTATTCACCCTTCTCTGACCATAATAACACTTGAGATGTGGACTTTCCCCTGTGGTGACTCAATGCCACTTTACACTGTTTGGGGGAGGACACTGGACTATTTTAAGTGTTCATATCAGCTAATTCACTGGGTTCTGGGCAATGTAAAAAAAACTAGTTAAATTGTCCTCCAGGGCCAAAACAAGACCTTGTGGCTAAGTTTCTAGAAACTAGTAGCACGTAGCAGAAATGAACATTTAAATTATACTCACTCAAAACAGCTTAAGACCTTGATTCAATCAGATATAACATAGGAATAAAAATATCATGGAGACTTCAATATAAGACAGAATACAATAATTCAAGAAACTAATACACTGTTACTAGAATTCAGGGAATTCTCAACAAGCTGTTACTCATTGATTAAACTGAAGATAAAAGGAAGTTTTCATGAAAAAATACCCCTTCTCTGAGAAAGGGAAACATAGGAAAATGGCAGTTGTCTCGCCTGAAAATCCACACACATGCATCCATACACCCGAGATCATGGACACACACCACCTGACTCAGTGCTTCTGCATGTATAGAGCCCAGAGGAAGGGAGATGATGGAGGAAGGAGTCAATGTGGGCTTTCTTCTTTGCAGAGGCAAAGAAGAACAAAAAGTGAATGCTGAGTCTCACCCCTGAGAATAAAAGTAGGTGGCAGATAAGTCAATCCCCACTTCCCAATTCACCCTCCCCCCCATGTGCACATCCCTGTGTAAAGCGGATAGCTAGTGGGAACCTGCTGTACAGCACAGGGAGCTTGGCTTGGTGCTCTGTAATGACCTGGATGGGTGGGATAGGGAGGTGGCAGGGAGGGCCAAAAGGGAGGGGATTCATGCGTACAGAGAGCTGGTTCACTTTGTTGTACAGCAGAAACTAACACAACATTGCAATTCAACTATACTCCCAATAAAAATTATTTAATTAAAAAAATAAAACAATTACAAGATAAAAAAAAAATTATGTAGACAGCAAGTTCCAAATTCCAGAGGGGTATCAGCCATGGGGTTGCAAAAGATTTGAACACCAGTTAGCGACTAAACAACAGATCAGCATGTCAGAAAGGGTTAAGCAGACATTGACTAAAAATTAATGAGATTCTAGAAGTACCTTCAACTGTAAAGGTAATCAGCTTCTTGAAAGCATATAATAAAATGATCTGATAATGAATAGACGGAAGCATTATAACTTTACTCACCTCTATTTTACTGCTCAGAAACCAGTTTGGAAACAATACGTCCAAAACTAGCCCTAGGCTAAATAAGGCTCCTCTCCGTGTTATGCATGTAGTACGATGCTGGTATGATCTGAACATTTGGCGTTAGAATCCCTGTAGGAGCTCCAGGAAGTCACTGGGAAGGAGGGTAAAATCCCCAGGTATGAGGAGCAAGAGCAACCAAAACCAACAAAATAAACAGGAAGCAAGGGGAGAGAGACAATAATTAAGAGGGTAGTCTGCCCAAAGGATCTTTAATAACAAAGGGTTTCATAATAAATTTGCATTTCATTTTTCTCAAAGTCAGTGCCACATTTCTGTGGCCTTTCTCTCAGGCTTTAGTCTTTCAGGGGAGTCTGCTAGACCCACAACGACTCTGTGTGTGTGTGTGTGTGTGTGTGTGTGTGTGTGTGTGTGTGTGTGTGTGAAACAAAGGACAGAACTGAGTTCCCTTGGCCATGCCAACCAGTGTGGAACAACAACTATACACAAACCGTAATCTGAAAACTAAATTAAATCAGTAACAACAGAAGTTCAGAGCTAGAGATAACTACAAAACAGAGCCCTTTGCCACATTACAGAACTCTTAAGTAAGGCCTTGGACAACTATACAGAAAGTGGTTGGAGGCAATATCTGAAATCATAGCAAAAATCTGGGTTACATACATATGGTGAGCACACTGAAAAACCATGTATCCGTGTATTCTGAAAGCAATCTCTGCCCCACAACTTTTTATTTTTTATAACAGTCACCCAAAAATACGTTTATGTCTCTCAAGGTTTAAAAAGCAAATATAATCTATGATACTATCGTGAAAGTGTTTTCTCAGCCAGATTGACAAAAAAAAAAAAACGCATCTGCTTAGATTCTCAGACCCCATGCTCCCCAAAGCCAATGTGCACAGTGCTGTCTGACTTTGCTGTGAGGGGGTGACTATAACAGCCCCTGAAAGACTCTAGTTATATCATCCCCAATATTCCCCGCAATCCACTCTGTCCGTCCTTGGGCTGCCCATATATGGCAGTGTCGGCATAGCCCACTTGTCACAGTTGATTCTTGGAAGAAACTGAGAAGAGGGCTTGTAGAATTGTCTTGGGGAGGGAGACCAAGATGACGTAAATTAGTGCCTTCACGTTGCCTTCCTCACCACTTAATCTCTGTGCCCTAAAACAAGACCAAAAGCCACTAGCCCCTTTACTTCGTGTCAAATTGTAGCCATGACTTCTTTGGAGGCCATTGACTCAGAGTGAAGGCATTTCTACCATAAATGACTCTAGGGCTCAGTGGGCTTTATGTCTGTTTTACTCTACTCATTTACATCTTGTCTTAATCCTGGCTTATGGGAATTTGCGGCATGTAAACTAACTTTCACACAGATCATTATCTATACTCAATTGTCAGAACTTTTAGAATGGTGATTCTGTATTATTGACACAGCAGAGCATTTGTCCAACATTGCAACTTTGGAGTAAGATTGAAAGTGAAAGTTGCTCAGTCATGTCCGACTCTTTGAGGCCCCGCGGACTACATAGTCCATGGAATTCTCCAGGCCAGAATATTGCAGTAGGTAGCCTTTCCCTTCTCCAGAGGAGCTCCCCAGGAAGTAAAATTAGATGTCTGGAATTCACTTTCTAACACGTTAGACTTGTCAAGAGCTAGGGAACAGGAAGTAGTGGACAGAAATAAAGGGACCCAGCCAAGCCTCTGGTTTCTCTGTCCATAGTAATTATTCATGTCAAACCACCTACCTGAGAAGTCTGTTGCTGTTGTAAAGCCGCTTGGACAGCAAAAGAGGCAGAAGTCCAATTTGGGGAAACAAAGGTGAGGCATCAGAGGCAAAGACAGCAGCAAACCAAGCCAAGCATCAGTCTGGATCAAAATCCAGACTCAGACTCTTCCTTGAGCCAGAGATGCTAAAAGCGAAAGTCGCACAGTCATGTCTGACTCTTTGCAACCCCATGGACTATACAGCTCATGGAATTCTCCAGGCCAGAATACTAGAGTGGGTAGCCATTTCCTTCTCCAGGGAATCTTCCCAACCCAGGTCTCCTGCATTGCAGGCAGATTCTTTACCAGCTGAGTCACCAGGGAAGCCCATAGAGATGCTGAGCAGAAGCAAAGAAGGACGCGGCTTTGTAATTGGGAAAGACTACAGGGTTTATCTTATTCCGTCTTTTTGTTTTGCACATTAGGTAGCAGAGGCCAAAACTTGTTAGGTATAGCACCCAAGACTCTAGTCTAATAAAAACAGAATCAGAATGAACATTCATTGTTCAAAATGTTTGTTCAAAACATTGGTCTTTTGATTCAAGTCTAGTGAAAATCAGGCCACAACACTGTGTTGCAGCAGAGTAGGGAAAACCTCTCATGTATTTCACACAAATTGTGTTTGAGATATCCCTTCCCCAGACAAAAAGAGAATCCTTTTAATTGTCACTGTGACCTCCAGTACTAACAGGCAGCTAAAACTGTGAGCACTTTAACATGCTGAGCATTTGGTGTGGTTTAGTTGCTCAGTTGTTTCCAACTCTTTTGCAACCCCATGGACTACATCTTGCCAGGTTCCTCTGTCCACAGGATTCCCCAGGCAAGAATATTGGAATGGGTTGCATTTCCTGCTCCAGGTGATCTTCCTGACCTAGGGATCAAACCCCCATGTCCTTCATTGGCAGGTGGATTCTTTACTACTGAGCCACGTGGGAAACCCTCAAAACTATAAATAGTACCCTCCCAAACTACATTTGATGCATTATTTCACTTAACCCTTATAATTTAGGCATCATTACCATTCACTTTTTGCTGGAAAGACACCTGAAACATCAAAATATGAAGTAATTTGCCCATATTCACACAGCTACCTATGAATAGTTGGGGAAGACGAGATTCAGATCCAGATTATTTACCTTCATGACCCAATACTCAGTCACTCTGCTATACTGACAGTAGGCTAACAATAACAACAACAATGTAGATAAATTTAACTGAGATGCATGAAAATGGGATAAGTTGCATGCCTTTATTCATGACTTGCACTGTCTCAGTGGACACTTAACATCTAAAATGCCAGCCCTCTCTGTGTATCAGAGTCCCTATAGCAGGAAGTTCTGCAATCTTGAACATCATTAGCATCCCCTTGAGTCTCCAGCCCAAGATGCCAGTGAAGTTTGAGAGAGTCTAGTGTCTGAAAATATTTGTTCTGGCAAGCTTCAGCTTGGCTCCTGTTTGGGATTCAGGGCACATTAAGGAGGAAAGATGAAATTGGCGTCAACTCTCCTCCCACACTCTCTCCTAGGTTCTGCAAACAAGCACTTCAAGGACAAAGACATGAACAATTTCACTGTGTTCCCTGGGGATAAGCCAGAAGGATCTGGGGGAAAATAAGAAGAAAGAAACAAACCAAGCCTGTGTAAGACTAGGTGTTGGGATGGGGGCCAGGAAAGTGGAGATAATGCTAGTATATACATTGCTTGATTTAAAGTTTCTTGGCTTAATATAGGGTCTGGTAAAAATACGGTTATCAAAACGCCTTACATCTATGCAAGCAGGAATCTGTTGCAGCCAGGACAATACCATCCCCTCTAGGGTCCATCTTCACATCTGCCCGTGTCTCGGAAGAAGCAGCTACTTCATAACGCAGGAATAGTCCACATTTCCCAAACTCCTCTTGTATATATTTAGTAATGCCAGAACTATCTCCAGTAGCAGAGAAAGTCTGCCAGCCTACAATTAGAAAAAAGAAAAGGCTCAAACTACTGAGATCAGCTTCTTTCCAGAAACAGCATTTCTTTGGTGGGAGGGAGAAGAGGAAGGAGAGAGAATGAGGGCTTCTGCAGTGGAGGTGGGGACACGATGTCCAGAGAAGAAATGGGGGACTTCAGTGACAGACTGTCAGTGGTTCAGCATTGCCGCAGATTTTCCCATGGTGCGGGACTGATAGAGGCTGAGGTTGTCAGAGTTGGAAGTGATGGGAGGGAAAATGGATATACAGTATAGTTATTTTCATTCAGGTCACTGAAAATAAAGTGCTTCCCTCCCTACTTTCTATATACTCTTTACATGCATAATCTCATTTAGCCCTCAGGCCAGCCCTGTGAGGGAGGTCTTTGAGGGCTGCCTTGAAAGTTTTGCAGGGCATACGGTCAAGAGAATAAATGGAGGGTCTTCCTTGGTGGCTCAGCAGTAAAGAATCTGCCTGCCAATGAAGAGACATGGGTTTGAGCCCTGTCAAGCTACTGAGATCAGCTTCTTTCCAGAAACAGCATTTCTTTGGCGGGAGGGAGAAGAGGAAGGAGAGTGAATGAGGGCTCCTGCAGTGGAGTTGGGGACACAGTGTCCAGAGAAGAGACAGGGGACTCCAGTGACAGACTGTCAATGGTTCAGGGTTCAGGAGGATCCCACATGCTCAGAGCAACTAAGTCCGTGTGCCATAACTGTTGAGCCTGGGAACTTCAACTAACTGAGCCACAGGCTCTAAAGCCCATGCTCAACAAAAGATGCCACCATGATGAGAGACTCATGGACCACAGCTAGAGAGTAGCCCTCGCAGCAACAGTGACCCATCACAGCCATAAATAAGTAAAGCAAATTATATATAAAGCACAAATAGAGGCTGAAGACCAAACACACTCAGTTTGCCAAGCCAAGGGCCCAGAGGCCTCAGGAGATTCCCTTTCTAATTCACACAGAGATACTATATGGGCTATAAGCAGCTCTGGAGTTCCTAGCATCAGCTTATAGCTGTGACATGAGACTCGTAGATCATTACCTTTTGCCCAGCATCATGACAATAGCATGGCAGAATCAGTGGGCTAAACCAGGTCTGTCTGCTCCCAGTCTCGATTTTGTCTAGTCTGCCTCAGTGTTTAGAGAGAAAACAAAAAATGAGATCAAGGAATGACCTCAGTGTAAGTGACTATTGAGGAGCTTCTGAGATAAAACAGTACAAAGTTCTGGAACCCTGAAAATTCTGGAACAATACAGTTACATGCAAAGATACAAAGCCAGGCAAGCCTGCAGACTATTCAGTTCAACAGTCATCTACTGGGCATCAGCTCAGTACCAAGCAAGGATCTAGGCAGCTAACAAAGAAAGGAATAAAGCAATATTCCTGGCCTCCAGGAGCTCACTGTTAATATTTAGTGAAACCAAAGATTAAGTAAAACAGAAGAAGCTCATTAAAGAGGCTTGTAATTGCTTAGTTTGGGTAGAACAAGGAAATTCCACAGATTCAGGCTAGAACTTTAGCTTGGCCTTGATGTTAAGAACTGCCTCTGTATAGGGCAGTTCCTTAAGAAGTTGTAAAACCCAAAGAGGTAAACTTCTAGCAAAAGGGCTGTAACTGCTGGTCATTGCACACAGCAGTGCAGTTAAACCCAGGATGGAAATGATTATGGCTTGCCTTTGGTCTCTGTTGGACTTTCCAGATGAAAAAGCCTATGTCACAGGCTCCTGCCCACAATCGCTCTGCTGCAGAGACCGAAAATGTCACAGAACAGAGAAAACGAGAAATGGTCTTAGGTGAGCAAAACAGACTTCTGTACTGTGACTTGACATGTCTGGGTTTCTAGGTACTGCAGCTCACTTTCTTGAAAGTCGAAGTTCAAAGATACAAGGAAACTCCTCCTCTAAAGTGACTTGGGTACAGTGAGATAAGGAGCCTGAGCCAGGTCCTCGCTGGATGAAGTCATTTCTGGGAGGTTGCTGGTCTGGAAGATGGCAACCCAGCTGTATTCCCAAGCTGAGTGTGGGTCTCAAGCAGGAAGCTCCAATCCCTTCTCAAAGTCTTTTTGCTTTGCTGTCCTGGAAGAAGAAAATGAGTGGAGTGCGTACGACCCACATTCTAGGTACTTTTTCCTTATTCTGTCCTTGTGGCATCACATGGAGGAAAGGCTTATTGGCCCTGTTTAAAAGATGATACCCTGGGTCTTCCAGGGTTTTGCTGGTGGCTCAGTGGTAAAGAATCTGCCTGCCAGTGCAAGAAACACGGGTTCAATCCCTGATCCGGGAAGATTCCATATTCCATGGAGCAAATAAGTCTGTGAGCCTGTGCTCTAAAGCCCAGGAGCCACAACTGCTCAGCCCATGTGCCCCAGCTACTGAAGCCTGTGTGCCCAGAACTTGTACTCTGCAAGGAGCGAAGCCCCTGCAATGAGAAACCCATACACTGCAACAAGAGTAGCTCCTGCTCTCCACCACTAGAGAATGTCGGTGCGCAGCAATGAAGACCCAACACGGCCATAAATAAATAAATAAAATTTAAAAAAATAATAATAAACTGAGGCTTCTGTGGTTTACACAGCTTAACTGAAGTCACACAGCCCAAAGGAACAGAGACAGCAATTTAGCTCAAATTTACACAACTTTCAAAAGCGAAGTTCTTTGTCTTTAATCAATGAAGTTTAGTGATGTGGTTGAGAGTACGGACTGGGGCATCTGGATGCCAAGGTTGGGAGTCCACTAACTAGCAGAAAGACCCTGAAAAGTTTCTCTGTATCTGTTTCCCCATATGTAAAATGTGGATAAAAATAGTGAGGATTCTGTGTGTTATTAGATTATAATGTACACATAGAATTGTTCCTGACATATAGGAAGTGCTATGTAAGTAGGATGATGTTTCTCTATGTAGGAAAAGAAATAAAAAGGCACTCTGGAAACTAGGAAAGAAGAAGAGAATAAGAATGACTGGGGGAGAAATTATGGAAAAGGGGGAGGGAAAAAGAAGCAACATCCATAAAACCATCTATTTGTATTTCAGCCATGCCTGGGATCTTCACCTTTACCTATACTTACTTCATCATTATCAGAAACAGGCCACAGCCATACTCATTCTGCAGGGCTGCTGGAGACTTGTTGATAGATAGATGCTTTGAGGAGAGAATGAAAGAGAGAAAAGGAGAGAGAGGACAGAGATTAGATGGATAGATTACACAGGTCCATATGCACTTGACCCTTGAACAACATGGGTTTGAATGTGTGGGTCTATTTATATGTTGGATTATAAATATATTGGAAAAAAATCTTGGAGATTCATGACACTAAAAAAAACTTACAGATAAACCAGGTAGTCTGAAAAAAATGTGTATATATATATATATATATATATATATATATATATATATATTATAAAGGGAAAAGTTAGGTATATCCTGAATGCATTAAATGTTTGTAAATACTAGTCTATGTTATCACTTACTACCATAAAATATACACAAATCTATTATAAAAGGTAAAATTTCTCAAAACTTACGAACACTTGCGTACCCCTGTTGTTTAGTTGCCAAGTTGTATCCACCTCTTTTGTGACCCCATGAACTGTAACCTGCCAGGCTCCTCTGTTCATGGGATTTCCCAAGCAAGAATACTGGAGTGGGTTGCCATTTCTTTCTCCAGGGAATCTTTCAACCCAGGGATTGAATCTGCATCTCCTGCTTTGGCAGGGGAGTTCTTTACCACTGAGACATCAGGGAAGCCCTCACATACAGAACACAGTTCTATAAATCATATTATGGCTTCTTCGTTACTAATGTATGAATCATTTATAACTGTAAATGTGAATTTCTTTTTCACATTATTTTTTTCATTTTTATGTCTGGCGTTAGTAATACATATAACATCTACAGTGTTTTGTATTGTATAAGACAATATTGATGTAGCTACTAATAGACAATTCATCTTGTAAACTGATGATATAAACTTCAGCTATTGATAAATATGGTACACTACTGTAAAGATATCTTCTCTGCCTTATGATCTTCTTAATAACATTTTCTTTTCTCTAGCTTACTTTATTGTAAGAACACAATGTATAATACATATAATATACAAACTACATGTTAATCGTTTGTGGTATTGGTAAAGCTTCCAGTCAACAATAGGTTATTAGTAGTTAGTTTGGAGACAGTCCAAAATTTCACATGGATTTTCAGCTCCATGGGGAGGATCAGTGTGCCAACACTCCTGTTGTTCAAGAGCCAACTGTATAGATATCCTTCCAATAAAAAACGTTCTGATATTGAGTAGAGAGTTCCTTATGGGAAAAATACATTAAAATTGAACGATTCTAACTCCTTTTCTCCACCGCTCCCCAGGGCTCAACAGAGGTGGCAGCACTGGCTTGTGTCTCACCTTTAAAGTCTGCAAAGTTTTGTGTACCTGTCACATTATGGGTGGGGCTTCCCGGCTGGTGCAGTGGTAAAGAATCCACCTGCCAATGCAGGAGACACAGGAAAAAGAAAGCTCAATTTCGTGGAGTAGGAAACGGCATCCCACTCCAGGATCCTTGCCTGGAAAATCCCACAGTCCATGGGGTCACAAAGAGTCAGACACGACTGAGCCACTGAGTTTGCATGCACATTCTGCGTGTCCTGGTCAATAGGCTGCTGCATCTGCCTTCTCAGCATCAATAGAACACAGACCAAAGGGCTAGTAACCACTGGGAACAGTGATCATGGTTCCCAGAGGAACATTTAGGTCAAAACCAGGAACATTTAGGTCAAGACCGAGACTTGAAGTTGGTGGCTATTTTTTCGGTGTCCAATCATGGACCACAAACTTCAAGCCTCAGTCTCTTCCCACTGCACCATGATGGCTTTCCCATAGGAAGGATTGTCATTGTTACTATCATTGTGTCCTTTGAATTCCTTTGAGTAGCTGGTTTTGAGCTAAATGTTCCTCTGGGAACCATGATCACTGTTCCCAGTGGCTACTATCCCTTTGGTCTGTACCACCTGTAAACTGAGGATAATATTTTATTTCCCATTGTTGTATGATAATGAATCTGTCTGACCTTTGTCCTGAGTTGTTGGAACTAAGTGTTCTAAGCCAAGTGACAGGGATGCCTGCTATTCATGGGCAGTTCCTGGACCACCTCTGAGATCAAGCTGAGGGGATGACTTGGGCTGGAAGCTGGTCATACCAGAAAGCCCAACCATGCCATTAGAGAGTTAGAGCTTTGGGCCACATGT
Organism: Antilocapra americana; assembly: GCA_007570785.1. NCBI lineage: Eukaryota > Metazoa > Chordata > Mammalia > Artiodactyla > Antilocapridae > Antilocapra > Antilocapra americana. The sequence continues at coordinate 795,623 of ML663559.1, forward strand.
TATCAGCCCAACCTCCCTGCCGCTGAAGAGGGAAGGGAGCTAGAGACTCTAATCACGTGGCCCATGATTTAATCATTCATGTCTACTTGATGAAACCTCAATAACTCTGCACAGAGGTTCAGAGGGGTTTCTTGATTGGTGATAGAGACCAGTGTGCTGAGGAGGATGTGCCCTGACTCCAGAGGGAGAGGACAGCAGAAGCTCTGCACGTGGAATCCTACCAGACCTCTCCTGAGTGGTCTCTTCCCTCAGGTGGTCCTGATTTGCATCCTTTATAATAAAGCTGTAATTGTAATTTCCTGAATTCTCTGAGTTATTATAGCGAACGTCAAATCTGAAGGGATCATAAGAACCCTTAATTTGTAGCCAGTTGGTCAGAAATGCAGGTGGTCTGGGGACCCCCAAAGTTGTGGCTAACATCTGAAGTGAAGCCAGTCTTGTTGAGGACTGTGAACTTTACTTGTGAATTTTGAGCCAATTCCAGGTGGTTAATGTCAGAATTATACTGAAGGTTGTTTAAAAATGAAATACAATCAAATATGAAAAAGACCTTATGAATTGTGAAGGGTTAAGTAAACTTGACTTGTACAATTTTTTAAAAAGGCTGCATACAATACTGGAAAGTTCAACAGGGTGATTTTGCTATTTTTGTTTAATTCAGATGAATTTCTGTTATTCTACTAGTACTCTCTTGCTTAACCCCTCTATGGTTAGGTTTATTTATTTATCACTTCAACTAAATTTAATTAAAATATAATATGCACAAGATTCTGTGACAGACATGGAACTGGGTATGTAGTGAGACAAATATTAAAATGGAAAAGATACTGTAATTACCTTCAAGTAAAACACAAACCAGCAGAGGAAATAATACATACAAAAACAAAGTAAAGAATATGTACACCAAGAGAGGCATAGTTAAGCTAAAGACAGGGGATCCTTTCTTAGGGAATCAAACAAAATTTTCAGAGCAAATGGCATTTGAACCAGGTCTAAGGATGCTTAGATTCTAAGCATCAGATGCTTAGGATGTAGAGAAAAGAAGAGAAACAGTTCATGCTGAGGAGACAATGAAAAAAACACACAAAAGAAGCCATGCTGATGATACATTGGAGAGACCCATTCATGAAAGCAAGGGATTTCATAGCAGGGCAGAAGGATACATTGGAACCAGATTGTAGAAGGCCTGAATGGCAAGCACAAAGGTCTGTAATATCCTATAGGTAAAGGGAACTTGTGAACCGTTTGGTACCATCAGACACAGCCACTGTATCTATTTATTTACTCTTTTCTATTAAAGGTAATTTGGTTGAAAAGATTAAGAAGTATTACCACCTTCCTCATCTTAGAGACGAGCTAAGGAGGATGTAGAGGTTATATGATATACTCGAGTCATGAAAACAAATAACAGTCAACCAGAGAGAAGGCAGTTCCTTCTATCCCATCTCTCTTCTTGGACTTCCCTGGTGACTCAGATGGTAAAGAATCCACTGCAATGTGGGAGACCTGGGTTTGATCAGTGGGTTGGGAAGATCCCCTGGAAGAGGGCATGGCAACCCATTCCACTATTCTTGCCTGGAGAATCTCCGTGGACAGAGGAGCCTGGCAAGCTACAGTCCACAGGTTGCAAAGAGTCGGACATGACTGAGCAGCTAAGCACACATAGCCCATCACTCTTGTCCCAAATATATTATCTCTCACTTAAAGCAACAATTTTCAAATTCAGATCATTCATAATTTATTGGCCTGCCCTTCAGACAGAAGAAGATAGATGACTTCCCAAGCTTCTCTTCTAGAGACATTTACTCCAACTTATTCCCTTTGGGAGTGACAGCACAAAAGCATCAGGACCCTGAGCAGATTGGAGGGTCTTGCCCCTCAGTCAAGTTTTTCATGCAAAGCCAACTATACTGACCTGAGTCCACAACACTGGCCTCAAAAACACCAGTCAGCTGCAGAGTGAAAGGATGCCTGCAAGGAGATACAGTGCCTGCACAATATCAGCTAGAAATAGCAACAGGACATTCAATAAAAAACCTAAGTGATATTTTCCTGAAACAGCTGAGCCATGTGACAGACAAAATCAAACACAGCATTCCTTTGTGATTAAGGAGAGAGAGCTTGAACAGTTTGCTATGAGAAAGCTGAGTGAACATGTTCATTCTCTAACTCTCTAGTGTCTTTTCTCTTACAGCTTCCCAGTCTGTGATACAACCAAATTCATCAGTCCTGCAGCACTGGAAAATTTCTTGAGAGTCTCTGATTAGTTCCAGTCTGGGAAGGACATTCAGGGAATCAAGACCCCACCCGGCTTCTGCTTTATCAACGTAAGATGTCTCAGACAAAAAGAGAAGGCTTTGTCTCCTCTATGATGACATGACTGAAAAGGGGGGCAATAAGAATTTTTTTTTTTGCCATTTTGTAATCATACAAAAATAGTAAACAAAACTGCTTAATGGTTGGATATTTTCCACAATTTTCAACAATATTGATTTTTTTATCTGTTTGCAAGTTAAAGGGTTTATCATTTTTTTTCATTAAAAAACAACAATGCACCATATTCCTATGCATAAGGTTGAAAATTTTGAATAATCCTTTCAGCATTGTTTAAAAAAATGAAAAAAAAAAGGAGAAAGCTTAGTCTGGTTTCAGTGAGGTGCTGATATGAAAGCTTCTGGATTTTAAAACTGTCAAAATTGCATGATTTATTTAAGTTCCAAGAATAAAAGCAAACTTACTGCTTATCCATAATTGCATGAAAATAAAGGAAAGGATCCAGTCCTAGAACTCACTTGAAAGTGTGATAATGTGGCCCCAGTCACCAAGTCACTTGCCTTGTTTCAGGAAGGACAGTGGTGCTGCCGCGTGTCCTCACCTGGTGGGGCTGGGGAGTCTCCTTGTGAATTGCTTCCCTCCTCTTGCTCTCAGTTGATATGAACTCTCTCACATTACCACATGGAAGCAGACTCCAAGATAACCAGTGATGTGAGGAAGGAGGGGATCATATAAGGAATCATTATTTTATCCCATTGAATGTATCTAAAATTAATTAGATAGATAGATAGACTAAAAAGCAGCTTGCTCATGGCTATATAGCTAGTTAGTTAATGAAGTATTTCCATGTGGTTTTCCACTGACCTTGCTTACGTTTGCATAAGTACAATTGACCCTTGAGCAACATGCATTTGAATTGTGATGGTTCTCTTATATGTGGATTTTTAGGCGCCTGACCCCTCTCAAGGGAGTGATCTTGCTCTAGCAACAGCTGGACTGATGGGAGGAATTGTAACCAAGCAGGACTCCATGGGACCCTCCCCCATGCCCTCTGCTTTAGCTCCTCTGTGAAGTACTCAGATAATAGTATTTAATGCACATTTCCTGAGCGGTTTTGCAGATGAGTCTCCTTTCCCTCACCAAATGCAGGAACTACTTGATGATCCTGAGCACATGATCCAGGCCTCCTGGAGCCTAAGGACTGATCGTGCTAACCCTTGTGACACCATCACACCCCTGGGCTGCCTCATCCTCAGCCAGGGAATTGTATACCAGCTGATCCCGTAAACTGAAACCCTCCCCACTCACCTGCCCTTTAAAAATGCTTTACCTAAACCCTTCCGGGGAACTTGAAGCTTTTCAAGACATGAATGAACCAGCCACCTGTCTCCTTGCATGGCCTTGCAATAAAACTTTTTTCCCAATTAAAAAAAAAAAAAAACTGGACCAGTGTCCCACAGGCATGAAGCAGGTACTCACTTCTTCCCAGAGTGGCATTCTGATTTTTCCTTTGGATAAACCCTACTAATCAATATGAATTTTAATAGAAAGGGAAATATTTATATTCAATACATGGCTAATAAAATTCTTATTGAAAATGTTTCTAATGGAAATGTTAAATAAATGGACCATCTGGATTTGTTACTTCTCTGATGTCCCTGAAACTACCTTTCTCAGAAACTTGCAGAACTGAAAGTTTGGACTTAAACAACGTTTCCTCAGACACAAAACTAAATATGTGTTCCTTTTTTGAAAAAGATATGCCATAAAGAACAAATGTAGAGTTGTAGAGGAAACTTGTATGTTCTTTTTCATCTTTTTCAAACAAATCATTTAAAGTCAGGGATTTGGATTTAAAAGACATGGTAAGTGAAGAAAGTTATCACCAAACATAAGGTATTTGGTGTAAAATTAAGCAGATACTAGGATAGAAGATAAATTATGTTTTTCTTCCCCAAGCCAGCAGAAATGTTAAACGTAAAAATGGAACCTTCAAGGATGTTGACTTTTTTTCCCATGAATGTTTAGTTTTTTCCTGGAAACCACAGAAAAAAGAAATGATTTAAAAGTGTGGCTTTTCTGAACAAGGATAGTCACCAGAAGCTAATCTCAGAAGTATTCTAGACCAAGAGAAGATCCACCTGGTTAGTAAAAAGTCTGAACAACAAAATATTTTTCAAGAAATATTGTTTCATTACTTTTACAAACATATGAAAGAATGTTAGAGGTTGACAAAGTATAATCTGCTAATAGTCTTTGAAGAAAGTGCCTTAATGAATAAATAAAGATAATTTGCAATTATCAAATGATTATTAGTATACAAAGAGCTTGAGAATATATTTTTGTTTTATAATCATCATTGTCTCAAATCTTGTTTTACTAATTAAATTAAACTAATTTAATTGTAAATGAAATTAATTTAATTATTGCTCAAAACACCTCAAATTTATGCCCACCACCTGTTTTGATGGAATGAAGTCAGCTAACTTGGATAATCCTGTGCTTTGTCTTTTCAGTGTATATGTGAATATAAGGAAGACATGATTTTAAAAGGTGTCTTCTAACCCATTAGAAGAGAAAATAATTAGAACGTAAAAAGTATGAAATCACGTACTTTAGTATTGCAATAAAATCAATTAACCATAGCTTTCCCCAGTTTTCTAGAACATTCTAGACCTCATAAATTGAAATTTAATCATAATTTTTTAAGGACATACTGGACCTCTTTTGAATAATTGGAATTTCAACATTAATGAATCAAACCTAAATTCGCACAATCATTGGCCAAGGGATTTCTGTGACTTTTCAACTCTAAATATAGAAATGAAATTTATATTACCACACAGCTCTTTTTCAATTTGTCATTTATACCAAACTTTAAAACCACTCTAAATTCCTCTTAATGTTTTATGAGTAGCATTTAGTTTCTGAACGTGTCTTAGGTATTTATGTAGCTGACCTGACCTATATTTTAGAACTATTTTAGCATAGGTTACCAAGAATAGTCTTCCAAATGACCATCTTGAGTGCTCTTTTAGACTTCTACTTCCACTGGTATCACAAAGATAGCTATTTTCAAGATAATTTAGTTATCAAGGGAATGGAAGAATATTAAAGGTAATAAAAATTCATCTCTAAAAAGTCCCTTTGTCCTTCATGTTCATAAAATTCTTATTGGTAAGCACACGATAAAGATAATTGAGAGTTTGAAAGAGGAATAAGGACAATAACAAAAGATGTGTTTGGAGAGTCTGGTTGCTGCTTCCACCTCAGAAACCTATCCAAGATAGATGAACACCTGAAGATGAACAATGAAGATGAATAGTGCTTCAGAAGTAGACCTAAAGCCTATCCGAAAGACCAATAACTGATAGGCATAGACTAGCTGAGAAGAATCTACAGTGGCCCACAGGACAGATGCACCTTAGTGGTGGTGTTAGAGAAGTTTTATTGTTCTTTAGGCACTACATTGTATCCAATTCTTTTGCAACCCCATGGACTGTAGCCCACCAGGCTTCTCTGTCCATCACATTTCCCAGGCAAGAACACTGGAGCTGGTTGCCATTTCCTTCTCCAGAGGATCTTCCTGACTCAGGAATCAAACTTGAGTCTCCTGCATCTGCAGGTGGATTCTTTTTTTTTTATTTATTTATTTATTTATTTATTTATTTATTTTATTATTATTGTTTTTGCCATACATTGTCATGATATCACCATGGGTTTACATATGCTTCCCCTCAGGGTCCCCCCTCCCTCCTCCCTCCCCCCCGGGAAATCTTGCTGCACCAGTCCCGAGCATCAATCCTGGGCTGGCGATTGATTAGACACATGACAATTAACATGCTTCAATGCCCTTCTCCCATATCATCCCACCCTTACCCTCATCCACAAAGTCCACAAGTCTATTCTATATACCACTGAGCAAGTAGGGAAGCTGAGAAGTTTTAATGGGATCCAAAAAGGAACAAGTTCTAGTGAGGCTTTGCAGGTTAAAACGACAAGGTTATTTCAATCATAAAACCCCAGAACTGCCTGAGAACTAACTGACAGCCAAGGCGTCTTCCACAACTAAGAGGGACTCTAAGGAGAACCTGGAGAATTCAAGATCTGTATGTTTCCCTTCGTACCTGGCAAGCTGGGGAAATGGAAGGGAGGCTTTACTGAACATTTACAAGTGAAAAGTTAGCTAGAGGCAATAAACAAGGGGTGCAGATCTCACATCTGCCTCCTACTCATTCCATGACCTTCTCTAGCCCTCTGTCTAAAATAGTCTCCCAGGGCTTCCCCGGTGGCTCAGTGGTAAAGAATCTACATGCCAATGCAGGAGACATGGGTTCTATCCCTGACTCAGGAAGATCCCACCTGCCATGGAGCAGCTAAGTCCTTGTGATATTGAACCTGTGTTCTAGAGCCCAGGAGCCACAGCTACTGAGCTCATGTGCCACAGCTGCTAAAGCCCACACACGCAAGAGCTTGTGCTCCACAACAAGAGACGCCACCGCAATGAGAAGATAGTACATCTCAGCTAGAGGGTAGCCCCACTCACCGCAACTAGAGAACAGCCCGAGCAGCAACGAAGACCCAGCAGAGCCAAAAGTAAATAAAGAAATAAAATTATATAAAAGAAACAAAACCTTGCTTCCTTACAAAACAACTTACAACTTTAAAAATAAAATACTCTCCCATGCAGAATTTACTGATGTGTGCTTTTCAGTAAGGATTATCTGTTGTGTACATGGCACTACGTTAGGTGCAGCACTGCGCACACCCATGAATAAGGCATGGCACATTTTTTCAGTGTGTTCTTGAAGCAGTCTTTTTTATCAATCCAGTAGTTGCTACAAATAAGCACCTCCCAAATGCATTCAGTCCCATCACTTCATGGCAAATAGATGGGTGAAAAGTGGAAACAGTGACAGACTTTATTTTCTTGGGCTCCGAAATCAGTGCCAATGGTGACTGCACCCAAAAAATTAAAAGAAACTTGTTCTTTGGAAGAAAAGTTATAACAAGCCTAGACAGTATATTAAAAAGCAAAGATATCACTTTGCCAAGAAAGGTCTGAACAGTCAAAGTTATGGTTTTTCCAGTAGTCAAGTAGAGGTGTGTGAGAGTTTGGCCATAAAGAAGGCTGAGCACCAAAGAGCTAATGGCTTCAAACTGTGGTGCTGGAGAAGATTCTTGACAGTCCTTGGGCAAAAAGGAGACCGAACCAGTCAATCCTAAAGGAAATCAACCCTGAATATTCATTGGAAGAACTGATGCTGAAGCTGAAGCTTCAATACTTTGGCTACCTGATGTGAAGAGCCAACTCATTGGAAAAGACCCTGATACTGGGAAAGATTGAGGGCAAGAGGAGAAGGGAGGTGATATAGGATGAGATGATTGGATGGCATCACCAACTCAATGGCCATGAGCGTGTGCAAACTCTGGGAGACAGTGCAGGAAAGGGAAGCCTGGAGTGCTGCAGTTCATGGACGGACACAATTTAGCAACTGAACAACAAAACGCCAAAGAACACCTTATGTAAGATGATAACTTGGAAAAAAACAAAACACACAAAAAATATCCAAACAGTTTTGTCATTGAACAATTTGAGGTAACAATGTTATAAAATAAGTTAGAATGTTATGAGAAATGCCAACTACTATGGATTTCAGAAAAAGGAGAGTCCATGTTTAATGTAAGGGATCAAACCAGTGCCTTTAATATTAGTATACACATAATACGGTATAATAATTGAAAACTGACCTATTCTTGGAGTCCTACGCTGGGGCTTACAAGGTCACCTATGACTGAACATCTCTGGTGGGAATTTGGACTCTTGGCGTTCCTTGATTCCTCTGTTAATTTATTGCATTTATAGCATTTATTAGCACTGCCCAGACAATTTTTATTACATTCACATATTATTGTTCTGGTAGTTTATCTTTCTCTCTTGAAAATCTTTCCTGTTTTTACTGTTTTAGGCCAAAATAACATTGTCCAACTAAAACAATAAAAATAAAAACCAAAATATTCTCCCTTCCTCATCACTATCTCATCCTCCTTTTAGTCCTTACTTTATCATCTCACTGTTTTTCCTTAGCACTTATCATTATCATGTACTGCATATTTACTTGCCTGGGTGCTTCTTTCTTTGCTCTAATTTTCTGTCATCACTTCTAAAATACAAACTCTATGAGAGTAAATTTTTCTTTTCCACACAGAATCCTGTGCAGAGAGGCAGTGAAGACAGTGGAGATCATGACAAGAAAGTCTATATACAAAATAGGAAAGGAAAGGACCCCGCACTTAAGAGTACTTATCCGCATGCTCTACATCAGTTACTGTTCAGCCCTCTACAAGCACCATTCCTTTGTCTTCACAGTGTAGAAAACCTGCAAGATGTTTTTGCCACCCTTATAAAGATGAGGGAAAGTAGACTTGGAGAGATAAGATAAGGTGCTCCGAGTTACACAACTAGTAAACCCTTAAGTTGACTTTCAAATTTGGATCAATCTGGCTTTGAAATCTGTGATCTTACCATAAGCATTATAAACCGCCAAGTGCTGTGCAAAGGTGTGAATTATCCATCATTATTATTTCATACTTAACTTGTACTCGTTCAGTTTGTGACCCCAAAAACTGCAGTACGGCATAAAAAGATAGCTATAAAAATAAAATAGAGTCTAGAGAACCACTTGATTTAGACTCTCAAAGATACTCAAATTTTCATCTCAAAAGATATTTTTTAATGAATTGCTGCAGGATAAAAGGGCATGTGTATGGAACTGAGTTAGAAATGGGAAGCAAATAATAAGGGTACACAAATATTTCTGTTGAAGCAGAACTGTAAAGTGCAACCTTTATGGATGAGGGCTGGGGAAAGCACTCGTTAATGCTTTATAAATGCTATGGGAGATGGAGTACATATTGCAGTCTGCTGATTGCCAGTGACACTAAGCATTTCTCATAGGAAAATGCCAAATTGGTGGAAACTGCAGAATGTTCTTTTCTAGCTATGTGAAGAAGCAAAAAAGCAGCTGACAGAAACATAAATCAAACTACATTTACAGGTCAATGGATCCACTATCAGTTGCATGCAAGAAAGGTACCTAGGGCCTGAGTAAATGGATCCTGGACACTATAAGCCCACCAAGCAGAGACCAAAGTTGCATCAGAGTCCTTGTCACAGGGAAGAGCCAATTATGGCTTCGTGTTGGATCTGTCACTTTAACCTTTGCTTGACATTGCCTTTGCTCACCAAAAGGATACTGTTTATGCAGAATGGCCTGTCCCTCTGTCTGTTAAACCAAAGTGTCTTTGTTCAGGACCCTGTCCACCTATGGATACCTACAGGAAGGAAGAAATTAACACATCCTCTCCCCAAGTCTTGCCATTTAAGGATATATTTGCAAGATTAATGGGCTTATTATTATTTTGCTTCCTCACCTCCCTCCATCTCTGTTCTGTAAAAGAACCTGGCATCCAGACCCCGATAGGATGGCTATTCTGAAACATTAGTAAAGTCATATTCCTTGTCTCAACACTTCATCTCTCAGACTTATTGGCTTGTTGTGAGGTGAGCAGAGTGAGTTGGATTCAGTACTTTCTGGGAATTGTTGGAGAGATTAGTACAACTGATCCTTGAACAACATGTGTGTCAACTATATGGATCCATTTACATGTGGATTTCTCTTTCAATAGCAAATACTGCAGTACTAAATGAGTCACAGTTGGTTGAATCTGTGGATGTGGAATCTCAGATATGGAGGAACTGCAGATGCAGAGGAACTATGTACAGGCAGGGTTGACTTTGATTCAGATTTGGATTTTCCACTGTGTGGAGGGTCTGTGTCCCTAATACCCGCATTGTTCAAAAGTCAACAGTATATGCATGAGCTTTATACATGACCAGACAGGAACCTTCACTCCCATGAAGAAGGAGAGATCCAGAAAGCTGTAATCTAAATAACAGTAGGTACACAGTTGAAGTCAGAGGAAGTCTGAGACTTCCCCTGGTGGCAAAGTGGTAAAGAATCCACCTGCCAAAGCAGGAGACACAAGTTTGATCCCTGAGTCAGGTAGACCCCCTGAAGAAGTAAACGGCAGCTCACTCCAGTGTTTTTGCCTAGGAAATTCCATGGTTAGAGGAGTATGGCAAGCTACAGTCCATGGGGTTGCAGAGTCAGACATGACTTTGCAACTAAACAATAGCAGAGGAAGTCTTAACAAGCTAAATACTCTTTAGATCAGAAAATGGAAAACTAGAGAAAAAGCTACCCCTCAAATCTTTAAAACTGGGAAGACAGTATGACCTTCAAGTCTGCAAAAACATTATCTGGACTTGGCTGAATCCTGTTTTGCATATCCTGTTGGTTCTGTGATGCAGAGGACTGATTAAAATGTAAGAACTAACCAGTCGTTACTTCATTTACTTAGTTGCCTTTCACTGAGCACAGAAGAGTAGGGCATGTCCCTGGTACATGAAGAATATATACATAAACAAAGTCACAAGACCTCTGCCCTCCCAGAACTTACATTCCAATGAACAGACATGAGCAATAGGACATAAACATGATGCATAAGAAAACTGAGTAGCATAGGTAGGTTGATAAAGATGTGAGGAGAGAATGGAGCTGAGTAAGAGAGCTGGAAATTCAGGGAAGTTGCAATTTTTGATAGAGAAGGTGATATTTGAGAAAAACGTGAAGGAGAGACCATCTTCATGGGAATACATAGAGAAAGAGTTCCACGCAGAGTAAACAGTAGGTGCAAAAGCCCTGGGGCAGCTGCCTCTCCATGTGCTTGAGGAGTTTAGCATGGGGTGAGAAGGGCAAAGAGCAATGAACGTTCAGGGAAGTGATGTGAGGGTGGGTGCGATTCAGAGAAGCGAAGGTCTGGGTAGATGATGAAGGGACTGTAGGCTATAGCAAAGAATTTGGCTTTTAGTCAGATAAAGAGGGGTTTTCAGGTTCAGGAGCAATGTATTCTAGCATATGATTTTAAATATCACTGCTCAGTTTATAAAAGGCTGAATGGTGACAAGGGAGGCAACTAAGAGGCCATTTAGTAATCTAGGCTAAAGAGGATGGTGGTGTGGGCCAGATTAACAGCAGATGAAAGTGATAAGAAGTGGTCAGATTTGGATGTATCTTGGAAACAAAGCCAGAAGGATTTCCTCATAGACTGAACGTGAGGTGTGAGAGAAAGAGGTGATACTAGATTTTCTTAGTCTGCCGCCATAAGGAGTGAGCTCTCCATTAATAAAGAAGATCATTTGATAAGCACAGTAACAGCCATCATGTGGAAACTAAAATTTTCACAGTCCCTAGGAGATGCCTACTCTTGGGTAGAGACTCCTGGTTTTCTTTGGCTGTGTTGTGTCTTCATTGCTGCTCAAGGGCTTTTTTTCTATTTGAGAAGTGGGTGCTACTCTCTAGTTGCAGTGAACAGACTTCTCATTGCAGTGGCTTCTCTTATGGGGCTTCCCAGGGGGCACAAGGATAAAGAGTCCACCTGCCAATGAAGGAGATGCAGAAGCAAGTTTGACCCCTGGGTCAGGAAGATCTTTTGGAGAAGGAAATGGCAACCTGCTCCAGTATTCTTGCCTGGAGAATTCCATAGACAGAGGAGCCTGGCAGGCTACAGTCCATGGGGTCACAAGAGTCATGGGGTCGCAAAGAGTCGGACATAACTGAACATGCACACACGCACACCCTTGTTGTCAAGCAGAGGCTCCATGTTCAGGGGCTTCAGTAGTTGAGTACGTGGGCTCAGAAGTTGCAACTCACAGGCTCTAGAGTGCAGATTCAGTAGTTGAGGTGCAGAGGCTTAGTTGCTCCATGACATGTGAAATCTTCCTGGACCAAGGATCAAACTTGTGTCCTCTGAATTGGTAGTTTGATTCTTATCCACTGTACCACTGGGGAAGTCCTTGGGCAGAGGTTTTATAACCTCTTAAAGGTAGGCTTGGGTGGGTGGATGATGGGAAATCTAACAAAATTCTCCCCACGATTGGTTGGTTCTATGAAGTGTCCAGTACCAGCCTCTTCTGAGATTTAAAGAATAAAACAAACTATAATACCCAACATTTCTGTATATAAATCCTGCGCCTGCCGCTTACCAACTTTGCAACCTTATACAAGTTTCTTAACCTCTCTGAATCTTGGATTTCTTGTCTGTGAAATGGAGACATTACTTATACCTTATGAAGATTGTGCTGTGCTGTGCTTAGTCACTCAGGTGTGTCTGACTCTTTGTGACGCTAGGGACTGTAGCTCACCAGGCGCCTCAGTCCATGGGATTCTGCAGGCAAGAATGCTGGAGTGGGTAGCCATACCTTCCTCCAGGGGATCTTCCCAACCCGTGGATTGAACCCAGGTCTCCCGCATTGCAGGCAGATTCTTTACCATCTGAGCCACCAGAGAAGCCCAAGAATACTGGATTGGATGGCCTATCAGTTCTCTGGGGGAACTTTCTGACCCAGGAATCCAACAGGGGTCTCCTGCATTGCAGGCAGATTTGTTACCAGCTGAGCCACCTGGGAAGCCATGAGGGAATTACTTAGTGGTTCATTGGTTAGGACTCTGTGTTTCCACTGCAGGGGGCCCAGGTTCAGGTTTGATCTCAGGTCAGGGGACTAAGATCCTGCAAGCTGTACAATGTGGCCAAAAACTAAATAAATAAGGAAATAAAGGTTAAATTAAAAAAAAAAGATTAGATGAGGTAATATATGTAAAATTCCTTGTGTAGTGCTTAGCACACCTGTTATGCAATAAATATTTTATTTGTTGAGAGATGCAATGGGAGTAAACGTTTTTAGTATTGTAATTACTATGACTCCCAGTGCAAGAGGTGATTAAGATACAGATCACAAACTGAGAACACAGGAAATCACTGACATGAATCAAATACCGGCAGGATAGTCATAGTGTTCTTGAGCTGAGACATAAAGCAACTACCTAAGCCCATCTCCAGAGAGACTGAGACACTTATTTAAGCTCATAAAATACTTTAGAGTAAGCATAGGACTAGAGCCAGAAAAACTCGCATTAATGGGGTAAATTGAGGGCAAATAAAATTTTACGTGGAAACTGACCTCAAAAAGATGTAAGGGTGTTGGGTATAAGCTAAAAATATAAAGAGATTAAGAAAGATTAAGGTGAACTCATAACTGACAGATACATGAGAAAATGGAGGAAACTAGATGGGTTTGTCATCAGGGAGGGCTCTGTAGCTGGCCACAAAGAAGATAACTCGGATGATAACTGTGGACTCACACACAACTGGTTCTGTTTCCTGATGTCCGGGGTCCTCGCAGCTTAAGAAGATGCCAGCTGTAAAGTTCACTTGGGACATTTCAGAAAGGTAGCATGGAGGAGTGGAATGTAGACCTGGAGCTGGAAGAAGTTCTTGCCCATGCGCCTCTCCATTTAGAGAGGGGCAGAACATTTTAGGCGGTGCATCTTTGGAAGATATCCAGGCTCCGTGCAGACACACAGTACAGTAGTCTAGTCCAGAACACTATCTGTGGCTCCATGGCCAAGTCATTTAACCAAACAGTTTCATTTGAGAGATGAAGTCAACAGAAGCCCAGCGAAATATATGAAGTGGTGCAGCAGAGTTTGAGCTGAGCAGGGGTCACTCCAACTCAATTATATTCAACACAGTTATTGACTGTCTGCTCTCCTGACTGCCAGGAGCTCTATAGTGAACCAGAGAGACATAGCTCTTGCACTCATATAACTTGTAATTTGTCTAGAGAGTGTGTAACTTGTCTACAGACAGACAACTTCAATATGACAAGGTAAGTACTTTCATAAAGAGTCAAAACCAGGACCAGTAAAAATGTATGCTGCTGCTGCTGCTAAATTGCTTCAGTCATGTCCGACTCTGTGCGACCCCATAGACAGCAGCCCACCAGGCTCCCCCCTCTCTGGGATTCTCCAGGCAAGAACACTGGAATGGGTTGCCATTTCCTTCTCCAATGCACGAAAGTGAAAAATGAAAGTGAAGTCGCTCAGTCGTGTCCGACTCCTAGCGACACCATGGACTGCAGCCTACCAGGCTCCTCCGTCCATGGGACTTGCCAGGCAAGAGTACTGGAGTGGGGTGCCTTTGCTTTCTCTGGTAAAAATGTATATAGAAGCTTTTACTGTAAAATATGAGAGAGAAACAGACTGTAATAAGCAAAGAAACATAGAAAAAACAGAAGAAAGAGAGCCATATAGGGAGGGTACTGTGGGGACATCTAAGGAGAGCAGTTAGTCCAGTCTTATATGAGAGCTTCCTGGAGGAAGTGACAGAAAACTGAGATCTAAACAAACATGAATTTGCTGCCAGGGTACTTTATTGATGAACCCATGATTAGTTATTTGATTTGTATTGGTGATCTACAATGGTTGCCAGGGATTACAAAAGACTAGAAAGTAAAATGTGATAGACTGAAGGATCGTAAGAAACAAAATCTGGCCAATTTAATGTCTACTCTTCCCCTAGAGACTGACTTGACAAATAATACAGACACATATGGCTCAAGTTGCTCCGGAAACCCCACTTCCAGATTGCATTTACATCACTGCCACAATACAGAACTTTAAGCAGGATTGTTGTACAAAAAAGAAAACTTTGAGCAGGGTGTATCAGAAATAATGTGATACATGATGTAAGCCACACATATATATAATACATAAAACAAGTAATATAGATAATAAGCTCATTAAAATAGAATACAAAGATGTGTTACACTACAATCATTCTGAACTAAATGAAATTTCAAGAAAAAAAGACAGGTATATAATCTGACTGCCCCAAGGAATGCTTTATATAGTTGATGTTGATGAAATCTCATCAAGAAAAAGTACTACAACATTTTCTATTACTACTCCAATTTTCATCAAAACAGACTTTTTTTTTATATTCAGAGGTTTACCTTGCATTTATTGACAGTCAAGAGCATTTCCTCAAATATAAATTTGCTCTGAAGTCTTATACCTTCTGTATTATTTCTTGTACCAGGCATATTGATTAATTAGAGCAAAACAGGAAGCAATCGTTCATTACATGATATTTCCAAAGTACTTCATTTCTGATTAATAATCAAATTCCCTCAAACTATATTAATTATTGCTTCACCATTCTACATATGTGATGAGGAAAAATTGTTAATTTATTTATATTACTATTGGGACACTTATTCCAATCATGGTTTGGAACTACAGTAAACCTCCATTAGCTGAATCTTTTGAGAATATGAACTCTTAGCTAATGGATCTTTCTGATGAACTGAGCAATGGTCAAAACACTTTTCAAAATGTCTTAAAGAACATGAGAGCCTTGTGAAATGTAGCAGATGCTCTGCCAGAAAAAGAAGGACAAAGGAAGAAGAGACTAAGGAAGAAGAGAAGGACAAAGGAGGAGAGAGTACAGAAGTATCAGAAGAAGAGGAGGGTGGAACAGAAAGGGGAGGAGGAAGAAAAAAATGGAAAGAACTTCCCCTGTGGTCCAGTGGTTGAGAATCTGCTTTTCAATACAGAGGACTTGGGTTTGATCCCTGGTCAGGGAACTAAGAACCCACACGCTGCTGCGGGGCAACCAGGCCCCAGAGTGGCAACTACTGAATCCAAATGCCACAGCTAGAGAAGTCTGTGTGCCACAACAAAGACCAGGCCAAGCAAAAGTAAATAAATAAATTCGAAATTCTCTTAGAAACCAAAGAGAGAGATGGAAAGAAGGTAGAGTCACACTCAAATAAGTTTGAGAAGCAACATGTCCTATCTTATGTAACCAAGGATATTATTTTTCCGAAGACCTCTGATAGTATAGACCAAGGCTCTTCCTTGTGCCAGGGACAATGAGCTACTCTGTTACTGCTGCTCTATTTTCCAGAGCCCTTTCCACATGTTTTACTGCACTTTAATTCTTCGCTTCCACAAAGTCTCTCCTATTCATCCCCACTCTGTTTAAGAACTATTATCCAACCTGCATGCCTTTTGGAGTACTTGGCGAAAAGGAAGTAATCAATAAATCTTTGCTTTACACATAGTAGGGGGTCAATAAATATTTGCTGAGCTGCCAGATAAACATTTTGTACAGTACATTAAATACATCTTAGTGATAATCAGCTGAGTAGCTTTTCTGATTCTTTTCCAATAAAAATTGTCTCTCCATCCCACTGAATTATTTCGTATACTTTATCAATCTTGTTTATCATTATTATATAGCTAATTGAAGATTTATTTTCCTATTCTTAAAACAACAGCAAGGCTTCTGAGAATGGAAAAAAAATGACTATCCTATTTAATCCTAGCTGTGCTGGAGAGATCTAATTTGCAAAATATAAAATAATGATATGAATAGTTTGTACCCAGACAACATACTACTACCCAGAGGTCCAGTGATTTATAAGATTGTCTATTATTGCCTTGAGTGGAACATCTCTTGTAAAGCAGCCAAAGTATTTTGAACACAATCTTCCCATTAATCATATCCCCCAAGGAAATATACGGGTTGAACACACCATTGCTCTAATTTCACAAAGGTAGAGAGAAAAGGTGCAGAAGCAAAGTGATTTTTCAAGTTTACCTAAGGTCTCACCATGTAAGTGGTTAGAAAGAGTGGGCTGGCTTCTAGCCAGCCTGGAGACTTTGTTCTCCCCAGTTCTTAGTTTTATTCAAAGTACAAGAGAGCAAGCAATTTAGTATCGATGTCACCAATACATCCTCCATATGAAGGATGGTACTGCAACATTAATATGCAAATAAGCTGAATATAAAGTCTCTAATCTTACTAAGCACGGTGCACCCTGTTTCTCAGAAAAATTTATGTCTATATGAAAAGAGAATAAAATTGCAGAGGATATTCAATAACGTATATTCATTAACATATGAAGGGGGACACAGAGCTGTATTCCACTCTTAGGATTAACCCTTAGCGTTTGGAAAGAAAGAAAATAAAAGTGCCTATAGGCATTTGGTATCAATACTCTTTCTGCAAATACTGTCTCTCTAAAGGCTTTAAAGTTATGAGGAAAATCTCAGATAAATGGCTGAAAGGTGATTCCACAAAACCAGTAATTAACCCTGCATCATTTTCTTCTCTCTTCTAGATTGAAAACATTAACTATTAGCATCAAGCGTATAGGTCTGTCTCCATATGCCAAGAAGCTGATGATCAGAAATGGATGCTAGGATATGCTATCATCTAGAATCTACTCCCCACATGTGGGGAGAAATGGAATCCAGCCCTTCTGTTTCTCTGTAGACATTGTTGTTTCCTTTATGCACAATGAAAAAAAAATTATCAGAAAACATTCCCTTGAGGTATTTGGAATAGATGAACTCTTTGATATTATTGGGCTTCCCTGGTGGTTCAAATGGTAAAGAATCTGCCTGCAATGCAGGAGACTTGGGTTCTATCCCTGGGTTTGGATGTTCTCCTGGAAAAGGAAATGGCAACCCACTACAATATTCTTGCCTGAAAAAATCCTATGGACAGAAGAGCCTGGTGGGCTACAGTCCATGGGGCTGCAAAGAGTCAGATAAGACTGAGCAACCAATACTTTCATTTCACAGTTTTGGTATTATTAGGTGGTGAGGAAAATAGGAAAGTAATCAAGAGCATGCATCTAAACAGGATTAAGTTATTATTATTCCTAATAACAATGAAAAGAGCTACAACCCATATATGTTTAGCACTTCACCATTTATAAGCACTTTCTATCCATTTTCTCATTTGACCCTCACAACAATCCTGCAAGATAAGATGGATATTTACTCTAACTTTCAACTGTGAAAATTAAAAATCAGAGAAGTAGATCAAGTAGTGTTAATAACCTGAATATCCATCTCCTGGATCTCACAATATGAACATGTCACTCTACATGTGCATTTTTTTTTTTGCTTAAGTATTTTAGTAGATTATAAGCAACATGGGATTTAACCTTTTCACATGTAACAAAATTAATAATACTTCTCTAGTATCATTTTCCATCCAAATTGTAATCAGATAGCCCCATGTGTAAGATAAGCATTATTTCTCATTTTGCAGATGTGACTTCTCCTGACATAACAAAATGAACCAATGGGCTTGAGGACACATAGATAATAAACAAGGAACCTGAGGACTCAGGTTTGGAACTCATGATTTCTTGGTCTCAATTCTTCTCACTTTGAAGCAAAGTTCCATAAAAATAGTCTCAATTGGAACAAGACAGAAAAGCTACACAAACAGACCTCAGTGTATTATTTGAGCAGAAGTGATCTTAAGAAAATGTAAAGCGAATATGTGAGTTTATCTCCAACAGTATCTTATTTTTAGTGGCCCTTCTCATTCCCTGCAGTGTTATGTTTGCCCTCCCCCAACTCACCCTTCATTGTCCCTAATTCAAACCCCGGTCAATACTACCTCTAATATTTGCTGTTGTTCAGTCGTTCAGTTATGTCCAACTCTTTGTGATCCCGTGGACTGTAGCCTACCAGGCTCCTCTGTCCTTGCTGGGATTTCCCAGGCAAGAATACTGGAGTGGATTCCCATTTCCTCCTCCAGGGGATCTTCCTGATTGAACCCGAGTCTCCTTTATTGGCAGGCACATTCTTTGGAGCTGAACCAGTATACTGGCTGTCTAAGTGCCCCATCAGTACTTCCCTGTCCCCATCCACAAGGTCAGCACCATCTTGCAGCCAGCTAACATCTTAAGAGAGCCTGATAGACTCATCTCTGAGATGAGTTATTAGTCATCGTTACTGACACCATGAACCCCTCTGAGTATTCCTGGAACTATAGAGACGACATTATTTTGCCTCACAGAATCTTAACAAATTATTCTGACGTCATCATTCTTACAGTACCATGAGCATTAGCAATGTATTCCTGCTTAGCTCAAAAGTGTGTATTCAATTTATACAATCCCCCCACCTCTGCAGTAAAAGGTTTCTTCTCTCATTCAAATGTTTTACCATCTTCTCCCACTTTCAGCCCCTTTCCTTCATCACAAGTATTACACATGTAATCAATGGTAGACTCAGCTTGCCATTCAAGATTCACCTCCAGTCCACAAATGTTTGCATTTTCTTCTTCTGGGTTCCTGGCATCTTTTGACAAGATCTGTCAATGGTTACTGAAAATTTTCCAGATGGATGTGGGTATGTTCCAAATCATAACATCAAAGGTATCTCTTGGCTCGACTCACTTGTTTAGTCTAAATGGATCAGACAAATACAAAAACATTATATAAATTTTATGTGTCACCCAAGGGAAAGAAAGTAAAATATTCTAAGATAAAGAGAAATTCTGGGCATCATCAGGCTACTCTGGAAATGTGATAAGACAAAGCCATGTCATGTTGCCAAGTCCTGGAGAACTAGGGACTAGTTTAAGTAAAACAGATCTGATTCCAGGCTCAAGATGCTTAGGCAGGAATTCAGGTTAGCTCTCCCTAGTTCCATACAAAGCACATTACACAATAACAATAGTCAAAAACTTTCTGTGATAGATCCCTTCCAAGATTGGCATGTATTGACATGCAACATATAAGAAAATTCTTTTAAGGAATATTCCCTCATACTAGAATATCAGATATGAAAAATTGCCCAAGACATCTTCCCTGTCATCCCTGAAATCATGTTATAATTATACCAGCCACAGTTCTTGATTACAAACAATAGAATCTACTTGGCATAATTAAAGGGGAAAAATAATTTATTAAAAGATATTTTAGCTCTTGGCAGGAGAAGAAAGAGACAACAAAGGGCAAGATGGTTGGATGACATCACTGACTCAAAGGACATGAGTTTGAGCAAGCTCCGAGAGATGGCGAAGGAGATGGAAGGCTGGTATGCTGCAGTCCATGGGGCTGCAAAGAGTCATACATGACTAAACAACTGAGTAGCAATTTTAGTTCACGGATTCATTAAACTAGCTATAAAAACAGATTAGAGTCGAAGCTTCCAGGAACAATGCCTAAAACTACACAGAACTGACACAATGGAGAAATTGCCTGCTGTGTATAAATTCCTGGAACTTGATGACTGCTACTAACATCAGTGCCACTGCAATCTGTGACTAGGGGAAAAGCGAGATGCCTTTGCAGCCACCTGTGCCAACAACTCTGAGCTCCATGCAGTTAGCTGCTGTCTCATATTGTTCGCATCTGAACTGAAGTTTCATGCTCATGTCTGATTGCAGAGTCCAAGCCCTGTCCTAACTCATTAATCACTCACTGTGTGTCACACCTTCTTCTAAGCTCTTTATAAGAATTAAATCACTTAAGCCTCATGACAACCCCCAAAGGTTGGCTCAAGATTATTCTTTTTTATAAGAATAATAAGGGCTTATAAGGTATATAAGGGCTTCCCTGGTGGCTCAGTGGTAAAGAGTCCACCTCCAATGCAGGAGATGCAGGAGAGGCAGGTTTGATCCCTGGATCAGGAAGATTCCCTGGAGGGGGACACAACCCATTCCAGTGTTCTTGCCTGAAGAATCCCATGGACAGAGAAGCCTGGTAGGGTCACAAAGAGTCAGACATGACTAAAGTGACTGAGCACACATGCGTGAAGCATATAAAAATTATGCAACCAAGCCGTCTAAAATCACAGACTGTAAGTGGCAGAGTTGAGATTTGGACTCAGATAGTCTGACCCCAGAGCTCAAGATTTCTTAATGTTTTGTTTTGTGTTACTGTCACATGCTTGCTTCCTAACTGCAAGGTGAAAATTTATGTCTTAAACATGAACTCATTTACCCAAATCTAAAAATGCTGTTCAAAAGATGATGGGTAAATATGAATGTGTCAGACGCCTATTACAGATGTCTAAAATGGTAAGGCTGCTCTGTGTACATATCAGTGTCCCCTGAAATTCATTCTCATGGTCACCACTAGAAGCCCATGAATGTGGGTATGAATCTATGCTGTTCACTGTGTTTTATACTCTGTGATTATCTCTAAAGACAGCAGCCCCAATTGCTTTCCACCCTGTATATGTTGCTGCCCCTCCCATCAAAAGCTAGAGCACCTTCTCCCAGCTCCTTAAATCTGGGTTTCTCTTGTGACCTATCTTTAATCATTGGGGTGCAGCTTGCTTTCACCCTGGGGGAACAAGCTGCTATGTAACAAACCTAGCTACCCTCAGCCACCATGCAGAGAGGTCACATGGAGAAGAACCAAAGGGCTCACTCACAGACATGAACAGAGTACAGAGACCTGTGTTCCCTGAAGAATCATCCCAAGCCAGCCCCTAGTCATTCAAACAATCCCTTGGAAGCCCCGGACATCCTTGCTCTCCTCTGTCCAAATTCCTGACCTGCAGATAAAATGGCTGTGGCCTTAAACTTTTAATTCCAGACTAGGTTGTTACATAGCAATAGAAAGCTAAGACACAAACGAGCTATATGCTCACCCAGGTATCCATAAAATAAAATTTACTTATTTATTTTTGGTTACACTGGGTCTTTGTTGCCGTGCTCAGGATTTCTCTACTTGCAGTGAGCAGGCACTACTCTTCATCGTGGTACGGTGGCTTCTCTTATTCTGGAGCGCAGGCTCCAGGTGAACGGGCTTCAGTGGCTGCAGCACACAGGCTCAGCAGTTGTGGCACGTAGACTCTAGCTGCTCCTTGGCATGTGGAATCTTCCCAGCCAGGGATTGAATCTGTGTCCCCTGCATTGACAGGTGGATTCTTATCTACTTAACCACCAGGTAAGTCCCTAAAATAAAAATTTTGCATCTCACTAAATATTCTTCCATAACAGTGGTCAGCAAACTTTTTCTTAAGAGCTTACATACTATTTTAAGCTTTGTAGGCCAAGAGGCAAAGCTGAAGCTATTATATAAGTACTTATATAAGTAGCTAAAATGTAAAAACCATTCCTAGCTCAAGGGCCATGAAAACTCAGACAGCTCACCAGATTAGGCCCATGAGCAACAATTTGTGAATCCTTGCTCTGGAAGCATCATTTTTGATGTTTGCAGTGTACTTCCTGTAGGAATTTCCTGTAACTTATTTAATCAAGTCCCTGTTCTTAAGCATTTAGTTTGTCTGCATTTTTTTCACTATTCCAAAAATAATGCTTCAATAAATCTTTGCCCATATTCATGGTTATTACCTTAGAGTAAATCCCTCAAACTGGAATTGCTAGGTCAAAGAGTATATTCATTATGCTAAAATACCCTCTGAAACTACCATACCTATGTACAATCCTATCAGCAATATATAAGAGAGCTTTGCAGCAGTTCATGACTATATTTTAAGAGTTTGTTTAAAAAAAAAAAAAACTGTTTGAATTTCATGTTGGTGCTGGAGTGTGAGCAGAGTGCATCTCTCTTGCTTAGTCAGGGGTGATCTCTTTCTTCTTGGGCTTTGTTGGGACGTCCTAATCCAAGTTCAGACTCTCAATGAGTCCCTGTTCCTTGTTGTTTAGTCATTAAGTTGTGTCTGACTCGTTGCGACCCCACCAGGCTCCTCTCTCCGTGGGATTTCCCAGACAAGAATACTGGAGTAGGTTGCCATTTTCTTCTCCAGTGATCTTCCCTACCTAGAGATTGAATCTAGGTCTCCTGCATCTCCTGCACTGGCAGGCAAATTCTTTACCACTGAGCTATCAGGGAAGCCTGAAGCCCTTCTCACAGATTCTCAAAAAAGAGCTTAGCCATCCCAAGGCCCAGGGACAGCCCCCAGACGAGGGCTGCCTGCAGAGGCTGGCTCCAGACACTCCTTACACAAGCTCCCACCGCACTTCCTGCCCCTCCCTCTCCTCTCAGCAGGAGGCGGCTGACCCAGCTCAGCTCCCAGCCTAACAAATTGCCAGCTGTGAGTGACTGCTCCTTTCTGCAGCTAGGCCAGTCTTTGTTTTTCTGTTTCCTGGCTTCCCCGAGCTCTCTCTTGGGCCACATGTCTTTCTTCTCTCAGCCTACAGCGGCCCCCCCAAGCAGAAAGGCAGGACAGAAGACATGCAAAGTACTGCTGATGTGGGGTCCAGACAAGACAGTCTCTTTGGGCAGACCCTGGGCAGGCCTGCAGGCTCTAATCTTTTAACCTGGCTGTCTAATAGAATCCAGGCTGCTGACACCCTTGTCCTCTAGTTATTTTTAAACCATAATAACTGGCATTACATCAAGGTCATGAAACACAGAAGTTTGGCAGAACTGCTGCTTCTCCATTTCTCCTTTCTATCTCCTCTCCTAGCTGCTTGTTTCCTTCCTCCCTGCCTGGCCAGATCCTATACTTACCCCTAGAGGCTGTTTTCATGCTCCCCTCTACAGGAAGCCCAGCCTCACTTTCCTCTGTTCATTCATTCAGCTCCCTGGAACAGCAGGTCTTAGAGTATGTACATGACTTTCATCACCTTGTGTATTCAGGCTTGTAGCATTCACTGTCACTTTATAAATGTCAGTATCATCAATGCAACCTTCTAACTGAGGGTGTGGAACATGATCACTTTGACCTATGGTCCTTAAAGCAACAGTAGTAGTGCTGGGCAAAACAACAAGGAGCTCATGAATTATGTTTATTAACTTTAGGACTCTGATAAATTCCAAACTGCTTTCTCCAAAAGTTCAGAGTACCATACATACTGTTGTTTGTTGTTGTTCAGTTGCTCAGTCATGCCCGACTCTTTGTAACCCCATGGACTGCACCACACCAGGCTTTCCTATCCTTCACCATCTCTCAGAGCTTTATCAAACTCATGTCCATTGAGTCAGTGATGCCATCCAAACATCTCATCCTCTCTCATCCCCTTCTCCCTCTTCCTTCAATCCTTCCCAGCATCAGGATCTTTTTGAATGAGTCAACTCTTCACATCAGGTGGCCAAAGTATTGGAGCTTCAGCTTCAGCATCAGTCCTTCCACTGAATATTCAGGACTGATCTCCTTTAGGATGGACTGGTTGGATCTCTTTGCAGTCCAAGGGACTGTCAAGAGTCTTCTCCAACACCACAGTTCAAAAGCATCAATTCTTCTGCACTCAGCCTCCTTTATGGCCCAACTCTCACATCTTTATGTGACTACTGGAGAAACAACAGCTTTAACTAGATGGACGTTTGTAGGTAATGTCTCTGCTTTTTAATATGCTGTCTCAGTTTGTCATAGCTTTTCTTTCAAGGAGCAAGTGTCTCAATTTCAAGGTTGCAATCACCATCTGAAGTGATTTTGGAGCCCAAGAAAATAAAGTCTGTCACTGTTTCCATTGTTTCCCATCTATTTGCCATGAAGTGATGGAGCTGTATGCCATGATTTTCATTTTTTGAATGTTGAGTTTTAAGTCAGCTTTTTCACTCTCCTCTTTCACCTTCAACAATAGGTTCTTTAGTTCCTCTTCACTTTCTGCCATAAGGGTGGTGTCATCTGCACATCTGAGGTTATTGGTACTTCTCCCAGCAATCTTGATCCATACTGAGCATTTC
This sequence comes from Antilocapra americana, assembly GCA_007570785.1. Taxonomy (NCBI): domain Eukaryota; kingdom Metazoa; phylum Chordata; class Mammalia; order Artiodactyla; family Antilocapridae; genus Antilocapra; species Antilocapra americana. Next base: position 820,281 of record ML663559.1, read on the forward strand.
TCAATTAGATGTTAATTTTTGATAAGCCTGGAGTCAAAGGGGGATGATGGATGGGGAACAAATCAGATTAAGAAGCATAAGTCTGAGAACACTATCTAGATCTCTCACTTATGGACATGTAAATTTGAGCCTCATCTATAAAGGAAGGAGAATAATAATACCTCCTATTTCTATAAAGATTTTCTGACACTTAAATGAAAGCACCTTTTTTTATTCATCTGCAAACAAAACTAAAAGATAATTATCACTGTCCCCATTTTATATGTGAAAGGATAGAGACCGGAAAGTTAAGTAATTTCCCCAATGTCAAAAATCTAGCAAGTAAAAGTTTGAACCCAGGTCTCATTGATGTAAAATTTTTTAAAAAGGGGAAAGGAGAGAAATATAAGAATGAGTATGTTTTATCTTCCCAACAGTGCCTGGCCTGAATGAGCTCATTTGTATTTATATTTGCATTCATTTTTGAGAGAAGGAAAAAATAACAAAGAGAATAAAAATAGAGTACAGGAAGGAGATAAGGGAGTGAGAGGTTAAGTGGACATGCTGAGAGCTGGGAAATTAGTTCTGCCTAACAAATTTCATTCAATACCTTCGATGTACCAGGAACCAAGGCTTAGGCTCTGCAAACAATGATGAGAAGATGGTTTCTGCCTGTGAAAGTGACTGAAGAGAGTAGAGAGAGGCAGAGATTAGTAGAGGGAGCAATTTTGCATCCAAATGAGGAGGAGGCAGGGCTCAGGAGTAAAGAATCTGCCTGCATTGCAGGAGACTTATAGGAGATGCAAGTTCGATCCCTGAGTCAGGAAGATCCCTTGGAGAAGGAAATGGCAACCCACTCTAGCATTTTTGCCTGGAAAATCCCATGGACAGAGGAGCCTGGTGGGCTACAGTACATGGGAACACAAAAGAGTTGGACACAACCGAGCAACTAAACAACTACCATAAGGAGGAGGTGAGCAAAGAAAATAAGGTCGGCAACAAAGGTGAGGCTAGATCTTGGAGGTCCAGTAGATAATGGAGAATTTTAAACAAGAAAGCAATACATTCAGATATAAAGTTTTTACTGTGTTGCTTGTTTACTCATTCATTGACTTACTCACTCATTTCGAATACTTGCACATAGGCATGAAGGGGACTATGTATATGAATGGACTCAAAAATAATAGTTTTCTGCATAGACCCTGATCCCTTCCCACCACCCTCACCATTGTGATGGTCCTGGCCACCATCATCCCTCTGCTGTATGATTGCAATCACCTGCTAACCTCTATCCTTGGCCTCTCATAATCTAGTTACAAAATAGAAGCCTTTCAAATGTAAAGCAGAGCATGACAGTCCTTGGCTCAAAACTCTCCAGTGCCCCCTTCACCACTCAGAATAAAACTCAGAGTTTGGACAATGGCCTTCAAGACTCATATAATCTGCTACCCTCTCCTCCACCTTCCCCACTGGTGTGCCTCTGATCTCATTTCCTACTATTCTGTCTCTTGCTGTCCTGCTCCAGCAACACGGACCTCCTTGATCTTCAAATGCTCCAGCATCACTCTGCCTGGGGTGTCTTCACATCCTCATGCCATTCCAGGATGGCTCTTCTCCCTCATAGATCTGCACAGATCACTCCTCACTGTCTGGGCTTTGCTCCAGTCTCACCACCTCAGATGACCCTTTCCTTCCTAACATGTGTAAAATTGCAACAGGCCACGCGTTTCCCTGAACTCCCCCATGTGGCTTCTCTGCTTTATTTTTGGCTATTTAACTTACTATCATCTGAGATACATATATTATTATGCTATTTTTGGTGTGGCCTCACCATACCCCTGGGCTTTCCCAGTGGTAAAAAATCTACTTTACAACGCAGAAGTTTTGGATTCAATCCCTAGGTCAGGAAGATCCCCTGCAGGGGGAAATGGCAACCCACTCCAGTTTTCTTATCTGGGAAAACCCAGGGACAAAGGAGGCTGGTGGGTTACAGTTCATGGGGTCACAAAGAATCAGATATGACTGAGTGACTGAGCAGGTACACATGTACCTACTCCTGCTCTGCCCTTGAAGTAAATATAGGGCATGGAGCTTTTGCCTGTTTTGTTCACTGTATCCCTAATGCCTCAAATGTGCTTGGCAAGTAGTATGTGTTGAAATAATATTTACATAATGATTGAAGGAGACAGAATGTTATTGCCCCCCTAGATCCATTTTTTCCTTTTCTCTGTGCAATGGCCACTTAGTTAACATCTACATTTCCAGCCTCCTTTGCAGATAAATGTGGTCATGTTCTTACTAATAGACTTTGAGCAGTAGTTGTACTCTCATCCCAAGAAACAGACTAGGAAAACCATGCAGGACTCAAGGGGCACATAGGCTCATACACCACTTCAAGTGTGACCAGGGCAAGTAAACAGATGAAGAAAAACCTCCTTGTAGTGGAAGCTAGGAGACAAGAACAAAGATTAACTATCCTTATTTCCCCCCACTGATTTGAAGTGCCATATTTATCTATATTATTAATGCCCATCTATTCTCAGATTTCAAGACTTTCTTAGTTTTTCCATTCATTTATCTTCATATTCATGAACCAGTGCTAAACTGTTTTATTATCTGCTATGACCTTCATTACATGTCCTTCATTACATTTTTTTCCCAAAGATTTCTAATAATTCTTATATAAGGAATGCATTGTAGAAACACCGGTGATGGTGGTTAGTAGCTCAGTCGTGTTCAATTCTTTGTGACCCCATGGACTATAGTTCACCAGGCTCCTCTGTCCATGGGATTTCCCAGGCAAGAATACTGGACTGGGTTGCCATTTCCTCCTCCAGGGGATCTTCCCGACCCAGGGATTGAACCCACAGCTCTTGCATCTCCTGAAGGAGGATTCTTCACTCCTAGTGCTACCTGGGAAGCCTCTGTAGAAACATTACTTGGGCAGTAATTTTGAGTTGGATTGGAGGCAGACAAGGTTGAGACTATTTCATTAATTTTAGATGAGGATGGGAATGACAGCTGCAGGGTAAGAAATTATCCTAGCCTCCCTCTACCCTTCACCCCCAGCATAATTTCTGCCAGTGCCCCCCTACTCCCATCCCAGGTTATGATATTAAAAGTCACTGCCTATGAAGAGGCCAAGACAGATTCAAGAGATACTCAGAGATTCAAATGCCTTAGTAACTTATTGGATAGTGGTGAAGAGTGAGACAAGAATGATTCTTAGATTTCTGTCCAGGGCAACTACCTGAATATTTGTCATTCCCAGATGACACAGGCTGGGGAATAAATATAATGAACAGAATTTGAGAATTTGTGGGTTATCTAGAAGAAACTCTCCAGTAGACATACAGTCAAGTTCTGGACTTGGGAGTTGGACCTGCCAGTTCACTCTTGATAATGGAGCATCAGTTGAAGCTGCCAGAAAAGATCATTAGAGAAGGCCTCCAGCATTGTAATGACTCAGTGAGCTCTGACTCACTGGTAGCATTATCCGACTAGCTCTAGTTTTGCTGTCCTAGTGGTCAGGAGCCTAGAACTTCACCAGAAGAAAAGTGGAAAACAATACTGTTACAGAGAAAAGCTAAACTGGATCATGAAGGCATCCTTCTTATGTTAGGAAGGAAATTGGTTCACAGGAGATTACTAAATGATGAAATGGGCTGCATCATTTACTCTGAAGCAGTGCACAATATAGAATCTGAACTCAATTCTGTTGGCAAATCAATTGGAAAACCTTGACTTGAAACCCATGGTTTCATGGGCATGAAAAGTTTAAACTTTATTTATCAGGTCCTTATTTCTCCAAGGCTCCCAAGGTTGTCTCACGTTTCTTATTGATTTATTCTACATGAAAGCTGATTGAAGCCTTGAAAAGAAACTTTATTCTTGGGTCATTTCATAATGAATGATCTTGGAATCACTCTGACTAAAACTAATGAGGATTTTATCATGCACTGCTACAGGAAATCACCAATTATTCCAAAGCTTTAGGCTCACAAATCTTCATGTATACAATATTATAAACTTGTATTGGTTTTGGAGATATATGTTTTCCTCCCCTTCTTTTGGAGGGAAGGGATATTGCCCTATTTAAGTCTAGCACAATGACTGGCAAGTGGAAAATTGCTCCATAAAAGTTTATTGAAATGTACTTAAATATAGGTAACAATTCTTGCAGTGGGGATGAGGAGAAATGGGAAACAATGGAGTATCAGTGTTGGAAATGACATTTTAATCAAGTACAAATGGAAAATAATTGGAATTCAGTATGACTTTAATCTATGTTGTCCATTATTACTACTAGAATGTGTGAATCAAAAATGCATGGATTATTAGGGCTGTTTGCTTTGCCTGTTTGCCCTCTTATAACACAAGTTTTCATTAAATGACAGGTGGTACCTACCATAGAAAATACATAGGGTTAGGAGGAGATTGCCTTCTAGGAAGACCTGTATGTCAGGGAAGGATATTGAATCATCTGACTAGAATAGGGTGTGATGTTTACTTGTGGGTATTCATTTACTATTATCCTTGGCGTCTATTACCACAAATTCTTACAAATTGCCAGTTGCTGTGGGAAATAGTTGTCTTACCAAGTATTTCAGATCATAAATCCAGAAGCCTAAAGTGAAGGTGCCTGCGTGCGAAGTCACTTCAGTCGTGTCTGACTCTTTGTAACCCCATAAACTGTAGCCTGCCAGGCTCCTCTGTCCATGAGATTTCCCAGGCAAGAATACTGGAGTGGGTCATCATGCCTTCCTCCAGGGGATCTTCTCGACCCAGGGATCAAAACTGCAACTCTTATATCTGCATGTGTGTGTAATGTTATTAAACACTTACTGGTTATTCACCAAATGGGCCAGGTATTGTGGCAACTGTTTAACAAGTATTAGTTTACCTAATGGTCACAACAACCCAGTGAGGCAAGGCCCCCCTCCCTTTATTTTACAGATGAGGGACCTGAGAGCCAGAACAGTCAGCTAGCTTGTCCACACTGTCTGACTCCAGAGCTGCAGCTCTGAACCATTACACAGCAGGCGTCTTCACAAGCAAGGTGCCAGATGAAATGCAGATAGGGTTTGGAGTGACTCATGCTCGCTCCACTTCTCACCGCAGACTACGTTGAGACAAGGCCACCACTTCCTCTTCACCCTTCCCAGCCAAGAATAACACCTGAGAAGCAGCTTCCGGTTGGATCTATCTGGAGGTACTTGTGATGTTTGTGTGTCTGGGCATTCTGTAAACTCGAGTCCCCTTTTGAATTAATGTGTATGACTTGAGTTATTAATAACTTGAATAAGAAATGTCATGGCTAAACGATAGACTAGAACAGAAATAATTTCTTAAAATGCTGTCACCTACCATTCCATTGCCCAGAAAATTTGTTCTCATCCCAAGTCATTATTTGCAGGAATTTCTCTCTTTTTTCTCAACATAATAAAGCCCTGACTGTATCCCACAAGGCTCCTCTGTCCATGGGATTCTCCAGCCAAGAATACTGGAGTGGGTAGCTGTTCCCTTCTCCAGGGGATCTTCCTCACCCAAGGATTGAGTATCCAGGTCTCCCACATTGCAGGCAGATTCTTTATCATCTGAGCCATCAGGCAAGCTGGAGAAGGCCTTTTGGTGACAGCTTATTATAGAAGAAATCTCCCAAATCTGAACTTTCATATTAATTAATTGTATAAGAGGAGGAATATAAATATGGACCCACTTGGCTTTATGGGAGGGAAATGGAGACTCTCTTTTCTCTTGTTCATTTCACTTGTCCAAGGCTAATCCAACAAAAAGCAGGAACCAAACGTCATGAATTGACTTCTATTCAGCATATGTCACCATCAGTATATCTTTGTTTTGGTGAAGAGCTGTCCATCTTCCTGGAAAGAAGACAAGTATGTCAAGGATTAGGTTCACTTATTACACACATCTAAATGTGTGTTCCCCAGCCATTCCATTGTAATAGGCTGGTCAGTAATCAAAGCCAACCAGGTCATCTCTACTCTATATAGCCTCCCAACTTCTTTCCATAGCTTTCCACAGCTCGAAGCATTACTTATGGGGAGGGGTCCCTGTCCCTACAAAGTCAAGTCAGCACTCTTCCCTCCCAGTCACCCCTTTTTGTAACTTTCTAGTTAGACACCATCACTTCTTAGTCACTTCTGTTCCTAAGAAGACTGAAGTAAAATGATCTCTTGGGAAATTCCTGACATGTAAATCTAAAAAGCTGAGGAGGTCCCAGACATAATTCCATAGAAAAGGGTGACTCCATACATTTTGCCACACATTCCACATTCCACTGAAGTGCCAAGCAGTGGACAATCCACAATTCTTCTTCAATTTCTAAATCCTTTATTAGTTCTCAAAATATGTATTAAGTATCTACTGTTTATGCCAGATGCTATGCTAGGTGCTGATGGTGAAAAGACACATCCGTCACATTCCTTTACCATCTTAGTATCCTATCCCTTTTTGCCTGAAAGATACCATCATTATTGTCCAGTGTGAAAGAGAAGCCCAGATCAAGTGTCCCTAGCGGCCCCTCTCCACTGTAAGAATCTATTACCTTGGATCTGAAACAAAACAGGAAATGATTTGGCCAGGTGCATGGGTACAATCTATTAATAGAACACTATTGTGATGGATGAATTAATTCAGTGTATCTAATATTTGTAAACTACCCCCACTTTGGAAAGATAATTTCTTACGCGTCTCTTGATGTTTTGATCCTTAGCCAGTACATAAGGTCAGATTAATTTCTCTTTGTGTTTCTTTTCAAAACATACTGTTCTTTCAAATGTAGCAAACACAAAGAACCATATTATGGATATTCTTCCCATGCCTGGCACCCAGTTACGAATGCTTGTTAAGGACTTCCCTGGAGACTCTGTGCTCCCAATTAAAGGGCACAGATTCAGTCCCTGATCGGGGAATGAGATCCTGCATGCTGCCTGGTGCAGCCAAAAGAAAGGAAAAAAAGAGTGCTTATTAGGCCTCCAGCTTCTTTCACTTAATTAAGGTTTCTGTGTCTCTGAACCAAAATTAGTCTGACCCATTTGATTATGAAGACGGGATCATGTCTTCTGTAGATGGTTTAGAAGAACTGGAACATTGACCTTCTCCAACACTACAGAATTTAATTGGTTGACTTTTCACAGAGGTGGCTGGGATGAAGTTAGATTTCATTACCCCTCCCCTCACTACCTGGAAAATAACACAGTGTTTGTGCTACCTTTCCTGGGCAGAGCTAGTCCCATGCAAACCTATAAAGCCTGAAAATCTGGCTGTTGTACACCTAATCCTCCAATTCCATTTTTCAAAATTTCTCCATGCTTTAAATAAGTCCCCCAGTGCCCAGATTTCATGAAACTAAGTTGTGGTACACCATGCAATAGAATACTTATACAGCCATTAAAAATCACACTGTGTGTGTGTGTGTGTGTGTGCACGTGTATATATGTGTTAAGTCGCTTCAGTCATGTCCAACTTTTTGTGACCCTATGAACTATAACCCACCAGACTCCTCTGAAGCTTTCTGACCCAGGGATCAAACTCGCCTTTCCTATGTCTCCTACATTGGCAGGCAGGTTCTTTACCACTAGCGCCACCTGGGAAGCCCAAAAAAACACACTGCAGAGAAATATTTAGTTGAACGGAAAGATGTTCAGCTACTTCCCTCAGCTCCCTGATTCTCAACCAGAGTATGAAAGTTGCCAAATATTTTATTCTGGTCACTGCTTCCTGAGCATACAAAATGCATCATTTCCTGTACCACATCAAGGTCTATGGTCTTAGTTCTAAGAACTGGTTTATAAGTAAGGAAGCAGACTATTTCCTGTTAGACCAGCAATAAAGAAATAGACTATAATAGTTTATTATTTTCAGAAGAAGTAAAATGGATGTGTGCTCAGTCTGGCATCCTCAAAGATGCAAACTCCTCATTGAAGTTTGCTGCTGCTGCTGCTGCTGCTGCAAGTCGCTTCAGTCGTGTCCGACTCTGTGCGACCCCATAGACGGTAGCCCACCGGGCTCCTCTGTCCCTGGGGTTCTCCAGGCAAGAACACCTGAGTGGGTTGCCATTTCTTTCTCCAATGCATGAAAGTGAAAAGTGAAAGTGAAGTCGCTCAGTCGTGTCTGACTCTTAGCGACCCCACGGGCTGCAGCCTACCAGGCTCCTCCGTCCATGGGATTTTCCAGGCACGAGTACTGGAGTGGGGTGCCATTGCCTTCTCCTCATTGAAGTTTAGGAAACATCTATTGGGAGACGACTATTAGTTAATACTATTGTTTGGAAACAAGATATAAACCCTGGCCCAGCACTATAGCTGGGGTATCCTGAACATGCAAATTAACCTCTCTGAGGCTCAGTTTCTACACTGTTGAAATGGAACCACAGTAATACTTACCTCATAGGGTAAGTGTTTTCCACTAGGAAAGAATAAAAATGTGGCATGTAAAGAATTTAGTTTAATGCTTGCTGTTCAGTAAGTTCTCAATAAATGTCAGCTATTATTCACTGCTCTACCACCATTTTATCCTCCAGCCTACACTTAAGAAGGGGGATAGGATGGTGGAGTTGAGAGGGTCTCAACCTCATAAATAAGAACAGAGCAAAGTCCACTAGGATTCTCAGTGTCTGACTTACAAGGAATTAAAGTCAGCTTTGTATGATCCCTTGACTTTTTGTTTTTGCCCCAGTAAAAGCAGTGGGAGGGGTTGTCACTTCTCTGTGAAGTGTAAAAAAGTAAGAGCATTTGAGGAGGACTGTTACCTGCTCTGGGCCCAGTCTTAGGGACTTCTAGGTATAAAGAATACCACAAGATAAAATAAGAAGGAATGGCTTCAAAGAGAGAAAAACCAGCTGCGACCACAGGGCCTTGGCAATGGCAGGAAGTCATGGGCAGTGGGAGCGACAAAGATGCACCTGAGAACTTGTCTTGGGAATGACAAGTAGGAAGTCCCCTGTAGGACACCTGTTATAAGACAACTTTTTCCCACTGAGAAGCCAAAGCTGCTCTTGAACTTAGTGAATGCCCCATCCATCTGGCACTTTAGCTAAAGGGTGAATTTAATTCAAGGGAGTAAAAATACTTAGTCCTTACAATGAGGAAAGTTATCTGAAAGCACTGAGGCAGCAATGCAGAAGAGTGAGGAATTGCAATGTGCTGGCTGGTTGCTCCAAGTCAGAATGTGATCCCTGCCCGAGGGAGGTATAGAGCGCTCTGGGTGTACTTACCAGGACAAGGAAGCCTGTGTAAGAAGCTTCCAGCAATGGAGAACAGCATGCTGCCAGGAGGGCAGCGAGAAAGGAGGGGAGAGAATCAACACAAGATTTACAGCAAGAACATCTCCGTTCCAGCATTGCTGACATGTCCTTGACATGCTGCCATCTCTGACCACCACCTATTCAGAACCCAGAGTGGAAAGCAATTTCCATCCCTCTGATTCATGTTGAGTTGTTCTTCATTCTAAGTCCTATTGCCTCAATCTGCACTTTCCAAGAAATTACTACCCTGGGCTCAACTGAAAATGAAGGTCATCTTACTACAGCTTGTTTCCAAGGGATTCTCGAGTCTGAAGTATGACCATCTACCTGCAACCTGAGAGTGGGCAGTGTGCACCTTTCTACCTTGCCCTGTTCTGTAACCTGAGACTTTGTAACCACTGTCGGTGGCCACAGAATTACATTGCCTACCATATCCGGTCCAAGAATGGTGTCCGAGGAAGGTTCTGTGGGTGCTAGGTGAACTCCAGACCAGTTCCCACATTGGACACCAGAGAAGAGTATCCTGGGGAAATGGAACTCAGCCAGGTGAGCTTCAGAAGTTGGGAAAGAAGAGTGGCAGGCTCTACATGACAGGATTAATTCATTCATTCAACACTCAACATACGTCAACCAACTATCCACTACATGCCAAAGGATATAGAGAGAAAAGACCTGGGTAGACCACCGTGCAATGAGAGGGAAAAGCAACCAAAATGTAAATATGATATAGTTTTATCGCTGTGGGGATTCCCAGGTGGCACTAGTGGTAAAGAACCCACCTAGCTTCTCTGGTGACTCAGACAGTAAAAATCCGCCTATAATGCAGGAGACCCAGCTTTGATCCCTGGGTCGGGAAGTTGCCCTGGAGCAGGAAATGGCAACTCACTTCACTATTCTTGCCTGGAGAATTCTATGGACATAGGAGTCTGGTGGGCTGCAGTCCATGGGGTAACAGAGTCACACAAGACTAAGCAACTAACACTTTCACTTTCACCAAGTCAGGAGACATAAGAGATGCTGGTTATATCCCTGGGTTGGGAAGATCCCCTGGAGGAGGGCATGACAATTCACTTCAGTAATCTTGCCTGGAGAATCCCCATGGAGCCTGGTGGGCTACAGTCCATGGGGTCACAAAGTGTCTGACAAGACTGAGCAACTAACCATGCACACATATGATCATTGCAACCATAGGAGAAAGTCAGTGTGAAATAAAGTAGAACAGGAAGGAATTACCTCCAGGTTTTGAGGTTGAAAGAAGTCTTCTGGAAGGAAGGTAGAGGCAGAATTAAGAGGTCTGTGACTTTATACCCGGGCCAGATGGCAGAAGAGGCAGGAGAAGGAGTGGATATCAATACCTATGACAGTCAGGACTTTATGGCCTCACCACCAAGAACTTTCCATCTCTCATTCTTTGTTTTTCTACACCCTCAGTTTTTCTAATCTGCTTTTTCCCATCAGATTTGTGCAGCAAAGAGAAACATCGTAGACCTCAATAAGAATGGACCAAAAAAGGCATTTTATAAAGACAGCCTTGGTGAAATGTGATATTTAGCCTCTGTCCAGTTCAGTTCAGGTCAGTCGCTCAGTCATGTCTGACTCTTTGCGACCCCAAGAATTGCAGCATGCCAGGTCTCCCTGTCCATCACCAGCTCCCGGAGTCTACCCAAATCCATGTTCATCAATGATGCCATCCAGCCATCTCATCCTCTGTCGTCCCCTTCTCCTCCGCCCCCCAGTCCTTCCCAGCATCAGGGTCAGTGAGTCAACTCTTTGCATCAGGTGGCCAAAGTATTGGAGCTTCAGCTTCAGCATCAGTCCTTCCACTGAATAGTCAGGGCTGATCTCCTTTAGGATGGGCTAGTTGGATCTCCTTGCAGTCCAAGGGACTGTCAAGAGTCTTCTCCAACACCACAGTTCAGAAGCATCATTTCTTCAGCACTCAGCTTTCTTCACCATCCAGCTCTCACATCCATACATGACTATTGGAAAAACCATAGCCTTGACTAGATGGACCTTTGTTGGAAAAGTAATGTCTCTGCTTTTCAATATGCTATCTAGGGTGGTCATAACTTTCCTTTCAAGGAGTAAGCATCTTTTAATTTCATGGCTGCAATCACTATCTGCAGTGATTTTGGAGCCTCCCCACAGAAAACGTCTGACACCGTTTCCACTGTTTCCCCATCTATTTCCCATGAAGTGATGGGACCAGATGCCATGATCTTAGTTTTCTGAATATTGAGCTTTAAGCCAATTTTTTCACTCTCTTTCACTTTCATCAAGAGGCTTTTGAGTTCCTCTTCACTTTCTGCCATAAGGGTGGTGTCATCTGCATAATCTGAGGTTATTGATATTTCTCCCGGCAATCTTGATTCCAGCTAGTGCTTCTTCCAGCCCAGCGTTTCTCATGATGTACTCTTCATAGAAGTTAAATAAGCAGGGTGACAATATACAGCCTTGATGTACTCCTTTTCCTATTTGGAACCAGTCTGTTGTTCCATGTCCAGTTCTAACTATTGCTTCCTGACCTGCATACAGGTTTCTCAAGAGACAGGTCAGATGGTCTGGTATTCCCATCTCTGAAAGAGGGTGCAGTGTTCCCAGCATCCCAGACTCAAGAGGAGAACCAGACATAGCCAAACCTAAGTCACCTTCCTTCCATTTTCATATTATTTTCTCTCCCCTCTCTTCTCCTTGACCCTTAGGAGGAAAGAGGAAGAAAATTTAGTAGAAGGAGGTAAAGAAAAGATTATAGGGATGAAAATAGAGAAAAGAATGCTGAACTGCAAAATGTCTCAGCTACCTGGTTCTTATCACTAATGATCCTCAGGACCTTCTTAACTAGGATTTTCCTCCTGCTTTCCTGAACTGAGGATGAGAAATGAAGGTAAATGCAAGGCATTTGCTTCCAAACACCATGAAGGTGGAGCTGGTTGGGCCAAGGCCAGCTCTCTCTCAGGACCACACTCCTCCTCCCCTCTTGCCCTTTTGTTCACTCCCTGAGCGTCTCCAGCTGCCTCACTGCCCTGAGTCCCCTGCCACCTTTTGCCTCCTCTTCTGACTCTCTCCTGTTCTGCTGATGCCTGTGAAGATGCAATCAACTCACCTTCTGCTCTTGCACTGAGCTAGTGGACTAGCTTTCATGAGACTTGGTGGGGGCCACATGTAGAATCTTGGCCACAGTCCATTTCTCAGAGGCAGTGATACTATAACAGGAGGGAATGTGGCAGGGCACAACTTTTGAAAGAATGACATAGCCCAAGGACACAACATAAAGATTAGAATTAAATGGGGCCAAGATGGCAGACAAGATAGACCTTGACCCTCAATCAGCAAGCAAAATGGCACACCCAGATGCACCATGACAGTTCCAAGGCACTGTCAAAAGACCAAGGATGGGGCATTGGCCCAATTCCTGGACATCTCCACCCCTTCTCCAAAATAGATGGACTAATCTGCCCAGTCATTAGTGAATGAAATTACCCAGCCTGTAAAAACTAACCACATCACATTTTGCAGTTGCACTTGCCTTCTGCCATGGTCCACACTCTGTCTATGGAATGTGCTCCTCCCTGAATCTGAATAAATCCACTTCTTATCTATCACTTTATCTCTCACTGAATTCTTTCTGTGATGAGACATCAAGAACCCAAACTTCATTAGGTCCTGAAACCAGGTTATGTGGGTTTAGCTGTGTTGAGTCCCAGCCTTGTGGGTTCAAGTCCCAAGCAGGGTTTTGGCCTGATTTGAGTCCCAGCACATGGGTTCAAGTCCCAATCTGAGGTTAACAATTGCAATACCAACCAGGGCCCTGTGTGGCTCCTGGGCACAAAGGCCTTTTCGTGTTCCCCGATTCCTTAATTACAGAAAACAGCCTTCATTCAGCCTCCCTGACCTTCCTGAGTTTCAATGAGCAGATAAGAAGTTAATTAGGGAAGGGAGAAGATTCGAGAACAAGAAGAAATAGTCAAGAGCAGCCTTGTGGCAAGGTCCTCTTTCCTCATCAAGGGATACACTCAACAATATCTTTGAGCTATTTTGCAGATACAGGAACTCTCTCTCTAGATGAGAGAAGTCTTAAGAATGACATGCTGCCCACAAGCATGTAGATCCCAGACCAGATGGATCTGAAGGTTGATGCTGACTCCCACTTATCTCACCACCCACCCATCAGAAGAATCTCCATGAGCTGATCACACCCTCTTTGAGCAGTTACTATAAAACTTGCCACTATCTTCCCCAAGTTGGGATACACGGTTTTGAGGACATTAGCCTGCTGTATCCCCTTTTCTACTTCACCCAAAACTCTGTCTCTGAGATTTTAATGTGGCACCAGTGTATAGAGAAGCTGAGCTTTCAGCAGCAGCAGCAGGCTCTCCATTAGCAGCAGCTGCTAAGATTTCAGAAAGGAGGCAGGTCAGCCTTGTGTGACACAGAGAAATACATGAAGACACACTTGTTCTCCTTCCTCTTAGTAACAAAAACAGCAACAACAATAATCCTCTTCATCTGTGAAGTCTTTCCTGACTGCTTTCAACCCTTCTCTGCCTCTTGTTTTCCTTTGTGCCATTGGTCTGTATTCCACAAACACCTTAATAATATCACCTTTTATTTTTTATTATTTGTTCTGATTACATTTTTCTCAATAGTAATGATGCAGTTCATTTTTACCCAACTTTTAAGTTAAAAATTTTCAAACAGAATTGACTGGATTTTGTCATGAATGCCCATTTATCCACCACCCAGTTTCTGCCATTAACATTTTACTGTTCTCACTTTCTCACACATATAGATATCTATCCATTCCTCCCTCCATCCATCAAACTATTTTCTTTTTGATGCATTTCAAAATATATTGCAGACATCTGCAAACTTCCCACTAAAAACTTCAGTATCTATGGGATTAACTCGATATTAGCATCATTATCAGTAAAATTTCCATACTATCACCTTTTGAAATCAATGAGAATAATATCTCCTGAGGTCACATCTTTACATATAGTATATCTTTATCTCAAAATTACTCTGCAAGGTAAAGATTATTATGTCCACTTTACAGATTTTGAAACTGAGGCTGAAGTTAGTCACCCACAGTCTTTCTCATGTTAAAAAATGGCTTATTTCTCCTACTGTGAGTGCATTGAATGCAGAGGTTTTAGTCTCCTACTTCTTTGAATCCTCTGTAGCATTCAATGGTGCCCTGGATATAGGAGGTTGTCAAAGCTTCCTGTAGTTAATGAGAGAGAAGTTTGGTTGTAGAGGATGATGTGATGAGGGAGTTAAGCAGAGACACAGAGGTGGTTTATTATCTGGAAAGCCAGCCTCCCCTCCCAAATGCACACAGTCATTAGTAAGAGGTTAAATTTAAAGTCAGATGAAACAGCCAGTTGCTAAACAAAAGCAAGTTAGATAAATCTTGGTATATTTGCATTCTACACTGACAAGGCATTGAACACTCCCAAACAGATAGGAGGAGGCAAAAAGAAAAGAGTAGGCATTAAACCAGAGCTGTACTTCCCAGACCTTTTCAGACAATGACTCCCTGTGACCTTGTAGGAACAATGAAGTCACCAATAAATGCCACGTACGTGCTCAGATGCTCGGTCATGTTCGACCCAGCAGCCATACATATATGTTTGCTTACCATCTGAGTCACCAGAGAAGCCCCCATAAATGCCACATATCTAACCAATTTTCTGCATACAACAAACAGGACTTAAGTTGATGGGCAAGAGATGGAATTCAAAAACAAAAAGTCACTCAAAATCTTTTCATATACCTGCATCCATTCCTATTGGTTGTCCATTTTAAATACAACAGTCTGTGAGTCTCTTTCTGTTTTGTAAGTAAGTTCATTTGTATTTCTTTTTAGATTCCGTGTATAAGGGATGTCATATATGTATGGTTGCTCAACTGAAACTATCACAACATCATCAATCTGCTGTGTGTGTGTGTGTGTGTGTGTGTGTGTGTGTGTGTGTGTGTGCTTAGTCTGTCAGTTGTATCTGACTTTTTGAGACTCCATAGACTATAGCCCACCAGGCTCCTCTGTCCATGGGGATTCTCCAAGCAAGAATACTAGAATGGGTTGCCATGTCCTCCTCCAGGGGATCTTCCTTACCCAAGAATCAAACTGGGGTCTCCTACATTGCAGGTGGGTTCTTTACCAGCTGAGCTACCAGGGAAGCCTTTAATAAATAAATAAATACAAAGCTAAAAAAAAAAAAGTCTTTTCAGTGAAGAGAAAAATGTCATAAAAATAAAGATGAATGTTCTAGCAAATAACTAGAACATAGAAAAGTGGGCATAATTCCAAGGATCCCAACCCTGGATGGTTTATTCTCACAATGTCCCTTCATAGGAAGACATTTATGAGGGGCTCATGACCAGGTACAATAAGTGACCTTGGCCTTGGCGCTGACTCTGAGCCTACTGAGTCCTCCCTACACACTGGCTCAGCGCCCTCCTTTTGGCCTGAACATTTCCAGAGTCACTGTATTGGAACCCCACTCAGTAGTTTCCCACTGCAGGTCCTCCCTAACTGAGGATCATCAAAAAGGCAGAAAAGTGACCTACCACCAGAGGTTGTACATATGAACAATCTGTACAGTTGTACTTGCAACCATATGAACCTGTGAGTCAGCTGACTCAACATTGATTACGCCCCATAGGAGGGAGTCTGGACAAGGAAAAAGGAAGGAGTCTTCCAGTCTCTGGATTCACAGCAAGGACTCAGGACTCACCTCCCTTACTGAGGAGAAATCAAGCTTGAAATAGTCAGAGAGACAATTTTCTCCACCTGTTTTCCAACAGATAAAACTGAAACCCTTTTTGAACCAAAGGATAATCTGAGCTTTTCTCTGACTTGCACAGTCTGATCAAAAGGAGTGGTCTTGTCATGGAGCAGTAAGGAAAACTAGCTCTTGCACCAGCCTTCTTTTCCAGTATTCCCATTCAGCCCTCTGTCTGCTAAGAATGTTCCTGCTGTATTTATCCTAATTCCTTTGGTACACATCTCCTTTCTGGAGATAACCCCAAGTGCCTCCTAATACTTGGAGTGAAGGAAGAAGAAAAAGTTGACAAGAGAAGGGACAGGGGAAAGAGGGACCTCATAAATTTTGTGTGATGCCTCCCAACTCTGGCTGGCCATCACTGGCATCACAGCTGGTGCCACGTGCGCCCCACTACCCAAGGGCCTCCCACATAGGACCTCACTAGCATTGCACATCAGACCAAGACCCCTCCCTCATGGACCATTTTGCTATGCCTTTCTCAGAGTTTCTCAGGAACTCTTCTTTTACTGTGATGTGTGCTGTGCTTAGTTGCTCAGTCATGTCCAACTTTTTGTGACCCCATGGACTGTAGCCCATCAGGCTCCTCTGTCCTTGGGAATTCTCCAGGCAAGAACACTGGAGAGGGTTGCCATGCCCTCCTCTAGGGGATCATCCCAACCCAGGGATCGAACCCAGGTCTCCTGCATTGCAGATGGATTCTCTACCAGCTAAGCTACCAGGGAAGCCCTCTTCTTTCTGTAACAGAAAGAAAGTCACTTCCTTTCTGTAACTTCCCATATCCAAATCACAACTTAATGAAGTTTTATTTATCCCTTTCATGACATGTTAACATTTCTGTCTTGACACCTTGTCTTGACATGAGCTTCAAGGTAATATACAGTAATATTTCTGGAAATAGAAGCCTTGGGCTGTGATTTTAAATGTTGGTGGTAGAATAATTACCTAAATGAATATATCTCTCTTGTTCTGAATACTATACAATTCAAAGGGACTCCCAATATGCTAAGGGAATTTGCTCCTAGTGATCATTTACATCATCTCCAAAATTTTTTGATCATCCATCCTATGAGTAAAAAATCTTGAACATGTGCCTCCAAAATACATCTATATACACTTATAAATTTTATATATAAATCACTGTCAATCTTCCAGTGTTATTAGAGTTCAGTTTCTTATTTTAGATATAAATAGAAGTTCTAATATATTACTCCTATATAATTATTGATTATCATAGAGAATGGATGCTTACACCTGTCGACTAAAAAGATTCACAATGTGAGTTGCAAGTCAAGTTTTATTTGGGGCAAAACGAGGATGCAGCCCAGGGGACAACACCTCAGATACCTCTGAATGACTGCTCCAAAGCAGCAGTGGGGTAAGGTCAGCATATAAGATTTTGTTGAAGGAAACCAAACACTTCCTTTACAAGAGGTTTTCTGCTAGTCATAGAGCTGATGTCACCATGAAGGGATTTAGTGCTTTTCTAGATATGAAGAGATGCAAGGATTGGGACAATAGAGGACAATAGAAGAAGAGATGGTCGGATGGCATCACAGACTCAAATGGACATGAACTTGAGCAAACTTTGGGAGATGGTAAAGGACAGTGAAGCTTTGTGTGTAGCAGTCCATGGAATCTCAAATAGTTGGACACAACTTAGCAACTGAACTAAACTGAAGAATAGGGATCATGAAATCAGTTCCTGAAAATATCTGTCTAAAGACCTGTTTCACCAGTTTCCCCAGAGCACAGAGTGCCTCACTCTCCACCCTGAATTCCCTTCAGGATGTGTCGAAGGTCAATAGCTGCAGCAGCACAGGGTTCAATCTCTGCAGAGGGAGAAGACAAACACCCTTGGCAAGCACCAATCTGAATTTGACATACCCTACTGAGCAGGCTATGATATAAAAGGCATGAGCATCTTTGCAAGGACAATAACATTTCTCTTCCAACTCAGTAGAATCCTGCTCTGATAGATACATGTACAAGGTTCTCTAAGCTAATAAAAAAATGAATTCTTTATCCTAATTTAATGAGAAGTGCTGAGACATAGCTAATCTCAATTGCTATCCTTGACATTAATTTCAATGCCACCCCCCTCGCCACCTTATTACTTGAGTTTTGGAACAAGAACGTTGCAGCAAAATGGACTTATTTGCTTTCCATTTTCCAGGATTATTCCTTTATAGAAATGCTAATGAGCATCAAATCAGTCAATCCTAAAGGAAATCAGTCCCGAATAGTCATTGGAAGGACTGATGCTAAAGCTGAAGCTTCAATACTTTGGCCACATCATGCAAAGAGCTGACTCATTAGAAAAAGACCCTGATGCTGTGAAAGACTGAAGGCAGGAGGAGAAGGAGATATCAGAGGACGAGATGGTTGGATGGCATCACTGACTCAATGGACATGAGTTTGAGCAAGTTCCAAGAGTTGGTGATGGACAGGGAAGCCTGGTGTGCTGCAGCTCACAGGGTGGCAAAGAGTCAGACACGACTGAGTGACTTAACAACAACAACAATGAGCACTGAAATAGTCAAGTTGCATGAGGTTGTAAGGATGAGGTCCCAGACTGCATTTAAATCATCGCAAGATGACAGTACAATTTTAACAGGCAAAAACCAAATCTGACTCCATGTTGGATCTGTTTCTTTTACTTTAAACTTTGTTCGCCATTGCTTTTGCTATTATACTAAAAGGATTCTGTCTACTGCTGTAAGCATACACAGTGTCCTGCCTTGGTGCCCCTCTGCCTGAATGTTAAACCAAAGTGCCTTTGTTCAGCTCACATGGAGACATTCTGATCCAGTCCACCTGTGAATGATTGCTGAAAAGAAAAAAAAAAATTGACACATCCCCTCCCTGATGCTGGCCAAGCCAGGAGATATTCTGCAAGACTTAACAGCCTTTTTACTTTACTTCCTCACCTCCTCCCCATCTCTGTTCTATAAAAGTTACTCGCAATCTGATCCCGATAAGACTGTATTCCAGGTCACTAGTCTGCCATCTTCTCAGATGCCTGGCTTTCAGAATAAAGTCACTATTCCTTGCCTTAACACCCGGTCTCCTGATTATTGGTTTGTTGTTCAGCAAGCAGGGCTTCTCTGGTGGCTCAGTGGTTAAGATTCTGCCTGCAGTGCAGGAGCCACAGGAGACATGGGTTCGATCCCTGGGTTGGGAAGACCCCCTGGAGGAGGGCAGGGCAAGCCACTCCAGTGTTCTTATCTGGAAAATTTCATGGACAGAGTAGACTGGCAGGCTATCGTCCATAGGGTCGTAAAGAGTCGGACACCACTGAAGTGACTTAGCACACAGCACGCATGCACAGCAAGCAGACCAAGCTCGGATTCAGTAACACAGTCACTGTTATCTTCTGAACATAAGCTGTAGACTCAGTAACCACTACACTTGCATGTCACTTGCAGGTCTGTCTGTTAATTAAAAAGTAAAAGTAGATGAAAAAACCTGTTTAGATGAGAAAAGAAAAAGAGGGAGTCTCCTTTTGACTGTGATCTAGCTTCCTTCTACAAGCTGTAGATGCTGAAATAAAATAGACATGCACTTTTAAGCTTCACTCTCCCTACCAGTTCTCAATAAACATGAAATAAAACATATTCTATAGAGATCCACCCAACTGCTCTGACTTAACATTCTTCAAGCTCAGTGTATTACACCAGACACACACAAAAAAATGGCTCAAATCAAGCAGAGGAGAAAGTTGTTCACAAGCAGGGGGCTGTGTAAGGCACAGCCTGCTGTCGAAGTCTAGCACTCCTTGTTAAAACTAAAAGTTGTCACCAGGCCAATATCAGTCAAGGTTACCACTCAGTGTAGACCAACTATGTCTCCTGGAGAAAAGAAAGGATTGGAATTGAACTTGGTTTGTGGGGCTACAAAGACGGACAGACCCAGCCCTGCTGGGTCTTGCTCTCATAGAGGGCAACCTGATCTCAAGGTTCTCATTGTCCAAAGACCAACTAAACTTACGAGGGAAGGAACATCCTAAAAGGGCAGCACCATTTCCATAGCTGGTGATTTCCCTGCAGCCTTGCAGGTAGCTGCTCCACATCTGCCCAGCCAAAGGGTGGGAGGAGAAGAGCTGTACGAACCTTAGTGTAAGTTGTATAAACTGAACCACTTTTTTTTAATGTCAGTCTTTTAAAAAAATATTTATTTATTTTCACTGTGTCAGGTCTTTGTTATGGCGTGCGGTATCTTCAGTTTTCTTTTATTTTTTAGTTGCAGCATGTGGGATCTAGTTCCCTGACCAGGGATTGAACCAGGCCTCCTGCATTGAGAGAGCAAAGACAGCCACTGAACCACCAGGGAAGTTCCTAAAATGAACTATTTTTAATCTGACCTGGGCAACTCCTACTAATTATTAGGATGTGGAAGAGATGGTACAAAAATCCAGCTCTCTTTATCAGAATGGAGAGAAGCGCAACATCCCGAGGCACTCCCCAGACTGGATCGTACGGTCACTCTTGGTAACCCCATCTAGGTAGCAAACCTCTTTTACTGGAAAAACCTGCAGGCAAATGCCAAGTACTACAGAACACCAGGGCCCACATGGAGCTTATCATTGAAATCATTCTTTTGATAAGAGCTCCACAGGGTCTTCGGAAAAGGCAATGGCACCCCACTCCAGTACTCTTGCCTGGAAAATCCCATGGACGCAGGAGCCTGGTAGGTTGCAGTCCATGGGGTCACTAAGAGTCAGACACGACTGAGCGACTTCACTTTCATGCATTGGAGAAAGAAATGGCAATCCACTCCAGTGTTCTTGCCTAGAGAATCCCAGGGATGGGGAGCCTGGTGGGCTGCTGTCTATGGGGTCCACAGAGTCGGACACGACTGAAGTGACTTAGCAACAGCCACAGCCACAGGGTCTTTTGGGAGCCAAGGAAACAGTTGGCAGGGAAGAGTTAAATATTTGGTCTCCTTGTCCATGGAGGTGCTTAAACATCCTGCATCCCATTCCTCATGCCTGTGACTTCTCATATTAGGCCTTGTCCTCAGTCTTGAACTGAGCAACAAATATTCATTAAACACTGCAGAAGTGAATGAAACAATCAAAAGCTCTTGGGACTTCCCTGGTGGTCCATTGGTTAAGAATCCACCTGCCAACAAAGGGGACGTTGGTTCAATCCCTGGTCCACGAAGATTCCACATGCCGCTGGGCAACTGAACCCACGTGTGACAACGATTGACCCTGTGCTCTAGAGCCCCTGAGCCACAACTATTGAGCTTCTGAGCTACGACTCCAGAAGCTCTGGATCCTAGAGCCTGTGCTCCTCAATAAGAGAAGCCACAGCAATGTGAACCCCATGCAGTGCAAATAGAGACTAGCCCCCCACTCACTGCCACTAGAGGAAGGCCCAGCAAAGCCAAAAATAAAATAAATAAATGTTTTAAAAAGAGTACAGTGATTTCTACTACAAAACATAAATGCATAAAAATTCTAGCTGTCCTTCTCTTGGGCCCAATTCTTTCTTAGTTCTCCTGGAAAAACTTAAAATTTCACACGCAGAAAAATCACACTTGTTCCTTCTATCTCCCTGACCTCATGGTCTACACAGTTTCCCATGCTAACCCCACTCCATTCATATTAGACTTCTGCTGTTCCTTGAACATGCCCAAGCAAAGTCCTATCTAAGGGTCTTTGCATTTGAAGTTCCATCTCTAGAATGGCCTTCCCCTATGTGTCTATGTTGCTCACTCCCTTACTTGTTGGAGGAAATTTGTTAGTTATCAACTCCCTTAAACAGATTTTCCTTGAGCACTGTGTCTAAAATCAAACCTTTCATCCAGTTTTCTTTCTTTAAAGCATTTATCACTACTTGATATTTTATTGTATATAATACATATAACATTTGTATCACATTATATTAATCTGCTATTCATTCATTTTTTGTCTGAATACCTCCTTTCTGAATAAGAAAGGAAATTTCTCAAAGGCAGAAAATTTGTTTTCTCCTCTGATTTATAAGTGCACGAGTCAGGGCCTGACACATTAGAGAAATTTTCTCCAATCCCCCCTGCCCAGTAGTAGTGTTACTTGTTTAGTCATGCCTGACTCTTTGAGACCCTATGGACTGTAGCCCACCAGGCTCCTCTGTCCATGGGATTCTCCAGGCAAGAATACTGGAGTGGGTTGCCATTCCCTTCTCCAGGGGATCTTCCCAACCCAGTGATCGAACCCGGTTTCTTGCATTGAAGTCTGATTTGTTACAGTCTGAGCCATCAGGGAAACCCCTCCCACCTCACCCATCTTCAGACAATGGAAAATGTATCATCATAGCCAATACGAATAAGATTCATGCCTGTGGCACCAATAACAAGAGAAAGGAAATTTGGAAACTTTCAAATGAAAATCATATTTTCAAAGAGCCAGTAAAGCTCTGAAAATTGCTGAGAAACCCTCTTCAGAAACTTCCTATACCTCTTAGCCATTTTTAATTAAATGTGTTGCCCCCAAAACACTAGCATTCAAAATAAACATGGATTAATTTAATTTCTTTTTTTGTTTTATCTTTGGCATGGTACCATTACGGTTATAACCATTTGATCCAAATACTCTGTATTTCAGTTGCATTTGAGTTATAAATGTGTAGGAATCTAATCACCAGTAAGCACACCACTTTTATGTGAACATAATCCCTTCTGATTTCCGAACAACCAACTGTTAAATGATATTTTGAATTATAACTCATCTGCACATTGGGAACAGTCTTAAGGATGCCTTTAAAATTTCTAGGATTCAAAGTTACTTGTGATGTGAAGTTTTCCTTTATATACAAAGGAAAAAGTAAAATTCCAGTAGCAAAAACGACAAAGAAGAATACATGTGGCCCAAATAAGCTGTTAAGTCCTTTAAGAACAAGATTCAGAAAATGTGCTAAGTAGAACACTTTGAGAGGTATAACCTCAGAGTCAAACCATTCTTATCTTCAGAGACTAAACAGAAAGGCTATAAGATACCCTGGATTTATACAATAAGGAATTCAGTGACTATCAAATCTCATGTGTAGCTGATCCTATACTGACCTCACCCCTCGTCCAGCAATAGTCAACAAAAAATATGTAGCAAGAATAAAAAAAAATTAACTTCCCAGTTAGTTATTCATCAATCATTTTGTCCTAAAACAGTCTCTTTTCCCTTGTAAACGTTTTTGCACACTTCGTTGTTGTTGTTCAGTCACTAAGCCATGTCCGACTTTCTGTCACCCCATGTACTGTAGCATGCCAGGCTTCCCTGTCCTCCACTATCTCCCTGAGTTTACTCAAGTTTGTATCCATTGGGTCAGTGATGCCATCCAACCAGCTCATCCTCTAAGCACGTACATGCTCAGTCTTCCTGAGCTCTTCCCCTTCCCATTTCTTCCACCTGAGATAGCATCTGTATACACAGCAGAGATCATGGTGGTGGGTAGAGAAAGCTTGGATCTGTGTACGAGTCTCAGCACTTCTCTTCCTAAGATTCTCCTGGGCCTCCTAAGCAATGCTTGTTTTTGTCCATTTGATCAGTGCTCTTCCTGCCAAAGCTCACAGCCAAAGACAACGGCTGGTCAGGTTCATAGTCTGCTTTCCCTTGATTTGCTTTGAACTTAGTGAACCTCCTTGCTGACTTGGCCCCAGGTCAACTCACACGAGTACTGCATGACCCTCTTGGGTCTGGCTGTGATGGCCATTTGATCCCTAGTCCAGGGGTCTGCCATGTAGCGTTCACTACACAGTTACTCGCCCAAAGCGCTATCAACTGCTTTCCACATTGGTCAACAGGACAGAAAGCAATTTCTGGATTCTTTTTGCTCTTTACCTCAGAGCAGAGAAAGATCTCTGGAAGTTAGAATCAAGGTTTTCTACCATGTAACCATACCTCATGGGGCTTCCCAGGTGGCACTAGTGGTTAAGAAGCCACCTGCCAATGCATTAGACGCATTGGACTCAGGTTCCATTCTTGAGCCAGGAAGATCCCCTGGAGGAAATGGTAACCCACTTCAGTGTTCTTGCCTAGAAAATCTCATGGACAGAGGAGCCTGGTGATCTGCAGTTCATGGGGCCAAGAAAAGTAGGACATGACTGAGAGACTGAACCAAAATACCACCACAACAACCATGCCTCATCAGGAGGGTATATCCTTGAAGGTGGTTTCTTCCAAGTCCCAAAAGGAAACTGGGAAATGAAAATGCTTCTTGTGTCTACTTTTGCAATCATGACACAACCCCTACAATTTCTTTCTTCTTCTCGGGGTCATAACACTTCATGCTCAGGGTAACTGCAGAGAACAGTGTCCTCTCTACCTTCGTGGAAGAAACTCCAAGTCCTGACACAATCAAACTGACTTTTAATATGCTAAAAGAGGTAAGAAGTTTTTTAAATCTTTCTCATTTGTGAAACCTGATTTCAAAACTTATTGAAAAAACTTAAAAAAAAAACCAAAAGATTTTTTTGAAATGATTTTTACTCTGGTGTCAAAAGTTGGATATTTAATATTTTTCTTCTTGCATTCCTGTGTTGAAAACCTAATACTTCCTGAAGCAGATTGGTGCCTCAGACAGCACAAGAGGTGTTCCATGGACACACAGAGACAGTAACATGAATGCCAGTCATGGCGTGGTTAAGAGGAACGTGACCGGCTTGTGTTTAAGAAAGATGGCTTCGGTATGGAGAATATGGGGCTTCCCTGGTGGCTCAGACAGTAAAGAAGCTGACTATAATGCGGTCGGAGATCCAGGTTCGATCCCTGGGGTGAGAAGATCCCCTGGAGAGGGAATGACAATTCCAGTATTCTTGCTTGGAAAATCCCATGGACAGAGGAGCCTGGCAGACTACAGTCCAGGGGCTCTCAAAGAGTTGGACATGACTGAGTGACTAACCCTTTTGCTTTTCACATGGAGGATATAAGTAAGTAAGGTTAAGAGTAGAGGCAGGGAGAGCAGCTAATGATAGTATTGATGATAATAATAGCTAGCACTGAGTAAATATATACTACATACCAAGCATGAGTTTAATGCTCACAACTATCTTATGAAGTAGGTACTATTAGTGTCCCTGTTTATAGGTGGGAGACTGAGGCTGGGCGTCTTCTTAACATCCATCACACAGCCGGGAAATGACAGACTGGAATTTGAATGCAGGCAGTCTGACTCTAAAATCTATTCTTTTGTAGTAATCTGGGTAAGAGTAACGGTGACTTGGATTTGGACAAGGGTACTAGGGATGTGGTAGGCAGAATAGTGCCTCCTCCATGCTGCCCATATCCTAATCCACAGAACATGTGACAGTGTGAAGTTACATGGCAAAGGGATGTAAAGGTTGCTGGTGGAAACTTTTAATTCACTTTAAAAATAAGGAGATTCTCCTGGACTATCTGAGTGGACCCACAGTAATCACAAGAGTCCTTAAAAGTGGAAGAAGGAGGCAAAAGGGTGAGAGAAAGAAATGTGATGGTGGAAGCAACATCAGTGAGTATAATGCTGTTGGCTTTGAAAATGGAAGAAGGGGGCCATAAGCCAAGGGTGGCCTTTAGAAGCTGGAAAAGGCAAAGAAAACTCTCTTCTAGAGCTTACAGAAAGAAATGCAGCCCAGCCAAGACCTTGGTTTTAGTGCAGTGAGGTATCTGCCAGAATTCTAACCTATAGAACCATAAGATAATATATATATATTGCTTTAAGCCACTAAATGTGTCTTACATTGTTATAGGAATAGGAAATTAATTCAGGGTTAAATCACAGGATTTAGAAATCCAGCAGATAATTAGTGCCCTGATAGTTTTTGTTGGTGTTTAGTCACCAAGTTGTATCCAACACTTCTGCAACCCTATGGACTATAGCTCGCCAGGCTCCTCTGTCTATTGGATTTCCCAGGGAAGAATACTGGATTGGGTTGCCATTTCCTTCTCCAGGGGATCTTCCAGAGCCAGTGATTAAGTCTGTGTCTCCTGCCTCTCCTGCATTGGCAGGTGGATTCTTTACCTCTGAGCCACCGGGGAAGCCCAGAGAGTTAGAACTTGAATGATTCCAAGATGAAGTAAAAGGAGATGAAACGAACTTGAAAGGCTCCATTTATTCTCTGAATCTAAAACCACTTAACTGATAACCAATGTTTTCATTCCTCCAAAGCATAGCCCCAACCATTTAGTCCGCGTGTGCCTTCTGGATTTTTTATGTGACTTCCCTTGTTTCGTCTTTCTACTTGGGTCAACAGCCTCACCAGAAATTCCCTCCATTTCCCACCCCCCTCCCCATCATTTTGCCCCATGTTTACTAGACTCAGGGCTTTAGTGGACAAAAAAGCATCATAATCCCTCCTTAGGCACATTTTCAGTTCTCTTTTCCTATGTTCTCTCAAGAAATTGACCCAATACACTCTTTGATGAGATTTTACCTAATAAAGAATATGATAATGAGCTGCATAGATACAGATCTTCCCTGGGCAAGCTTCATTCTCAGGCACAAACGAGCCTTAGCTGTAAAGTGTGACCCAGAGGGGACAACTAAACTAGTGAGTAAGGAAGCAGGGAAGGGAGGAAGGCTTCAGGAAAAGATATGTGTCTGTATTTATGTCTTTAGAAAGCATTTCTCATCACACCTCTCCTAGCTTTTCCACCTTTTGATTTTGCAAGCAGAGAAATGTATGACTAGACAGCTATAAACCAGCTCAGGTAGATTGGACAGAAAAAGTGCTTATGCTTTTATATCATCAGAGTCACCTGAGATGACCCTAGTCATACCTTTTACTTGTCCCATCAAAGGAAAGGAAAAGACATAAAAGAGGAAGGGGAAAGTTATTCAGTTCAGTTCAGTTACTCAGTTGTGCCCGACTCTTTGCGACCCCATGGACTGCAGCATGCCAGGCTTCCTGTCCATCACCAACTCCCAGAGTTCACTCAAACTCATGTATGTCCATTGTTACTGCTTCTATTGTTTTTCCATCTATTTGCCATGAAGTGATGGGACCAGATGCCATGATCTTAGTTTTCTGAATGTTCAGTTTTAAGCCAACTTTTTCACTCTCTTCTTTCACCTTCATCAAGAAGCTCTTTAGTTCTTCACTTTCTGCCATAAGGGTGGTATCATCTGCATATCTGAGGTTATTGATATTTCTCCCAGTAATCTTGATTCCAGCTTTTGCTTCATCCAGCCCAGCATTTTGTATCATGTACTCTGCATATAAGTTAAATAAGCAGGGTGACAATATACAGCCTTGATGTATTTCTTTTCCTATTTGGAACCAGTCTATTGTTCCATGTCCAGTTCTAACTGTTGCTTCCTGACCTGCATACAAGTTTCTCAAGAGGCAGGTTAGGTGGTCTGGTATTCCCATCTCTTGAAGAATTTTCCACAGTTTGTTGTGATACACACAGTCAAAGGCTTTGGTATAGTCAATAAAGCAGAAGTAGACGTTTTTCTGGAACTCTCTTGCTTTTTCGATGAGCCAGTGGATGTTGACAAATTGATCTCTGGTTCCTCTGCCTTTTCTAAATCCAGCTTGAACATCTGGAAGTTCGTGGTTCATGTACTGTTGAAGCCTGGCTTGGAGAATTTTGAGCATTACTTTGCTAGCATGTGAGATGAGTGCAATTGTGCAGTAGTTTCAAGTTTCTTTGGCATTGCCTTTCTTTGGGATTGGAATGAAAACTGACCTTTTCCAGTCCTGTGGCCACTGCTGAGTTTTCCAAATTGAGTGCAACACTTTCACAGCATCATCTTTTAGGATTTGAAATAGCTCAACTGGAATTCCATAACCTCCACTAGCTTTGCTCATAGTGATGCTTCCTAAGGCCCACTTGACTTCATATTCCAGGATGTTTGGCTCTAGGTGAGTGATCACACCATTGTGGTAATCTGGGTTATGAAGATCTATTTTGTATAGTTCTTCTATGTATTCTTGCCACCTCTTATTAATATCTTCTGCTTCTTTTAGGTCCCTACAATTTCTGTCCTTTATCATGCCCATCTTTGCATGAAATGTTCCCTTGGTATCTCTAATTTTCATAAAGAGATCTCTAGTATTTCCCATTCTATTGTTTTCCTCTATTGCTTTGCACTGATCACTGAGGAAGGCTTTCTTACCTCTCCTTGCTATTCTTTGGAACTCTACATTCAAATGGGCGTATCTTTTGAATATCTTTTTCTCCTTTCTGATATTTAGGTGTATTTTGCTAAAGAAGTGAAAGCTTTCATTGAATGGAAATAGATAATAAATTTAATGTCTATTTTGGGAAGGGCTAGACAGTAAAGACTCTGCTTGCAATGCACAAAACCTGGGTTCAATACCTCAGTAGGGAAGATCCCCTGAAGAAAAGAATGATTACCCTCTCTAGTATTCTTGCCTAGAGATTCCAAGGACAGAGGAGCCTGTTGGGCTACAGTCCATGGGGTCGCAAAAAGTCTGACACAACTGAGCGACTAACAGTATTCACTTTTTTACTTTTTATGTATAAGTTTGGTTTATATAAACAGAATGACTGTATCTATTCAAAAAGTAGCTATTGAACTGACTGACAAAATTTCAACAACATGGTCCCTGACCTCATAGGACTTGCAATCATTTTTTAAGCAATTTATATTTATTATTTCACCTATTTCACTTATTATTTCACCTTTTTCAGAGAAGAAACATCATAGCAAACAAGTTTGCAAAATCTCAGGTGAGGAAAATCATGTATAAAACTAGAGAAGCAGAATGTTCATGAGGAGGTTGGGAAACTGAAGGTAAAGAGACCAGTTGGCCAAGGGAAGAATGAAAAGAGGAATGCAGGCAAATAAGGAAGGATGCTTGCACTTCTCAAAGATGCTGGGAGCCTCAGAAACCACACATAACCATGGTGAGTTTTTCCAGGGTGTTGGTTTCCTCCAAAGTTTTGGAAAGAAAAGTTATGTCTTTTAAGTGGCTTTAAACATTATTTTCATAACAATGAATATACTAGTAAGCGTGCATGCCTGCACTTTAGTCGTGTCCGCCTCTTTGTGACCCTATGAACTGTAGCCTACCAGGCTCTTCTGTCCTTGGGCTTCTCCAGGCAAGAATATTGGAGATATACTAGTATATCTTTATGCAAATTATTGTGAGGGTTTTTTTTTTTTTAATGGCTGTGCTGGATCTTCTTTGCTTTGCACAAGCTTTCTCTAGTTACGGTGAGTGAGGGCTGCTTTCCACTGAGGTGCATAGGCTTCTCACTATGGTGACTTCTTGTTGCAGAGCACAGACTCTTAGTGCAAGGGTTTCTGTAGTTGCTGTACTCGGGCTCAGGAGTTGTGGCCCCCAGGCTTTAGTTGCTCTGAGATATGTGGAATCTTCCTAGATGAGGGATCGAACCCATGTTCCCTGCATTGGCAGGCAGATTTCTATCTACTGCACCAGCAGGGAAGTCCTGCATGAGTTTTTAAGATAAAATCATTTCAAAGAGCTTCATCATCTGCACCAGGACCTCAAACTAAAGATGTTCACCTTCTTAGATTCCTCCTTCTCCCTATTCAACTTACAAGCTCAGACAAGTGTCATTCCTCATTACTGTCCAGTCTGACTCATCTTCCTGCTCACTGACACAGCTCTTTCTCGGGTACTTATCACATCTCACTCAGGTTACTGCCGTGGATCCCTGGCTGGTCTTGCTCCCTCCCTCCTTGCTTCTCCTCTCCTGCTACACTACTTCCGGGTTATCTTTCTAACATGAAAATGCAATCATTACTACCCCACCGGTAAAACCCTTCCAGCCTCTTCCTTCCACCTTTCCTCTGTGCTCTGGCTACACCACCCCCACCTCCCCACCCCCATTTTCAGAGTTCCCCAGGTGGGCCCCATCTGCTCTGCACACTCTGTCCTCATCCACCTCCCAGACCCTCATCCTTTGAGAAAACATTTCCTGCAAGCATTTGAACAGCTCATCTCTGTATACCACACAGTCTTTGCAGAAACCAAAACCTCAACAAGTTCTCTCCAAGGGATTTGTTTCCTTCTATTTCTGGGATAACTTACCATCCTCTATATTTGACAGCCCTAAATCCCAGGCTCCTTGATGATGATCAGGAATCTGCCAACATTTTATTATCTGAGAAATAATTCAGAGGCAAAGGAGACAGGGCACCATTTTCTTAAATCTTGTATCTTCCACATGGCCAAACCCCAAAGCACAGATTGTTTAAAACAGCTCACTAAACATGTACTGACTTCCTAAGATGTGTCAGGCACTGTTTTAGGGGCTGAGAATGAAGAGATAAAGGAGACACAATCCAGTTCTCGAGAAATTAACAGTTTTGTAAGTATCTCTATTTCTAGCCCATTCCCAGAGTCAAGGAATGTGGCAGCTATCAAGGAACATGGATCTCATCTGACACCCACTGCACCAAGGAGAGCTCCAAAGAGAAAGCTGCCCAGCTAATGTAACCACATGAAGAGAATGTGATGCCAAGAGATGGTGGTTTGGTCTCGGACTAGCAGGGGCTCTGGGTCCTCGGCTCCTCTCTTTACTCTCAGGCAGAGCTCTGTTAACATGGTCTCTCTCAGCACTGGGCAGGAACAGTCAGGTATTTGGAAGTTAACAACAATGTTGTTTCTCTGAATTGAGAACTTTGAATATAAGAAACAGCACTTGAGTATTGTAATTAAACCCCAGCACTCTCTTTAGCTTGGGACAGTGTTCAAGGTCAAAAGTCATCTCTGGCTATTCTTTTGCCAGCTCAGAATAATTCTGATCCCTCCCTTCTCACTTGTACCCACCCCACTCTACCCTTTAATTATTCTATTCCCATGGAATAGGGCCAAAGCTATTTCTTTCAAGGATAATAAGATGATATATTTCTTTCTCCTTGGGTGTAGTTCACAATGCTTTCTCCATGATCACAAGAACCCTAATTGACTCCATCCCCAAAGTCTTCCTGGACTCCTTTGTGACTTTTCTAGCACTTCACCAAAGGAGCTGTGTTCAGGACAGACATCTGCACCTGATCTTATTTCTCTTGTCTTTCACACAGTTTTTGAGCTCTTAAAACCTCTATTATATCTCAGCCATAGAAATGTTATAACATGGATCATGAAAATCTAATAGTTATGAGCAAAACAAGGTTAGAAACAAGTAGCTTTGATCAATCTCTACATAGTTAAATGCTAGGGGAGAGAGAAAGGAGATACTGGAATCTAAATCCATGGGGTCCAAAAGATTACCTGAAAAGTATAGGGAACATTGGAAACTGGGTCACAGAACTGGCACACTTGTGCCCTGGAAACATGCATCTACCAGCTAGGAGACAGAGGTGTTTTATGAGTTTCATGAGAGGCTGTTCTGACAGCTGCCCAAGAATATCTGCCTACTTGGAAACCAGGCAGACTCAAGTTGTTCTACCAGCTCCACCACACAAACCACGCAAACGCATGGCCAGCACTTCTAAATGAAAACAAGAGCTTTTGAGTCCTTTGTCAATATCATCTGATTAACTGGCTCATAGTGTCCTCCTTAATGCGAATGTTGACCCATTCAGGACTCAACAGGAGGGCCCTTGTTCCCTCTAATATTCCCTCTCTTTTTTGCCTTTCTACTTTGTGCATAGCTCCTAAATTGATTCATTGGTCATGTAAACCCAACAGGACTAAATCTCCAAAGGGCAAACATATGCTTAGTTATCCTTCTGTGTTTCCCCCCAGCAACCAGGGCCATTAGACTCACAGGTTGCCCAGTGCTGTTCCTATCACATTACTGACAGTTCCCGCTTCCTGACCTGACGATTTCTCATCTGACCCTCGGCCTTCTCAAAAGCATTCTTCCGCAAGCTCAGTATTTGCTTAAACAGAAGCATATCTGCACATTTCAGCTGGCCCAGGACTGTAGATTGACAGGGGTTTATTCTGGATTCATCATACATGCTTATCTTTTGCACATTATTTTTCACTCCTATATTATTCTCCCACAGCCAAGTGCCTTTGTTGGTTCTGCCTCCCAGATAATGAATGGCATGGCAGTAAAGAGTTCTGACTCTGAACTGACGTAGGTTCAAATCCTGACTCCCCAGCTTACAGCAGAATGGATAAAAAATAATGTTGCTGTTTTACAGGACTGCCATGAGATTGCATAAGCTAAAATCAAGACTGCATCTAGACTGCGGTGCCTGGGGCACTACAGGAAGGAAGTCTCTCTAAGTGTCAGCCTTCTAACAATCCCCAAATGGGCAGGGACCATCTTTCACTCTCTGTTTCCCCCCTTATTACCTAAGCATATAATAGGTGCTGAGCACACAAAAGCTGTTTGATATACACATATTGACTGATGGAATAGCCGCCCTAAAGCGGCCACATCCTTCCAGGACTGATAAAAATATCTCTGCCCGAGAATTCAGATGGAAATGCACTGTTACAGCTGCTGTTAAGAGCCAGGTTTGGGACCATCCTCTGTTGCCCTCTTCTGCTGTCTCTCAAGTTACATCGCATTTTCCTTTAAAAGAAGGAAGAATTCCCTGGAGCGGTTCCAGGCGGCATGGCTACAGCAGTGAGTCAGCAGCTCGCCCAGGAGCTGGCAGCTCAGGCTTGGCGTTGGCTGGTATACTCAGTGAGTCCTGCAGCTGCCAGGGCCATGCCCAGAACCCTCAGCAGCACACTCCACTCCCCCACGGCCCTGCAGCTGTCTGGGGTGCCTGCCTCCTAGAGATTTGGAGCACAGATACCCTGACACTGCTGAGGGTGCAGAAGAGTTGCTTCATTTCAGCCACCTGGCCCCCAAAGCTTAGAGTTAAGGAATCAGAGCATGTTTCTGCCAAACAAAATCTTCCACAGGGCAGCCTGCTGACCATCTGGATACCGGGGGCAAAGCAAATGCAGAGCTTGTGACCTTCCATCTGAAAAGTATACTTTTCTCTACTGACTGTGTCTGGCCAAACCTTAAGCAGAGGGAGGGGGAGCCCTTCTCTGAGCCCCTTAGGGCCTACATTCGTGTATTTGAGCTGAAGGGGAAGCACAGACTTCATTTCCTCTTGGCAAGTC
This sequence comes from Antilocapra americana, assembly GCA_007570785.1. Lineage (NCBI taxonomy): Eukaryota > Metazoa > Chordata > Mammalia > Artiodactyla > Antilocapridae > Antilocapra > Antilocapra americana. The sequence goes on from ML663559.1 coordinate 853,293, forward strand.
AATGAGCTCCTCGAGAGCAAAGACTGCGTTGGGCTCCGGCAGCATCCTCAGTGCCTAGACGGTGCACAGTAGGTAATCGGTCAGTATTTGACAGCCGATGAGGGCTGATGAATCGCCAAGCCTGTTAAGTCAGAGGGCAGTGTTGCACTCCCCACTCCCACCCAACCTGTCCTGCATCCTGTCTCCCCTCTCCTCACCTCTACCAAATGTTTCTAGCGCCCCTGGAGCAAAGAAGAGCTCACTCTCTCTCCACATGGGAAACTTGGTTTGTTAAAGTTGCTCCTCAGAAGCCAGGAGATGTGGGTTTTCATGCAAGGCACATGGCTGTTCTATTAATAGCAACCACATGCAGAGTATAAACATACAGACGCTGGTCATGATGCTTCTGAAGAGAGGACCTCAGTTCCCAGAAGGGTGACAGTGGCGTGGCTTTTCCCACTTGGTGTGGCCAGTATGGGCTTTCGGGATCAAAACAGAAATCAACAATAGGGGTTTTTTCAGTCCCCAAGAATGCATGCTTCTATCCTGCCTTATTCGAGAGCCTCTCTTTTGTCTCTGTCTCTGTCTCTCTCTCTGTCTCTCTCTCTCTCGCTGTCCCTCTCTCTCACACACACACCTATGCTATTAAATATGGGGTTAGAAGATACCTCAAAGTGAGGCTAAGGACCGAAGAAAAGAACTTGCCTAAAATCAGACAGCTAGTTAGTGTCCTCACCAGGTTTCTGAATTCCAATCCAATGATCTTTTCACACCATCATGAGATCATTTTGTCTGTGTTTTATTAGCTTTCTTGCTTCTGCTTACTATGTCTTGAAAGGAGACCCAATCTAGATTTTTCTTTTTCTTCTCTGAAAAATTCTAACAGTTCCCAGGTAGAGCCCAGGTCCCCCAGGTGAGAGATTTTCCCAGAATCCTGCCTCCCTCATATTATACCTAAGTGTTTCATTTTGAGGGGAGTGGGTTTCACTGAGTTTTTAAATGTTCCCCATGGGACACTGTCTCACCCGACAGGGCAGGAAGACCTGGTCCCCTCACCGGCCCACATGATAAATGATAAGTATGCTTGTCTCATCCAGAAATGATGCGACTCCTCCCTGTCATGATCTAAATGTGCAGTCTTTGGTGACACTGAAGATTTCCCTGCAAATGCAGCCGCTGGTGCTAAGGTCAGAGAAGGGGGCTGTGCCTATGCACGTTCGCTCTAGTCGGGGGGGCTCAGGCCCACTGGAGCCTGCAAGGCACATTCAGCTGAGGGGATAGTTAAGCCTAGGGGCAGTCCTGACGCCCCATTTTACCCAGGCCCCTTGGATGCCTGCAGACTGCAGAGATTCCACTCTCCTCGCATCCCTGGCTCTGTCTACTAGCCAAGCTGCGGACATCAATTTGTTTCAGGAGAAAGAGCGCCACCTTGTGGCCGCAAACTATCCCTGTCTACTGTAATGCAGTTCTTGAAAACCGCAGGGCCGCTATTTTCAAGCTGCTCAATGCCTGAAGGGGTCAGATCCGCCACAGGGAGGGGAACACAGGCCACCGGTAAAACTGGTACCACTTCCCCCCTGTCAGACAGTGAGCCAATGACCTCTCCCGAAAAACCTTGGCAGAGCCTTTGTAGCTCACGTCTTTCTCCTTCCTTACTGTTTCTTTCTCCTCTCTGACCCAGAATAGAGAGACAGTCCAGGGACTTCTAGTTCAGCTAAGGATTCCAACGTTGAAGAGGCTGCCCCAGGTCTCACGGTAGCCCCCTTTTATTCCCACACAGACTTCTCTCACAACGAGTAAAGGCTGGAGTGAATTCATCCAGTTCAAATGTCTCTGTCTTTGCCTGCTATAGAAATTTTGCAGCCGAAGTTTCTTCGTTTCTGCTTTGCTCCAGGCCTCTCTTCCCTCTGCACTATACTTTGTAGTGCAGCTCTTTTGTTCACATGTGATCACTCCCATTAGAGCCCAGGTCCCAGGAAAGGAGGTTCAATATCCAAATCTTTGCATCCAGGACTTCCTGTCAGTAAACCAGATAGGAACCAGCTCCCCACAGTGATTTCTCAAGGGCCTCTGAAATCAAATTCACTCTCTTGGCCCTTAAAAAATTTCAGCAGAAATCATATTGCAATATATCAGTTCAATTAAGTTCAGTTCAGTCACTGAACTGAGTCAGAGTCGTGTCTGACTCTTTGCCACCCCATGAACCGCAGCACACCAGGCCTCCCTGTCCATCACCAACTCCCGGAGTCCACCCAAACCCATGTCCATTGAGTTGGTGATACCATCGAACCATCTCATCCTCTGTCATCCCCTTCTTCTCCTGCCTTCAATCCTTCCCAGCATCAGGGTCTTTTCAAATGAGTCAGCTCTTCGCATCAGGTGGCCAAAGTATTGGAGTTTCAGCTTCAACATCAGTCCTTTCATTGAACACCAAGGACTGATCTCCTTTACGATGGACTGGTTGCATCTCCTCGCAGTCCAAGGGACTCTCAAGAGTCTTCTCTAACACCACAGTTCAAAAGCATCAATTCCTCGGCATTCAGCTTTCTTCACTGTCCAACTCTCACATCCATATATGACCACTGGAAAAACCATAGCCTTGACTAGATGGACCTTTGTTGGCAGACCTAATGTCTCTACTTTTTAATATTCTCTCTAGGTTGGTCATAACTTTCCTTTCAAGGAGTAAGTGTCTTTTAATTTAATGGCTGCAATCACCATCTGCAGTGATTTTGGAGCCCATAAAAATAAAGTCTGACACTCTTTCCACTGTTTCCCCATATATCTGCCATGAAGTGATGGGACCAGATGCCATGATCTTAGTTTTCTTTCTTTTTTTAATTAACAATATTTTATTTTATTTTAATTAATTAATTTATTTTTTCCTTTACATTATCGTGTTGGCTTTGCCATACATTGACATGAATTCGCCATGGGTATACATGTGTTCCTCAAGCCAATTTTTTCACTCTCCTCTCTCACTTTCATCAAGAGGCTCTTCAGTTTCTCTTCACTTTCTTCCATAAGGGTGGTATCATCTGCATATCTGAGGTTATTGAGATTTCTCCCCGGCAATCTTGATTCCAGCTTGTGCTTCTTCCAGCCCAGTGTTTCTCTTGATGTGCTCTGCATATAAGTTAAATAAGCAGGGTGACAATATACAGCCTTGACATACTCCTTTGCCTATTTGGAACCAGTCTATTGTTCCATGTTCAGTTCTAACTGTTGCTTCCTGATCTGCATACAGGTTTCTCAAGAGGCAGGTCAGATGGTCTGGTATTCCCATCTCTTTAAGAATTTTCCACAGTTTATTGTGACCCACACAGTCAAAGGCTTTGGCAGAATCAATAAAGCAGAAATAGATGTTTTTCTGGAACTCTCTTGCTTTCTCGATGATCCAGAGGATGTTGGCAATTTGATCTCTGGTTCCTTTGCCTTTTCTAAAACCAGCTTGAACATCTGTAAGTTCACAGTTCAAGTATTGCTGAATCCTGGCTTGGAGAATTCTGAGCATTACTTTACTAGCGTGTGAGATGAGTGCAATTGTGCAGTAGTTCGAGCATTCTTTGGCATTGCCTTCCTCAGGGATTGGAATGAAAACGAACCTTTTCCAGTCCTGTGGCCACTGTTGAGTTTTCCATATTTGCTGGCATATTGAGTGCAGCACTTTCAAGCATCATCTTTCAGGATTTGAAATAGCTCAACTGAAATTCCATCATCTCCACTAGCTTTGCTTCATAGTGATGCTTCGTAAGGCCTACTTGACTTCACATTCTGGGATGTCTGGCTCTAGGTAAGTGATTACGCCATCGTGATTATCTGGGTCATGAAGACCTTTTTTGTACAGTTCTTCTGTGTATTCTTGCCACCTCTTTTTAATATCTTCTGCTTCTGTTAGGTCCGTACCATTTCTGTCTTTTATCCAGCCCATCTTTGTATGAAATATTCCCTTGGTATCTCTAGTTTTCTTGAAGAGATCTCTAGTCTTTCCTATTCTGTTGTTTTCCTCTACTTCTTTGCACTGATCGCTGAGGAAGGCTTTCTTATCGCTCCTTGCTATTTTTTGTAACTCTGCATTATAAATGTATCAAATAAACACATTGTATGCTTTAAACTTATGCAATGTTATATATCGGTTATATCAGTATCTATTGTAATTATTTTTATTAATAAGTAGATAAATTAAGATTTTTAGCTAGAGTTTCAATATCAAAGTCTCAAAAAGTAATAGAATGAATAGACAGAAAAGTAGAAGGATATAGTAGACCTGAAAAGCACTATGAACCAATTCAACATAATTAAGATTTATACAATCTTCACACACAGTAGGATACAAATTCTACTCAAGTTCCCATAGACTAAAAACCAGGAGATGCTGGAACATATCCAGGGACATAAAATTAGGTGCAAAAATTTCATGGTCTAAAGGTATTGAAATCATACCATCTGTTCTCTTATCACTGTGGAATTATGTTAGAAACCAATATCAAAAATATTTGAAAATAATCCACATATTTTCAAGCCTCAATAAAGTTAAAAGACTGAAAAAAACACAGAGAATGATTGCAGAGAAGAAAGCATTTAAGTGAGAAATTAATATCAAAATGAGAAATTAATATCAAGTATACTTTGAAAACCCCATATATTTGAAAATTAAATGTCCACTTTTAAAGGATGGGTGTGTCTAAGAAGCCATAGCAAGAAAAATTAGAAAACACCTGCAACAGAATAAAAATGAAAAGAGAATTTATTGGAATTTGCTGCATGAAGCTGAAGCTGCTCAATACAACTAAAATATAATGTGGAATCCGGAAGGGGTTTTATTTCTAATTACTCCAATAAACAGATAAGAAACACAGTGATTATGCATTTGACAAGGTTTGCCCCCAATTTTTCTGAATGTTCATCTCTTGAAATAAAGGAAATAAGATCCTGTTGAGAACTCTACTTACCTCTGCTCTCATCCTACCCCCAGAAAAGGTCCTTGGAAGCAGAACTGCAGTGTCACGGCCCAGAGCTGGAAAAATGCCAATTGCCATGATTTTCCACCAGAGGAAACCCTAGAGCCTTACACAGCCACTGTGTATCTCATTTTAGTTATCTGTAAAATGAGCATAACAGAAGTGTTGCCTGCTAGGGAAACTGTAAGGCTTGAGATAAAGAGGTACTGAGACCTCACACCTAGAAAGTACTCGCAGGAGGTCAACTGCTATCACTACAGTTAAACTCTAGTTGGTTATCAGGCTGATCCTGTTTTTCACTTAGTTCCCAACAAAGTATGTGGCAAAAACTAAGTCTACAGTAAACAGGTGTTTAATTAATTAGGCAAATTATTTCATAAAACAAAACTATTAATGGCAAAAGGCACATGAAGGACAAACATCTTCAGGGAAGGTGAAAAGGGCCTAAAATGAAGGATAAGGAGTAATCATTTGGGGGAAATACTGAGAATACCAGGAGGGAAGATGTCTCTTAAAGGTGGTCATAAGTCAAGAATATTCATCGAGGAAGGGTAGTCACATCATTAGATGGTGCTGGAAAAACTGAAAGCATTAGTGTTAGTTGCTCAGTCCTGTCCAACTCTTTGCAACCCTGTGGACTGCAGCCTGACAGGCTTCTTTGTCCATGGAATTCTCTGGGCAAGAATACTGGAATGGGTTGCCATTTCTTTCTCCAGGAAACACTGAATATCCACATGCAAAAGATTGGCATTGGACCCCTATATAATACCACTCATGGGCTTCCCACATGGCTCAGGGGTGAAAGCATCTGCCTGCCAAGGCAGGAGTCGCAGGAGACCTGGGTTCGAACCCTGGGTCTGAAAGATCCCTGGGAGGAGGACATGGCAACTCACTCCAGTATTCTTGCCTGGAGAATCCCATGGACAAAGGAGCTTGGTGGCCTACAGTCCATGGTGTCTCAAAGAGTTGGCTATGACTGAGCTTGCACGCATAACACCACTTAGGCTTCCCCGGTGGCACAACAGTAAAGAATCTCCTTGCAATGCAGGAGATGCAGACTCAGTCCCTGGGTTGGGAAGATTTCCCTGGAGAAGGAAATGGCAACCCACTCCAGCATTCTTGCCTGGGAAATCCCATGGACAGAGGAGCCTGGCAGGCTACAATCCATGGGGTTGCAAAAGAGTCAGACATGACAGACATAAACAACAACAGTTACACCACTCATGAAAATTAACTCTAAATGGATTAAAGGCTTAAATGTAAGATCTGAAGCTGCATCTACCTTGAACTCACACAATATTATATAATCAACTATACATCAGTCAAGCTAGAGTGAAGGACAAGGGAAGCTTGGCGTGCTGCAGTCCATGGGGACGCAAAGAGTTGGATATGACTTTGGGGCTGAACAACCAAAAAGCTAGAAAAATACAAATGAAAAAATAAAAATATATTAAAAAAAGTTTAAGTTAGGCATAAGCAAAACCCAGGCCTTCGGCCCCACCCATGGAGCTTTGTCTGCAGGTGTCTGGACCGTTGCCCTCACTAGAGAATGGGGCCGTCACTGCGGCCCTGGTCAGATTTCCGCTCCATTGATCCACCTCTTTGCAGGCTCCACATGCTGAAGGACTCTTCCTCCCCCGCACTATTCCAACCTGCACAGTTACCAGGGTTTTTGAAGCCAGCCAGGCAGTTGAGGCTTTCTCTCCAGGTCCTATAGGTCAGCTGTGAGAGGGGCCCCAGCCCCCAGTGCTGAGGGTCACTGTGGGCAGACCACAGCCAACAGTATGGTTGTCCTGCCAAGAGCGCCCCCTTCAGGGTTAAAATGGTTTCCTTCTGATGCTCAAAGGCAACCAGACTCTCCGAGGGTGTGAGTTTGGCATGCACAGTTGGCAGGGAGGGTGGATTTCTCAGGGACCTGCCATCACTCACTCTCCATGCCCAGCCCACCCCGCGCTGAAGCAGTAGAACCTTCCCTTTGTCAGGCAGGGAGGACATCCATTAGTCAAGCACGAGGTAGTGAGCAGTGGGGGAGAGGGGTGCTGTTTCTGAGGAGCAGGCTGGCTGGCAGGTGAACCATCTGGAGACACTTGAGGACAGGTAGCTCTATTCTGCCCACACAACATCGCTGAAGAACCTATTTGGGTGTTCACACCTGAAATAGGCTAAGGAAGACATTTAGCAGAATGTTGATGCTGCCTAGACTGGCACCTCAGACAAGCTCTGGAACGGAGCTCAGAGGAGGAAACGTTGCATTCTCCAGCAGCACCCTGGGCTCCCGCAGCCCGAGTCTACAATAGGAGTCTCAGTTTCAGCAGAGTCCTGCTGCTGCTGCGCACGCGCTTATGACATTTGTCGTGTCCACCTCTTGCCACTCCATGGACTGTAGCCCACCAGGCTCCTCTGCCCATGGGATTTTCAGGCAAGAATACTGGAATGGGTTGCCATTTCCTCCTCCAGGGGATCTTCCCAACCCAGGGATCAAACCTGCATCTCTTGTCTCCTGCATTGCCAGCAGATTCTTTACCTGCTAAACCATCAAAGAAGACAACCAGAAAATGGCCTAATGCACAGCTCATAGCTAGGGTTTCCTTGGTGGCTCGAATGGTAAAGAGTCGGCCTGCAATGCAGGAGACCTAGGTTCAATTCATAGGTTGGGAAGATACTCTGGAAAAGGGGACAGCTACCCACTCGGATATTCTGGCCTGGAGAATTCCTTGGATAGCCCATGGGGTTGCAAAGAGTCAGACACGACTGAGCAACTTTCACAGCTCACAAGTATGTTGTCAGCCTCCATCACCTTGAGATAGAGAAGCTCTTTAATTATTGCAAGAGTTAGGGCTACTTTGAAACTACATTTTGTATGTAACATTTTATTTCAATCTCTTGATTTTTTAATAAAACTATAACCTTCTAAGGCCAATTATTTTTTAAGTCCCAGGGGTTCTTTCTGTGTTTGCTTGCACCCCAGGCCTCATTGAACACTCAGTACATCTGCAATAGCTGTGTCCCCAGAGATGCTCAGGCTACAGTTTTGGCTCTTCTTCATGCAGGAGTCATATGCTGCCTGTTCAACTCAATCATGAATACAAATGCTGATTGCAGCTGTGAAGGTCATGGAAAAATATATGGCGCTAATGGTAAAGAACTCGTCTGACAATGCAGGAGACATAAGAGACTCAGGTTAGATCCCTGGGTTGGGAAGAGCCCTTGGAGGAGGGCATGGCAACCCACTCCAGTATTCCTGCCTAGAGAATTCCATGGACAAAGGAGCCTGGCAAGCTATGGTCCATAGGATCGCAAAGAGTTGGACATGACTGAAGCGAGTTAGCACACACACAAAGGTCACAGTTACAGATTCTCAAACATTGGTGGTTACCTCAATTACCAAGAACACTTGTTAAAATTAGAGCTGCCCATCATTAACCCCTATACCTGCTAAATCTGAATTTATGAGGGTGAGTAGCTTCAATAAGTTCCAAGATGTTTCTGATGCACTACAGAATTTGAGACTTGCTCTCTGGTCCCTTGCTACTTTAAGTGTGATCTGTGGGCCAGCTATCAACACCTAGAAAAAACATGTTAGAACAGCAAACCTCAGGCCCTTCCTCAGACCTGTTGAGTTAGATTTTAAACTTTAATAAGAGCCCATGGGGCTCATCTTCACACTGGAGTTTGAGAAGCACTGCCCTAGGAGGCTATGACCTCCCGGCAATGGAGGTTAAGGTCCTGAGTGATGGGTAGAACGCAGAGCTGTGCGGTAGGAGCAGGTAGTTTGTCAAGAGTCCCTAAGCAACCTTGAATGTCCTCTTTCCACCCACTCCTGCATCTTTGCATTAGTCACTGACATCAGAGATCCAGAGATGATGAAGGGGATAAACTCCAGACATGGTGTCACACTCAAGCCTAGGTCCAAATTTCAGTTCTGCTACTTCTAGCAGGGAAGTCGTAGAAAAATAACGACATCTCTGATTCTTAGTTCTCTCATCTTTAAAGTAAAGTGCATCTCCAAAGGTCCTCCCAGATGTCATCCTCAATTATTTCTTTTTTTTTTCATCCTCAATTATTTCACACATACAGAGAGTCACAGTTGAAAGGGACTTTGGACTACCTGGTCTGAATTACTTCCTTGCTGTCTTCATTTTATACATGGAGAACTTGGGTCAACCAGGAAAGTTGAGCTGTTATTCCAATTCATGAAGTGGCAGAGCTCTGACTAGAACCAGAACTCCCAGGCTATATGAGGTGGGGTTTGTACTTCACAGAGGCCAGGGGCATCACTTCAATGTTGGATGATCTGGGAAACACACTCTGAGAAAAATATTTGCATGCAGGAAATTTACTGGGGGTGCTCTCTCTTTAAGGGAGTAAGAGAAGCAAGGTAAGTGAGAGGGAGAAGTTGAATCATATAGAAAGTTCAGGAGCTGGGCTTCCCTACAAAGTTATCCTGAATCAAGACAAAGAACCAGTTCAGATTCCATACCAACCAGTTGCTCCTTCCTTCTGGGAGGAGCTTTGACCTTTGGCTACCTTCAGATGAAGGACATTCTTAGAGAAGGCTCTGATCTGAGTCATCAGTAGCCAATACTCCCAACACTTGAGAGAATAAGTACTTCAGTTCCGTATACTACTTCTAGTATTCCATATTGGGCTTCCCAGGTGGTTCAGCAGTAAAGAACCCGCCAGCAAATTCAGGAGACACAGGAGACACAAGTTCCATCCCTGGGTTGGGAAGATCCCTTGGAAGAGGAAATGGCAACCCACTCCAGTATTCTGGCCTGAAAAAATCCCATAGACAGAGGGCTACAGTACGTGGTGTCATAGAGAGCCGGACATGACTGAGCGGCTGAGAGCATACTCCATATAGGAATTCTGGGCAGCATACCACAGCACTGGACACAGTGCATTTTTGCATATATACCACCACTTGCATATTCTAAGTGTGCCTTTCTGCGATTCAGATCTGTGCTATTCTGGTTACTCCATTCACCGGAGAAAACCATCAGAGAAAGATTAATGGGAAAAACCGCCATTACCACACTTGATCTTGAGACTGCAAATGACTCTCCCATCTCCCTCCTCTATGATTCATTCTGGATTCCTCTCACCCTAGGCCAACACCTTTGTTTTTCTAGGTAACTGACCAGGTAAGCTGACCCAGGCCCTCATCCCTAAAGAGACCACAACCTGATCACCACACCTGTCTCCTGCCATGATTGTCATAGTTATCCTCATATCAGGCAAGAGTGTACCAAGAGATATCCCCATGGAGCAAGTGAATACCAAACATATCCTTCCCCGCCCCTTTATATAACAACAGCCTACTTCCTCCTGATTGCCAGGGCCAATGACTCCTGCAGTACAGTGACTTCTTTCCTCACCTACTAGTCTCTTGGTACAAGGAGCCAAGAGAGGCCAGATGGCAATGACAACTTAAAGTACAACAAGCTCTTATTGTATGTTCTGATGAAAGCATCCCCTTCTGGAAACCAGCACCCTTAGATTCGTGGAGTCTACACTGCGGGGCTGGGGAGCACAAATCCCACAGGTGAGTCACTAGGAAGGGGAGTAATCAGGACCTCTCGTACTTTACTCTTTGGTTCCTGATCCCTATATTCTATCTTGGGGGGCCACAGTGTCCTATAGTGTTGTTTAGAGTGTGTGCCATGTGGATCTCCTTGATCCCTTTTGTTGCAGAGAGTGAGGCTTCTCTCTGCTTGTGGTCCCAGGCTTCTCATTGCAGTGGCTTCTCTTGTTGTGGAGCATGGGCTCTAGAACACTGGGGCTTCAGTAGCTGTGGCTCACGGGCTCCGCTGTTGTGAATCCCAGGCTCTAGAGCACAGGCTTAATAGTTGTGACACATGGGCTTAGCTGCTCCACGGCCTGTGGGATCTTCCTGGCCCAGAAACCAAACCTGTGCCTCCCACATGGACAAGCAGATTCTTTACCTCTGGGCCACCAGGAAAGCCCTCTCCAGTGATGTTAATATGCTATGCATAAATCCATACACTTTATGCCTACTCCCAGAGGTCCATACACACACTTCTTCCCCAGCCCCTATGCGCTCAATCTTGTAACCTTTTTCTATCCAGGCTCCTGACCCATAGCCAAACTTCAGGAGTCTAGGTTTGTTATTTCTTTGGTCCACTTCCCTTCCTGCACAGAATGGATGGCCAGATCTACCACTCCAGTTTCTGCCTTTTGAGAAGATTTCATCTTCTCTCTCTTTATGAACCACTAGCAAGTAGGACTGTGGTTCACAGCAGTCCACTTTCAGCCTTCACCCACAAATAAAGCCAACCTATCTGTGACCAAACATGATATTTTTCTCCTCCATAAACTATGGATAATGGACGCTCCACTGGAGCCACAGGGATGGCTGTCAGCTGAAGGAGAGGCCATCGTAGTCCTGACACGGAAGTCTGGGCCATCTGCTCAAGGACCTTCCAGGGATCTCTGGCCCTGCCTGTGCTTGATATTGGATGAGCCACTTGCATTTTACAGACCCATCGGAAACAACAGTTCAACTGCAAGCAGTTCCTGAAGAGGGACTCAGCTATGACTCAGGAGCAGCCAACACTCTGGCAACTGGGGGAATAAGAAGCTAAAGGGGAAATCTGAACAAAGCACAACCAAATCCATTCTAGAATTAAATTAAATCTTCATAGTAAACCTGTGAAGAATCTAGAGATTCTTCTACCCCCATTTTGCAGATAAAGAACCTGAAGTATCTCGTATCTCAAGATTAAATAACTGCGGCAAATCAATTCATCATTAGAACAACAGTCCCTCAAGCATCGTTGTCCAATAGAAATGTAATATGAGCCACAGATGCAATTTTACATTTTCTAGTAGCAACGTTAAAAGTTGTTAAAATATATAGGTGGGATTAATTTTAGTAAAAGAGTGCATGGAAACCAGGAGCTCCGAAATATTATCAATTCAATATGTAGTAGGTACTGCAAATTAATGAGACATTTTACATTCTTTTTATGGCACTGAGCCTTTGAAATCTGACATGTGTTTCACGTTTATAATACACCTCAATTTGAACTAGCCACATTTCAAGTGCTCAGAAGCCACATGTGGAAACTCTATCAGAAGCCATGGCTTAGATTCTATCCAACTCTTTTTCTCATCCTCTCTGAGCTATTCCTTCTGAATTGGCAGGACTTAAATAAAGCCTTGGAGGAAGATGTCTGGGAAGTAACCCTGCCTTTTCTCCTTGCCACTTACAGAGCTTCCAGAACCCTCACTCCTTTGGCACAACATGTTCTGCTGCCCCCATTTAGCTTCTCAGGTGTTGCTGCCACTTGCTGGGAAGGTTCAATTTGAAAAAGCAAAAAAAAAGAAAGTAGTGGTAGAAAATGTTTAACTGCATCTCTGTGTGTACCCTGTAATTTAATGCTAAATCCAGCTCAATTTGGTTTCTGTGGCAACGGAGAGAACCAGTTCTCTGTGGCTCATATGTCAGATTTCTAAATGCAGGGTGTCTACAACATGCTCAACATCCCAAACATCTGAGCTCTAATGTTCTCAGAAGCCCTTGATTCTGAGCTTGAGCCACAGGTACAAGGAGGCAGCATGGAAGCTTCTGTTAAAGTCTTTACCCAACCTAAAAAATGTAGAAAAGGGTGGATTAGGGAGCTTTCAAGCCTAGAAATCTTCAGAGATGGGAAAGCTCCTTCACTGGCTTGAGAAGACTTGGGAGAGGGTCTTGGTGAAGTCCAAAGGAAGTCTCAGACCTGATGTAGTCATTGGTAACCCTTAGCAGAAGCCTTAGCAGATGTACATGTTCTGTATGAATGGACCCCTGGGGGCAGTCATGAGTCCTCAAAAGTAAATTGCTTTCTTTCATGTCCTTCTCTAAGCAAGTAGTATGCATGGGACTGGGGAAGAGTGGGTTTATACTCTGGCTCTAGCGTTGACTTTGATACATGAGATGTCTCCTTGCCTCTAGGTCCAGAGATACGTAACCATCCTAGAAAGCCCTCTGCCATCCTGGCCAAAGCCCCAAGATTGGAGTGAATTTCTAAGGCTCCTCCTCCTTGCAGTACTGAGTTTTTTCTCCTTGGATGCTGAAACTGAAGCTCCCATACTTTGACTACTGATGCAGAGAACTGACTCTTTAGAAAAGACCCACATGCTTGGAAAGCTTGAAGGCAAGAGAAGGGGACAACAGAGGATGAGATGGTTGGATGGCACTGCAAATTCAATAGACATGAGTTTGGGTAAGCTTTGAGAGATGGTGAAGGATGGGGGAGTCTGGCGTGTTGCAGTCCATGGGGTCGCACAGAGTCGGACACGACTGAGCGACTGAAGAGCAACAACAGAAGCCCAGAACTGACTGGTTTCCTTAGAAGCCTCTAGAGCAGTGATTTCAAAACATTTTTAAACCACCACTCAGAATACAAAATGCCAGTAACACCATGATCCAGGACACTGGTCTACCCGCATTCCCAATGAGTTCCTCCGATCTGTTTTCCACACCCATTCTATCCAGAGTGAGCTTTCCAGAGTACACATTGTATCAACAGAAAATTCCCTGGTTGCCTCTCATTATTCTCAGAGAGAATCAACCCATCAACTTGGCTGAGGAAACCCAACAGGACCCGGGACCCCCACCCTGCTTCAGTCCCCTCCACACCCTCTCACTCACCCTGCTCCCGCGCACTGCACAGTCTCTTCCCTCTGCCTGACGTGTTCTCCCACCCCTCATCTTCAACCTGATTAACCTCTAGCCATCCTCAGGTCTCAGCTTAGCCATCCTGACATCTCTGGCCAGGTGAAATCTTTTGTTTATGAGCATTAAATATGTCTCCTTCAACACACAGGCGACCATGGAAATTTTGCATTTGTTGGCATGACTATATGAGTATCATCTAGCTCTCCCACTGAACTTTAAACTCTGAAGAGCAAGCCTATTTTCTTATTTTGCCCAGCATTGTATCTGGGTGCCTATTACATTGCTTGGCATAAAGTAAAACTTTGATAAATATGTGTCACATGAATGACCAAACAAATAAATTTCAAGTGACAGCCCCTGACAAGTGGTAAATTTTCATAGAGTTCTCTGTTGAAAAGACTTCAAATGCCAAGAAGACTGGGCTGAGTTTCAAAGAGTGTTACAACTGATCTACAATGGCTACCACAGCCCCCTGACGAGAGAATATCAGCATGAATTCTGATTATTCACCCTGGCAATAAAGAGTGTGACTTTCTTGGAATGGGCTTGACACTGAGCAATTTTTTTAGGTTGGCCAAGTGCTGAATGTATGCTCAAAACCCATCCAAATCCTCTCACTTTAGGTTTTAAATCCTCCACCTGAAATAACCTTTCATCTTTGGATCACCATTCCTTTTTCCCAGGGAGATCAAGGTAAGAGAGTCTAATCTTTACAAAGTATGTTCCTAACATCATCAGGAAGACTAATGCAACGTGGCCGCATTCCCCAGAACTAACTGAAGCAGGGCTGCCCAGCTCCAAGGTGTCAGCTCCACCCTGAAGGATGAACAGTATCAACATAACAAGGTGGTCCACGAGCCCCCTCCCCACCTTCTACCTACCCAGGGCTGGATGGGAAAGCAGATATCATTTCCTGATTGACAGAGCAGGAGTCTGTCCCAGCTACAGAATCATCTCATTATTTGGCTCAGGGAAGGTGAAAGGGGGAACCAAGAGTCCAGGGAAAGAGTCTGCTAATCCATGATAGGAGAGCATTTTGTTAGGGTTTTTTTCTTTCTTTACTGGTTATCATAAAGATTAATGTGGTACAGTGCTTGTCACAAAAGAATTCTAGAAAAATCAAGGGCTTTTATTTGTCCTTAGCAGTGCTTCTAGATCTGATTAATTCAGCCTGAGATTCTGCTGCCTTAGAGACCCTATCATCTTTTGCTGCATTGATGGAAATAGAGCATTTCCATGCCAGAATGGCGGAGCCTTTCTTGTGCTGTGCAGTACAGACCATGTCTGGAGTTTTGTATCTGTTTCTGAGTTCAGCATTTATAATCTATCAAGTGTCAGCGTCACCTTCTTCCCATCCGAATTATAAACACTGAAGGGCAGAGGCTATGTTCTGAATAGCTCTGCAGATTTAATTCACAGTCCCTGTCCACAATGCAGGACACAAGGTGGGCATCCTACAGATAGCTTGGAGTAGGAAATGGCAACTCACCCCTGGGTTCTTGCCTGGAAAATTCTATGGACATCAGAGTCTGGCGGGCTATAGTCCACAGGGTCACAAGGAATCAGACATGACTGAGCACACACACCTATAAATAGCTTGTATCATCTGAACAGGGGTTGCCACTTGTGGATGGTTCACAAGACTGACAAAAATGCAGGCCCCACTTGCTCACAGTGACAATCACGTAGCAAAAAGCCCTGGGTGTGTGGCTTTTGCCACCTTAGGTAGAACAGCTTGTGCAAAATCACACAGACAAATTCTGCACATGCCAGGCCTGAAATGTGGCCCCAGTGGAAGAGGACTAACATCTTCCGAGACTCTTTTGTAGATCAAGGACAAAAAAGTTCAGTTCCCTCCTGTCCACCGATGCTCAGAGACCCGGTGGGGAGATGTACACAACACCTGTCTGCTCGAGGCAGGAGTCCCCTGGCCCTGGCTCCTTCCTCCCCTCCCCTCAGTAAAGCCCCTGCAGAGGGCCACTTTGCCGCAGCGCCCTCACTCCCGCCTGCAAATAGGCATTTGACTTCGGCAGGTTGCAGCTGCCCGCTCCTCTCCAGGAGGCTGACATGACTCCTCGGGAAGGTGCCAGCTGTGCCTCGGGACCTGTCAGGATGAAGGATGCCAGCCGGCCTCTCGCTCACCATTCGCCTGCTGATTTGGTCTCCCGCAATCCATTTTTTATGTTCACAGTTTTTTCCAACTGTCCTTCCCTGTCTAATTTGCATTTTCCTGATACAGTACAGCAAGGTGTGTTTGTCACTCTTGCTTTCCAAAAATAATTCTGGACTAGAGCTTTTGCCATTGCAGGCTGCTTGGGAACTTCATCCTCTGCTGGTAAGATCTCCTTGGAAATGACTCCTCTGGAAGGGGGCTCTGAAGGGTTCATTTCCTGGGAAAGATGGCTAGGGCAGCCTGATAGCACCAGAATAAACACCTGCTGAGAGGATATTTCTAGGAAAAATTAGACATAGCGGATTACAGAGAAGGAATGATTGAGTTTATTTTGGGCCAGGCAGTATAAAAGGCACTGCTGCTACTGGGGTGCTCTGTCACTTCAGTCGTGTCTGACTCCTTGTGACCCCGTGGACTGCCTATGTCGCCTGCATTGGCAGGCAGGTTCTTCACCACTAGACCCACCATTAAGGCTATATAATAGTAAATTTTAAATATATATAGATATGTGATTGAATATGAGTGGTGTAAGTGAGACATAGATGCTATATCCACCCATCTATCCATGCAGGCATGCTCAGTCGTGCCCAGCTCTTGTGACCTCATGGACCTCTCTGTCCATGGAATTTTCCAGGCAAGAATACTGGAATGGGTTGCCATTTTCTCCTCCAGGGGATCTTCCCAGCCCAAAGATTGAGCCCATGTCTCCTGCACTGCAGGTGGATTCTTTACGACTAAGCCACCTGGGAAGCTCTACAGATACTATGTATATATAAGGTAATAAATGAATTAATAAAGGTGGTAACAAAATGTGTCCCTACTGGTTGGTCAGCACTTTGATGCCTTTCCAGTGTTGTAGTCTAGGGCAGTGAACATTTCTCTTTCAGAAGTTTTGCTTTTAGAATCAGAACCTGCTCCCCAACTACCTACTCAATCCATCACAAACAAACTTCTTACTGTGTGAGAGACTCTCAGGACAGGAGGTGCATGCAAATTAAGCAAAAAGGCACATAATGATACATTTTTCAGTGCCCTTTTGATACTTGTTGGCATGTCTAATGGGATTCTGAAACTAGGTCCAGTTCCCTAGTTGAAATCAGAACTCTCTTGTTTAACATTTCTGAGCATTTAAAAAATCAGAAATAAATGAACAAAATACTGCATTCATCTTCTAGGCCTCAGGTTCACATACAGTCCTCAGAAGAAAACTCCCTCACAGTAACCAGCATCAGTCTGGACCTCATCTGTCCCTTTTGTATCCTTTCTCCAGGCCTCCCTATCCCCAAATCCAGTCCTGGCTGCCTCTTGCTCACTGACTTCTTTTTGTTGATTGCTGTAGTTTGATGATAGTCACTTAAGTCGTGTCCGACTCTTTTGTGACCCCACAGGCTGTAGCCCTCAGGTTCCTCTGTCCACGGGGTTTTCCAGGCAAGAATACTGGAGTGGGTTGCCATTTCCTTCTCCAGGGGATCTTCCCCACCCAGGGATCGAACCCGTGTCTCCTACACTGCAGGCAGATTCTTTACCCCTGAGCCACCAGGGAAGCCCAGTCCTCACCCTAGTGCCTCTTTATACACATTTCCATCCCGAGTCTTGATTCTTCTTCCCATTTGATTGTCAAATCCAATCTCGTTTCAGGGTCAACATTAGCACTTTTTTCCAACAACCACTGCATTATTAGACACTTTCTCCAGCGATATTATAGGAGCTGAGTCCAACTTCAGCGGCATTAAGTGTATTGGTTATTTTCTGTCTATGGCGTGAGTCCTTCAGTCGGATCATTTTCTGGAACCCAAAGCACCAGTGCAGCTGGAATCAGGGTGTCTGAAAAGAGGCAGCTGTCGCTTCACATCCTGAAAATGTTTCCGCAAAATCTGCCCCCAAATGCTAAACTCTTTCACTAGGGAGAGCTGATTCATGGAATTTAAAATAGGATTTCCGTATGGCTGGATAATTCTGTGGAGAAAAACAGAAAAGAAAGAGAAAAAAAAAAAGTATTGCTTTCCTAAGCCCTTCCTTTTGAGGCCAAGTCAGGGCACAGAGTATTGTGGACACTGGGATGATGGGAATATCAGAAATGCACTTTATCGCATAGAAATTCTTAGGGACCCTAAAAGATTCTCTGCAAAAATGTGCAGTTCTTGGAACTTCACTGAAATATCTGCTCCCAGGCAAGAAATGTCAAGTTGAGATCTAAAACCAAAGTGTGCCAGCCCTGTGAAACCCCTAATAATATCTATTTCCTGCCATAAATTCTGCAAGATATTTGGTGATGATGTCACCATAACCTCTTTGAGACACAGGACACTGGATCCTATCCCTTCCTGCCTTCCTAGGCATTTTTCAATATTGAAACATCTTTCTCTTGTAGTTCAGTCTCCTTCTGATACCTGGTTTCTTCCAGTTTTTAATGTCTAAACTTTTCATGTGAGAAGAATGAACTTGGCTCAGCCTCCCCTCTGCTGGCTCCTCCTCCTTTCACTGTCTTTTGATGTTAAGCTTTCCTGTAAATTGGGTCAGCCACTGTGGAAAACAGTACGGAGGTTTCTCTAAAACTAAAAATAGTACTACCATATGACTGCAACTCCACTCCAAGGTATATATTTGAAAAACACCAAAACCACTAATTCAATAATACACATGCACCCAATTTTCATAGCAGCATTGTTACACTAGCCAAGATATGCAAGCAACCTAAGTGTCCATCAGCAGATGAATGGATAAAGATGTGAGATACATACATTAATATATGGCAGGTGGATTTTTTACCACTGAGCCACCTGGAAAACCTATATATTTGTGTGTGTGTGTATATATATACACACATAGAGAGAGAGAGGTTTTATATATATATATAATGTATATTATATATATAATAAAGTGCTATTACTAAAATAAATATATATATATATATATATATATATATAATAAAATACTACTCAGCCATTAAAAAAAGAATGAAATGTTGCCATTTGCAGCAACATGGATGGACTTGGAGGGTATTGTGCTAGGTGAAATAAGTGAGACAGAGAAAGACAAATACTGTTTGATATCAATTATGTGTTATACCACTTTGTACCACAAACCAGTGAAGGTTAAAAAAAAAAAGAAGCAGATTCACAGATGCAGAGAACAAACTAGTGGTTACAAGCAGGGAGAAGGAAGGGGCAACATAGGAATAGGGGAGTAAGAGGTACAAACTAAGGTATAAAGTAAGCCAAAGGATACATTGTATACACAGGGAATATAGCCAATATTTTATAATAACTATAAATGGAGCATAATCTTTAAAAATTATGAATCACTATATTTCATACTTGTAATATTGCCCACCAACTATACTTCAATTAAAAATAAATATTTTAAATTTTTAAATCAGAGGATAGTTGCTTTACAATGTTGTGTTGGTTTCTGTCATACAACAGCTCAAATCAGCCATGAGTATACATATATCCGTTCCCTCTTGAGCCTTTCTCCCAAATCCCCCCACCGCCTAGCTCATCCTTCCAAGTCATCACAGAGCACCAAGTTGATCTCCCTGTGTTATACAGCAGCTTCCCAATAGCTAGCTATTTTACACATGGTAGTGTATATATATAGTGTATACATATATATATATATATATGTATGTATCAGTGCTACTCTCTCAACTTGTCCCACCCTTTCCTCCCCTGCTGTGTCAAGTCTGTTCTCTATGTCTGGTTCTCTATTCCTGCCCTGCAAATAGGTTAATCAGTACCACTTTTCTAAATTCCATATATATGTATTAATATATTTCATTCTATATAACAGGCTCTAGGTTCATCTACCTCAGTTCAACTGGCTCATTAAGTTTCTAAAAAATAATAATTTTTTAAAATGTTACTAGCCTTCGACATTACAAATATTTTTCAAATACTAATTTAATTGTAGCTGACACATTTTGATAAATAAAATATAATTATAACTGTCATTAAAAAGACTGAATAAACAAAAGAAATATTTGAAGTTATTATGATCATGCTTGGAACTGTTCTCCAACTCACTGTCACCCTCAGATCATCTTGATCATTTGAAAGCAGGTTTTATCAAAATAATTCCATAATTAAGAAACTCAAGTCAACAAGGTAAGGGATGAAGAAAAATATAAATATGTCTCTATGTATGTATCTGAAAGTTTCTTGTGAAATGACAAATGCACTATTAGTGTCCATGGAAGGTTTTATAGTAAGATCATGGCTCCAAACCAAGAAATGACGGTAGTGATTTACAATCCTGAAACCTTGCTGAAAATACCCTCCTTTCTTTACTGCAGTGTCTCCAAGCTCCTGGTCAGTTTGCTAAAAACAAATTCCCAGACAGCCAATTCCACAGACCAACATTTGTGCAAATGGGCTTGCTTCCGTATTTCTCCAAATATGTTGCCTGAGTCCCCTGCAGTGTTATCACCTGAAATGCTCATTAAAAGCACAGGCCATCCCAGACCTATTAACAATGGGATCCAGGTTTTAAATACCAAGGTGACTCTCATGAAAGCTAAAACCTGAGAGCAAGACTGGTTCTAGAGTGTAGACAGCCATGATTTGCAAAGATATTGACCTAGCTTTCTCTTGTCTCTTGGCAAACCCCAAGCCATGACAAGAACCTGCCAAATGCTGTAGTGAAACCCTCTCTCCTGGGAAAGCAAAGATGTCTTGTTTTCTAAATTCTTTTAGAACAGTTTGCTTTAAATAAAAATAGTTTGGGCAGCAAGGAGTTTAGGGGAAGTGTTCATGCTTGGGAGCTCAGTGGAGAATGTCGTTCCTTCTAAAAGCCTTCGGCCAGTGGGTTACATCTGTAACTGGCTTGGAAAGCAAGGCCTGCAGGGAACAGAACTTTGCAAGCTTTTGGCAGCCAAGAGTTAGTAAAAGGCTTCAATCATGGATGGTCTCATGACCCTGGGCAGCAGAAGACGACTACATAGACAGAGAGGGTTAGGAGATGGACAGAGGTAAGGGGAGAACGTCTTTGCCTAAAATAGTACAGAATACCCAATCCCTGTCTCTCACATTTATTTCACTCTAGGTAATCATATTTTTGAGCACAATTGTCTCTGGGATGCCCTCATCAATAGAAGTGACAATATTATCCACCAAAGGAAATGAACTATTAGAATAATAATAGATACTCTGCATGATGTAGCTACTATATGGAACTCTGCCTTCACAGATTATAGTCCATGTCCATGAAGCAGGCTATGCTTAGTCGAGCCTACCAGGCTCCTCTGTCCATGGGGATTCTCCAGGCAAGAACACTGGAATGGGTTGCCATGCCCTCCTCCAGGGGATCTTCCCAATCTAGGGATCAAACCTGGGTCTCCCACATTGCAGGTGGATTCTTCACCATCTGAGCAGCCAAGAAAGCCCTAGTGAAGAACAAGATGAAGGCAGATGAAATTATTAGCACCGCACAGAAAGGAAAAGAGGCCTGAAAGTCTTGGCAATCTGGCCAATGACATGTAACTAGAGAGTGAGTCCGAGTCTGAACCCAGATCTGCACCCTTTCACTGAGTCATGACTTTAGGCAGTCAGTTAAATTTATACAAGTTAATTACTAATTCCATTCCATTTTCATCCAGTCCCTTCTAGTTTACCATCCTATTCCCACTTCATCTCTCTCTCTAGCTTATGTTCTGCCCAAATCAATTCAGAATTCTATTTCTTTTATTTTCCCAACCTTACTGAGACATAGATGATGTATAACACTGTGTAGGTTTACAGTGCACAGTGTGATGATTTAAAGCAACATATACTTTGCTGAAATGCTTACCACAATAGGGTTACTGTAAAACTCTATCCCCTCACAAAATATCATTTGTATATGTGGTAAGATCTATTCTCTTAGTAAATTTCAAGTAACAATTGTTAAGAATAGTTAGTCTGCTGTACCTGGGACTCCAGAACTTATTCATCTTTTAACAGCAAGTTTATACCCTTTGACCAAAATCTCCCCATTTCCCTACCATCCAGTCTCTGATAATCACCATTCTACTCTCTAGATAATGAGGATTCACAGTCCTTTCAATATTTCTCCAAGTCCCTATTTCTAATCTTCCTTTAATGTATCTGGCTTTTCTATTTTATCCTTGCTTGTATCTGAATCTTTTCACACTCCATAGTTTTCTATCAGATCACACCACAAAAGGAATATTAACCTTTGTAAACAAGTTTTACATGTATAAACACTTACTTTTTTTTCCCTTAGGGAGGGGCATTTTATTTTATTGAAATATATTTGACAAATGATATTGTATAAATGTAAGATATACAACATGCTGACTTGATATGTTTATATATTGTAATATATTGCCTTTGTAGCAATAATTAGCATCTCCATCTTGTCACATAATTATAAGCACTTACTTTTTTAACAAGTGCTGAATGTATCTTTAAAAAATAAGTATAAACATTTTATGTATTAGGCACTTACCATATAAAAAGTACTATACAGAAATGTCAAAGACATGGGCACTGACCTCAAAGTGTGTGCAATCCAGTGAGGATAGCAATAAGACATAGACACAAATAGCATAAATCAAATGGAAAGTAAAGAGAATCAAGAAAAGTAGAATTAATATTTCCACTAGTTTCTCTATGACATCTCTACTCCCAAATGTACTTCATTCCAAATCAACCCTGTAATATCTTTGCTGGTAACTCATCTTAGTCCTTAATGCAAATCTGCTGCTATTCCAGCCCACCTTGCTTATTCTTTTTTTTGTTTTATTTATTTATTTTTATGTATATTTCATTTATTTTAATTTTCTTTATATTATCATGTTGGTTTTGCCATACATTGACATGAATCCTCCATGGGTATACATATGCTCCCCCTTCCAGAACCCCCCTCCCACCTCCCTCCCGATTCCCTCTCTCTGGGTCATCCCGGTGCACAGAGCCCTGAGCACCAAACCTGGGCTGGCGATTGATTTCACATATGACGATTAACATGTTTCAATGCTGTTCTCCCATATCATCCCATCCTTGCCCTCTCCCATAGAGTCCAAAAAACTGTTCTATACATCTGCATTTCTTCCACCTTGCTTGTTCTTGTACAAGTCAACTTTTGTCAAATGCTTCCTTACCATCACTTCAGCCCTCGGTTCAAGGATCTCTGTTGTATGACTGCTGTTTTTAGATCAAATCCACTTTACCTACAGGACATTCTCGACCATCCCTAACTGGCATGTTCACTTGTTGGTCTAGGGGTGACCCAATCCCATGAAAACCAAAAAAACAAGAGACTGTCTCACCTGATTGCTATGATATTATGGCTCAGGGCAGTATGCTTGCTTCTCTTGGTCTATGCAATAGATGTTCTCCAGGCTGTTGTGAATACTGTTGGAATGAATGCATATCCTGGAGAGTCTGTGTACAAAATGCACTCTGTGCAGTGAATCCAGTTTTCTCATTGCTTTACATTGTGCTTCCCAGAGCTCTTTCTTTCTCTTATGTACATTTCATTTGGCAGGTCTTCTAATACTTTAGTTTTCTTCTTCTTTGCATTACCAGAGACCCATTATCACTAATCATTTTACCATCTGTGAATGCACTGAGAGGAAGGCTACAACTGAATAGTTTCTGCAGGTCCCAGAAAAAAAAATCTGAGTCATTAACTGTTGTGAATAATTTATCTGAGTTTTGAATTGAGTTTGCTTAAAATATATTCCTATCATGACTTACTGAAAGAATTTCAACTTAGCTAACTGGCAAACAGAAGAACCAGGCCAGTCTCTGAAGTGGGCAAAAACGAAAAAATATGCTTCTTTAATGAGAAGTTTCTATTCAGATCTTGTTTGAATAAACCAGCTGTGAAATACATTTGGAAACCACTGGGGAATACATGACCACTCACCTAGAGCCAGACATCCTGGAATGTGAAGTCAAGTGGGCCTTAGGAAGTATCACTATGAAGAAAGCTGGTGGAAGTGATAGAATTCCAGTTATTTCAAATACTAAAAGATGATGCTGTGAAAGTGCTGCACTCAATATGCCAGCAAATTTGGAAAACTCAACAGTGGCCACAGGACTGGAAAAGGTCAGTTTTCATTCCAATCCCAAAGAAAAGCAGTGCCAAAGAATTCTCAAACTACCACACAATTGTACTCATCTCACATGCTAGCAAAGTAATGCTAAAAATTCTCCAAGCCAGGCTTCAACTGTACATGAACCGTGAACTTCCAGATGTTCAAGCTGGATTTATAAAAGGCAGAGGAACCAGAAATCAAGTTGCCAACATCCACTGGATCATCAAAAAGCAAGAGAGTTCCAGAAAAACATCAATTTCTGCTTTATTGACTATGCCAAAGCCTTTGATTGTGTGGATCATAACAAACTGTGGAATATTCTTCAAGAGGTGGGAATATCAGACCACTTGACCTGCCTCCTGAGAAATCTGTATGCAGATCAGGAAACAACAGTTAGAACTGAACATGGAACAACAGACTGGTTCCAAATTAGGAAAGGAATACATCAAGGCTGTATAGTGTCACCCTGCTTATTTAACTTTTATGTAGAGTATATCATGAGAAATGCTGAACTGGATGAAGCACAAAATGGAATCAAGATTGCCAGGAGAAATATCACTAAACTCAGGTATGCTTATGACACCACCCTTATGAGAGAAAGTGAAGAAGAACTAGAGAGCCTCTTGATGAAAGTTAAAGAAGAGAGTGAAAAAACTGGCTTAAAATTAAACATGCAGACAACTAAGATCATGGCGTCTGGTCCCATCACTTCATGGAAAATAGATGGGAAAACAATAGAAACAGACATTATTTTTGGAGGCTCCAAAATCACTGCAGATGATAACTGCAGCCATGAAATTAAAAGACACTTGCTCCTTGGAAGAAAAGTTATAACCAAGCTAGACAGCTAATTAAAAAGCAGAGACATTACTTTGCCAACAAAGGTCAGTCTAGTTAAAGATTTGGTTTTTCCAGTTGGACTGTAAAGAAAGCTGAGCACTGAAGAATTGATGCTTTTGAACTGTGGTGTTGGAGAAGACTCTTGAGAGTTCCTTGGACTGCAAGGGGATCTAACCACTCCATCCTAAAGGAAATCAGGTCTGAATATTCAGTGGAAAGACTGATGCTAAAGCTGAAACTCCAGTAGTTTGGCAGCTTGATGCAAAGAACTGACTCACTGGAAGAGACCCTGATGCTGGGAAAGATTGAAGGCAGGAGAAGGGGATGACAGAGGATGAGATGGTTGGATGTCATCACCGACTCAACGGACATGAGTTTGAGTAAGCTCTGGGAGTTGGTGATGGACAGGGAAGCCTGGCATACTGCAGTCCAGGGGGTCACAAAGAATTGGACAGGACTGAGCAACTGAACTGACTGAACTGAACTGGGGAATACAAATATAGACTAAATACTTGCTGATATTGGGAAATAGTTATTAATTTTGTTAGAGAAAAATAGCATTGCCATTATAGCAGATAATGGCAATACTCAGTATTTTTAAAGATACTGAGTAAAAGAAAGAAAATGAAATCACTCAGTCGTGTCTAACTCTTTTCCTTGATGTAGCCCACCAGGCTCCTCTATCCATGGAATTTTCCAGGCCAGAGTACATAAGTGGGTTGCCATTTCTTTCTACAAGGGATCTTCCCTACCCAGGAATCAAATTCAGGTCTCCCACATTGCATGCAGGCTCTTTTCCATCTGAGCCACCAGGGAATCCCAATACATAATAAATATTTAGGGATAAAATAAAATTATGTTTGTATGCACTTCAAATTCTTCAACCAAAAAAAACCTCTGAAAATATATTAAGAAAATATGACTAAATGTTAACAGTTGTTAAATCTGGATGATATACAGGTGTTTGTATTACTTTTTCTATTTTTCTGTAGAGTCAAATTTTTTATAATAAAGGTTTTTTTTTATGGTGCCAAAGCAAGGAAAAGTTATATAGTATCTACGTGCTAGGCTCCTTATTTGTCCTTTCTCTTACATTATCTTATTAAATGTGATAATAACAAGTGAAACTCCATTTTATAGATGAAGATTATGAGGCATAAAAGGATTCATTTAATCATTCCTCCAAAAACCATTAAACGTCTATGATATGCCAATGTAATTCCTGTCCTCAAAAGATGTATTAATCGCTTAGCAGGGGCAAACAGCTAAATAAATCATAAACAACAACAACTACCACTATCATTTATTGAGTACCTAGCATGACAAATGGGGATTTCCCAGGTGGAGCAGTGATAAAGAATCCTCCTACTAGTGTAGGAGATACAAGGGTCATGGGTTCAATCTCTGGGTCAGGAAGATCCCCTGGAGGAGGAAATGGCATCCCACTCCAGTGGCAGAGGAGCCTGGTGGGCTATGGCCCATAGGGTTGCAAAGAGTCAGAGATGGCTGAAACAACTAAGCACACATGCAGTGTGATGAGCACAGTGACAAGCACTTTGTAGTCTTCACACACTTCATCTTCACAATGACCCTCTGAGGTTGGTAGTGTTAGTATTCCCATTTTATAGATGAGAAGACTGAGGCCCAGAGAGGTTGCATACATTGCCCAAGGTCAGAAAGAGTACAATAAAGTGTCCTGGGTGCTATGACAGACATATATGCAGGACCTAATAGAATACAAAGGAAGAAGTGATCATTCTTTTTAAAAAAGAAGTCACTTGAAAAGGTAACACATAGAGGCTAAATAACTATCAATCCTTACCACCTACCAAGCAACAGAAGAGGAGCCTGAGCCACTGTACACCTAACCCTAAGTTTCTCAACCTCTGCACTACAGATATTCGGGGCTGGATGTTGTGGGAGGCTGAGCTGTACAGTGGAGGATGATTAACAGCATCACTACCTACTAGATGTAGGAAATGACCTTCTGCTGTGACATGCGGAACGGCTTCAGACACTGCCAAATGTCCCTGGAGGACAAAATAGCCTCTCATTGAGAAACAATGATCTCCTTTAAACTGCAAACTCCCAATAGTCAGATCATAAACTACACTTTTTAAATCTTTTTTCTCTTTTTTCTTTTCATTTCTTTATACTTTTTAAATCTTTAGCTAAATATAAATGGGATCCCCAGAGGATGTCTTATCAGGAGTTCCCCCAAAAGGACCAGGTGACAATATTCTAGGGCATTTAAACAATATTGATCTTTTCTTTTTTTAAATAGAAGAAACATGTAAATTATTATATGTGAAATGAACCGCCAGCCCAGGTTTGATGCATGATACAGGGTGCTCAGAGCTGGTGAACCGGGATGACCCAGAGGGATGGAATCAGGAGGGAGGTGGGAGGGGGATTCTGGAAGGGGAACACATGTATACCCATGGTGGACTCATGTCAATGTATGGCAAAACGAACACGATAATGTAAAGGAAAAATAAATAAATTTGAAAATAAATAAATAAATAGAAGATGGATGTTTAGTCTTTAATTAAACTAATTTCAACTTTTGGCTATTAAAGTCATCTCCTAGGTGGCATTAGTGAAAAGAACCCACGCACCAAGGTAGGAGACAAGAGATGTGAGTTCAATCCCCTGGTTGGGAAGCTCTCCTAGAGGAGGACACAGAAACCCACTCTTGTATTCTAGCCTAGAGAATCTCATGGACAGAGGAAGCTGGTGGGCTATGGTCCATAGGGTTGCAAAGAGTCAGGGATGACTGAAGCAACTTAGCACACACTAAGAACTAAAGAAGAAAATTATCTCTACTCAAAACATACAAATCTACTCTCTGGAGGAAAGTTTAGTTGTAGTCAAATGAGGTTCCAAAGGTATTCTGTCCATTTTCTCCTCTGAATTGCTCTGCTTCTGACTGTTCCTCAAATATGATAGAATGATCCCAGTTATGTTTTCACTACAACATAGAAGAAGCCTTTTGTATATAACTAAGAAGCCCTGACAAATCTATTAGCATGCACTCTGAAGGACCTTCCCACTGAGTCAAACATATTTTCAGCAACTAGAAAGGAAAGAGACACATAGAAATCCAGTCACTGATTCAGACATTGAAACCATGAAGACCAATCCAAAAGATGCACATTCATATAATCAGAAAGATTTGTGATTTGTCTCGGGTCAAAGAGAGAGGGGAAAGGTAGAGGAAATGGGTAGTGACATAATAAGCATAGCTTTTTGGAGTAAAGAAATGTGATTGTGGTGATGTCTGTACAGCTCTGTGAATATATTTTTAAAAAGCCATCAAATTGTACACATTAAATGATGGAATGGTATGTATGTGAAACTTTATCTCAACAAAGGTATTATACTTAAAAAAGAGAAACTATGAGGACCAAATATATTCAAGCTTTCATTCTTTGCTATCATCACTACTAACTCACAGTGTGTTACTCTTCAGACAAGTGAATGAGCTTGTGAGCACATTTCAAATTGGGATTTGCAGACTACATGACTGATAACAGTTCTGCAGGCAGGAAATCAACATGAAACTCAGCTGCCCAGCCTCACCCCACTAACCAGCCAACTCAAATATTGCTCAGTTCGAACAGTATTAATACTCATGAGATGTTAGTTCTTCTGAAAATATGGCAAGCAGATAAAAATCTAGGAAAACTGAAAATAGGAGCCAGCTCATATTGACTAACATCAAAAATTGTATCACTGGGGCCTTCTCTGGGGGTCCAGTGGTTAAGAGTCCACCAGCAGATGAAGGGCACACAGGTTCAATCCCTGGTCTGGGAAGATTCCACATGCCATGGGGCAACTAAGCTTGTGAGCCACAACTACTGAGCCCTTGCACCCTGGAGGCCTTGCTCTGCAGCAGGAGGGGCCGTCTCAATGAGAAGCCCAAGCACCACCACAGCACAGAGTAGCCCCTACTCACCGCAACTAGAGAAAGTCCATATAGCAACGAAGACTCAACCCAGACTCAAATAAATAAAAATTTTTTTTAAAAATTGTACCACCATTTTTAGCAATTCAGATAAGTAGAACTAGGACTGAGGAATTTTTTTGCAAGATACCTGTCTCTAGAAGTAGACTTTATTTTTAATTAAGTGTATCTTTGATCTTGCATTCTTATCAGGGCTAATACTATGAAAGGGTGAGTTAGCGATTGTCTGAGAAAGGTGATATCCACAGTGTTGATAAAGGACCTTGGAAAATATTTTATGCATCCTCAGAAAGATCCCTAAAATTTCCTTAAAGTGTGATTCTTTTGACTTAAGACTTTGGTTTCTGGCAAAATGAAACATAAAGCATAGAATAACTTTTGAAGTGGTTATTGGATATTTACAGTATGGTATGAATAAGTTTCAGATAATGAGAAGAGGCTTTTTAATAGAAGCAGACATAGCAGTTAAATACTCAAATTTCATGTAATTCCCATGATATTTTAGGGTGATATATATGTAAATCTGGCTTTGACCATTTTACTATCCCATTCTTTCCACCTAAAAAGAGGAAGAATTATGGAACAAATTTAAAGTATATTCCAGATCATTTAATAAAAAAAAACAAACACTGATACTTTACTGGTGCATAACTGTCATGGCCAGAAAAGGAGAAGGAAAGTTGGAAGGATAACTAAGGACGCTTCCACTTAACAGGATTCCATTCCAGGTCTCATGGTACCCTCAAGGACATCTTGCACCAAGAATAAACACTTTGCCACTCTTAAAAAGACAAGGGTCTTAGGCTCATTCTTTCATCCAAAGACACACAACAGGAACAATGCACATTTAAAAATCTTTTTTCTTCCCTAGCCCAGACCAGTTTGGTGCAGTAAGAATAGTTTTATGTATTATAATTTCTTATGGGCTGAATTGTATCCCCTTCTAAAGTCATGTATTGAGCCCTGTGTGCCTGCATGCGTGCTAAGTCGTTTCAGTTGTGTGCGAGTCTTTGCGACCCTGTGGACCATAGTTTGCCAGGCTTCTCCGTCGGTGAGATTCTCCAGGGAAGAATACTGGAGTGGGTTGCCATGCCTTCCTCCAGGGGATCTTTCTGACCCAGGCATTGAACTCACGTCTCTATGTCTTCTGCATTGGAAGGTGGGTTCATTATCACCAGCAACACTTGGGAAGCCCATGTCGAAGCCTTAACACCCAGTAATTCAGAATGCTACTCTATTTGGAGATAAGGTCTTTGAAAAAGTAATTAAGGTTAAATGAGATTGGGGTCGCAAAGACTCAGGCAGACTGAGTGACTGAACTGAACTGAACTGAACAGAGATCATTTTGGTGGGTTCTAATGGCTGGTGCCTTTAAAATAAAAATAAAAAGAGAGAGAGAGTAAGGACATAGGTATTTACAGGGGAAAACTGGGGGTGATGATTCAAGGAGAAGACAGACATCCACAAGCCAAAAAGAGAGGCGTCAGAAGAAACCAGCCCTGTGGACTTCTTGGTCTCAGACTTAGACCTAGCAGACCCACGAGAAAATAAATTTCTGTTGTTTAAGCCCACAATCTATAGTACTTTTTTTATGAAAACCCAAGCAAACTAATGTAAACTTCAAACTGCTTGTCACCTTGAATTGACTTCATTTTTAACAAAGGAGAATGGCCTAAGTTTATTTATATAGGGCACATAGTCCTGCCCTATTGTATTGTCCATGAAGTTCTTCTGAGTCATCATTCATCAGAATTTCTCCAAAGTTAATCAAATGAAATGTATGGAAACCAAACAGGCTAAAACCATCAAGAGAATTTATTGCAGAAAGTTAACAATGGAATTTGGCCAATGTGAACCTTAAAAAAAAAATTTAGATGTCACTCCAGATTCCCCAAGCAAATTTTCTGGGCACCCAGGTTTCTTCTGATGTTGCTTTACCTCTGTAAAAATCCAGGCCACTCTTTCTAAGCCACACTTTGCCTTCTGTGTTCTTTACACTTTCAGGGACCAGCAATAATTTTTATTAATGAGGCTTTCTCATATATATTGCTGACAGGAATGTAAAATGATATAGCTACTTTGGAAAACAGCCTATCAGTCCTTCAAACAATTAAACATAGGATTACCATCTGATTTAGCAATTCCACTCCTAGGTATTTACCCAAGAGAAATGAAAACATATGTTTACAAAAAAAAAAAAAAACTTGTGCACAAATGTTCATAGCAATGTTTTTCATAATATCCAAAAGAGTAAATAATCCAAATGCCCATAAACTGAATGAATAAACAAAATGTGTTACGTCCATACAATGGAATATTATTCTTCAATAAAAAGTAATGGAGTATTAACACATGCTACAACATGGATGAATTTCTGAAAACATTATGCTACATGAAAGAAGATAGGCATAAAAGACCTTATGATATAGGATTTCATTCTTATGAAGTAACCAGAATGGTAAATTCATAGAGACAGAAAGTAGATTAGTGATTTCCAGGACGTGGGGGCAGAGAGGAATGAAGAGTGATGGCTAATGGATCCAGAGTTTCTTTATGGGGTGATGTTGTTGTTTAGTTACTAAGCCATGTCCAACTCTTTTGTGACCCCACGGACTGTAGTCTGGCAGGCTCCTCTCTCCATGGGATTTCCCAAGCAGGAATATTGGAGTGGGTTGCCATTTCCTTCTGCAGGAGATCTTCCTGACCCAGGGGTCAAACCTGTGTCTCTTGCATTAGCAAGCCAATTCTTTACCATTGAGCCACCAGAAAAGTCCTATGGGGTGGTGAAATACTCTAATAAATCAATTGTAGTGATGGATGCACATCTCTGTGAATATAATAAAAACTATGGAATTGTACTGTTTAAATGGGTAAAGTATAAACTACATGAATCATATCTCCAAAAAGCTATTCTAAATAAAGAATGTTTCCTCATTCCCATTTCCTTCTGCATGTGCTCCTTTTCCCAAATCCAATACACACACCACATACACCACAGCTCCTCCTTTGACAGGGGCAGCAAAACAGGAATTCAAAGTTAGGGATCTAGAATAGACAGTCATTAAGGTCCTTTTCAAACTTCAAGAATTTAAAACATCACTGTGTTAGTTTCCTGTTGCTGCTATAACAAACTATCACAAACTTGGTGACTTAGACAAAGACGCATTTATTACCTCACATTCTGAGTATTGGAAGTCTGCAATGGATTTCCCTGGAGTAAAATCAAGGTATCATCAGGGTTATGCTCATTTTAGAGGGTCTAAGGGAGAACATGTACACTATTTTTTTTCCAGTTTCTAGATGCTGCCTGAATCTTTGACTCATGATTTCTTCCTCTGTCTTCAAAGTCATCAGCAGAGAACCCTCAAATCTTTCTCTGACTCTATTAAAATCCAGTGTAATTGCATACTGCATTCATGTGTGCTAAGCCGTTTCAGCTGTGTCTGACTCTTTGTGACCCCATGGACTGTAGCCCACCAGGCTCCTCTGTCCATGGCATTCTCCAGGCGAGAATATTGGAGTTGGTTGCCGTGTCCTCCTTCAGGGAAGGACCCAAGGGTTGAACCCGCATCTTGCGTGGCTCCCGCATTGCAGGTGGATTCTTCAACACTGAGCCATCAGGGAAACCCAGTTTCATAGTACCCACTCCAATATTTCAAGATAATCTCCACATCTCAAATCTTAACATAACTGTATATGTAAAACCCTTTTATCCTGTAAAGCAACATATTTGAAAGTTCCAGGGACAGACCATTCACGATTTTAGGGGGCCATGCTCCTTATCACATCTACCATGTCAGTGAGTGGCCACAGCATTTGAGAGGGCATTGGACCTTAGGTAGGTCCTATGAAAGAGGGAGAAAGCAGAATACCTAGGTCTACCACAGAACAAATGCCTACAAAAACCACCTATCCAGTTCAAGTCCACCCAGGGTCATGAGCCTGCCCCTTTCACTTGTTACCTTATAGGTATCAGCAAACAACCCATACAGATCATTTTAATTTTTTTTTTAAAGAGAGAAAGAAAAATCTACCAGTTTGGAGCGGCTCTCGAAGAAACCTTAAGAACTGTTGGAAAAGGCAGCAGCAATCCCAAGAACTAGTACCCATTCATAAAGATCAGGATCTGACAATTTCATCTTTTTTTTTTATTTGAGAGGATACTTTGATCAAGAAAATGTGGAGATATAGTATGTCTGATCCACTCCAAAATATCAACTTTCATAATATCCCAGAAGGCAGAGTGGAATAATATGGGTGACAATGTAAGGCAATTTCTCACATAATCAGCTGGCAAAATAATCTTTGCTTACAGGATATTGATGAGTAGAATGGTGTCATCTCTTGAGTAAGTCTCTAATGTTGGGCCAAAGAGCTGAGGTTTAACATTCGCATCAGTGGCTTAGGGGAATGATTATCCTGTTTGTCAAGGACAGAAAGCCAGAAGGGAGATGATGAACAGAATGGCTGTGTGTATGATACAATAGATTAGATCATGGGCATAGTGGAGGGCAAATGAGGCTGAGGCTTTGATCATCTGCAGAAATGGCCTGCCCAGAATTTTACTTTAGATTAGCTATAGTATTTAAAAGGGAAAGATACTAACATGTGGAAAATCCAAAAATATAAAAATACCAATATTCAGAAAGGGCCCTAGGCACAGTCCATTAGAGACTAAAGATATGTCTGCATAACTGTGATGTGTGAAGGCATAGTCCATGCTCAGCCACTAAGTCATGTCTGACCCTTTGCCCCTCCATGAACTGTAGCCCGCCAGGCTCCTCTCTCTATGAGATTTTCCAGGCAAAAATACTAGAGTGGCTTACTGTGTTCTTCTGTAGGGGATCTTTCTGACCCAGAAATTGAATCCACATCTCCTACATTGGCAGACAGGTTCTTTACCATTGAGCTACCAGGGAAGCCCATGAAGGCACAGAGAAAGGCATAAATGACAAGCAATATTCAGGGAAGAGAGAACGCATGAGAAAAAAGTAAAATTCCAGGGAAGCTAAGAAAGGAAAGGGTCAAGTACAGGTGACAAGCCTAAATACCAGATGAAAGGAGAATCACCATGTATAATAGCTGCTGCTGCTGCTAAGTTGCTTCAGTTGTGTCTGACTCTGGGTGACCCCATAGACGCCAGTCCACCAGGCTCCCCCATCCCTGGGATTCTCCAGGCAAGAATGTATAATAGCATCATCACATCATAAAATATAATATAGTCATCAAAATGAGGTTCTCAAAAATATTAAAAGACTTGGAAAGTGTTCGATATAAAACTAATTTTCAGGAAAGCAATATTCAGTCTAGTGTATAGTGGAATATCAACTTTGTCATTGTTTTAAAGTATGCTTAAAAGAAAAACCATAAAGAAAGTCCTCAAAAATGTTAGTGGCAGCTGTCTATAATTAAGAGGATTGTGAATGATTTTAATTTCTTCTTTTACTTCTTAATATTTTCCAAGTTTTTATAATGGATATCTCTGATTCTTAAAGTCAGGAAAAGTATTTCAAAGTGTAGGTAAAAGCATTGGTACTTAGAAAGGAGAAAAGCTATCTTAGGTCAGAGAGGAAAGGAAGGAAAGGAGGAAAGAAAGAAAAAAGAGAAGGAGGGAGGGAGAGAGACAGGGACATTGGAGCAGAAATAACTTGGAAGGAGAAAGGGAAACAGGGGCAGTGAGGGTAGTCATGCCATATAAATATGTCAGTCAAATCAAGAATACTCCTTAGAAAGCATTTTTAAATTAATCTATTTATTTTAATTGAAGGCTAATTACTTTACAATATTGTAGTGGGTTTTGCCTTACATTGACATGAATCAGCCATGGGTTAGAAAGCATTTTTGTAAAGAGGCAATTTTCCCCATGAGTAAAGCAGTCTTTTTTAGTTTTTGTTCATTTTAACGTTTTACCACCTTTTAAATGAGAAATGTCAGGGGGGAAATGCTAAAATTAATGTGCAGTCCAACGTTTCATCAACTCAACAAAAATCATTAGGATACACACAGGAGCCTCTGCAGGAACTGACATCCTGTGTCACTACAGCAAAGGAGGGCAGCCCTGTCCGTTTCACTGGTGACTAGTTCCAGGCATGACATTGCCTGTCACTCACTGCCAGTGATCTGCCCAGCAAGTTAAGCAAGCAGCAATAAGTAATAGTCCATGGCCAGCTAATGGTCAATTCTGCTTCTGTTTTCTCATCTGAGAAATGAAGATATACTTTCAACATCTTAGGGGAAGGCATCAATATTAGGATGATATAAGCACAGGGCTGACTGCTGTGCTCCACAGCTATGCCCAATTAATCTGGCAGTCTGTCACTGGCACCAGTAGCTTATTTCCTGCTACAGCTTGATGGCTTTCTCCATTCTAAGCAGCCTAATTTTCTGTTAAAATGGCCTCTCAGGAGATCCATGAGTCCAATGCCATCTTTTTACAAGTAAGGAAACCTGCGAGATTGGCTTCCCAGAAGTGTCACAGCTGGCTGGTGGCAGAGTCAAGGAGAGAAACCAGACACCAGGCTGCTTCTTCTCTCTCCCTCACCCACTGCATCCATGCTTGGAGAAGGGGGTGGCAGAATGGCAAAACGGACTGCACCACTATCATCCAGCAGAATTGAGGAAGATATCTTCAGGGACTGAAGGAAATGTACCTAGGAGAAGCAGGACCTAAGGACAAAAGAAGATGCACCAGCCATGCCAACTCTGATGTTCACAGTAAAATCTCTTGGATAAATTCATCTAAAAACTTTCTTAAAAAAAATTATATCTTGAGCCTGTCTCAATCCAGAATTATCAAGCCACACATATTTACCACCAATTTTACAAAACAACACAGGACCACAGCTCCTTTGTGAGAGCCAGTGCCCTGACATTCTCATCAACCTAGAGTATTAGCCAGAAAAAAAGTCCCTAAACATCCCATGCTGATGAACTGTAGCCCATACATCAAAGCATCAAAGCTCACACACTGAGCTCGCAGCCCAGATCACATTTGATATAATCACGAAAGAAGAGACTGAAAAGTCTAAAAACATACACAAAGATTCAGAAAGCAACTGTCCATGTAAGGTAAGCAGAGTAGTAAAGAAAAGATCTTATAGTGAAACTGAAGGCATGTCATTTCCTGTTGAGCCCCTGTTTCCTCAGCAGGAAAATAAGGTTCAATAACTCTTTACAGGATTGTTTTAAAAATAATAAGAGATTATATAGGTTAAGCATTTGGCATGGTATTTAACACATAATAAGGATTTAATAAAAGATGTTGTTTAGTTGTTCAGTCATGTCCAACTCTGTGCCACCCTATGGACTGTGGCCTGCCAGGCTCCTCTGTCTGTGGAATTTCCCAGGCAAGAACACTGGAATGGGTTGCCATTTCCTTCTCCAGGGGATCTTCCCAACCCGGGGATCGAACTTGCTTCTCCTGCATTGGCAGACAGATGTTTTATCACTGAGCCACCAGGGAAGCCCCAAAAGACAACTACTATTATATTGACAGTAATAATTATGGCATTAAGCAAACTGGTAATAATGTTTTATTTCTATAATATAATTCTATGCCTTCCAGAGGAAACATTTAGTTACAAAAAATAAAAAGAAAATTCATCCAGGTTGATATTTCTGAAGATTAGAGATATATTTTTTTATTGATTTATTTAAACCTCAACATCAAATGGTATCAGCCTTCCCTAGTGGCATTAGAGGTAAACAAGCTGCCTACCTATGCAGGAAAAGCAGTTTTGATTGCTGGGTTGGGAAGATCCCCTGGAGTAGGAAATGGCAACCCATCCCAGTATTCTTGCCTGAAAAGTCTCACGGACAGAGGAGCCTTGTGGGCTACAGTCCATGGGGTCGCAAAGAGTTGGCCACAACTGAGCACCCACACATGCACATCAAATGGCATCATTCTCAAATCAAAAAGTCTTAGATTAGTAAATCTGAACATATTTTCCTTTACAATGGTCTGCTTCTTTTTTTTCTTCTTCTTCTGCAGATAGAAGAAAGTAGTTTATAGTGTCAGTTACCTGCAGACAACCCATACATGTCTCAAGCCATGTAGACTAGCTAGACCATCGAGAGAAGCAGGTTCCACTACTCCCCGACTTCATGCTTTTCTAAAGGGTACCCAAGAGGCCCAAGGAGGAAAAAGTGCTTGACTTCCTCTTCAGGAGTTTATTGACAGAACCAGGTTTGAAATGAAAAAGACAATGACATCCCCGATGCCATTTCTCTGCCAAGTGCATTAACATGATAAACAGCAACCTGGCAAAGGCAGCTCCAGGCTGTCTGACAGGCTTCCTCAGCAAGGCTGCAGAAAGACTGCAGCAAAACTCTGCATGGCACCTTTCCACACAGACACTGAAAGTTCTTTAGAAAGGTGCCCATTTGTCACGGCAGGAGATAGCAGACACTACTGCCACTGAGAAGTCTACTAAGATTTGAGATTGGTGGCAAAATGGAGTCAAAAAATAAGATTAAAATTGAAAATTGCTCAGTCATGTCCGACTCTTTTCGACCCGTGGACTACATGGGTCCATGGAATTTTCCAGGCCAGAATACTAGAGTGAGTACCTTTTCCCTTCTCCAGGGGATCTTCCCAACCCAGGGATCAAACCCAGGTCTCCTGCATTGAAGGCAGATTCTTTACCAGCTGAGCCACAAGATATTTTCTACAAAATATAGACCAAGATACCCTGAGATAATGTGTAGTGGATTAAGAATCAAATTGCTGAAATCCTCTTCCTTTACTTCTAGCCTAGAGCATAGTGGCCACGGGGCATATCTTTGAAAGAAACATCCACCAAAAGCCAAATGTTCTGAGAGGCAGAGGATACAAAGTACCTCACTCAGTTTTCACAATAGCCTTACCAGGTGGGAATTTCTATAGGCAATTCCCTTGGGACATACGCCCACAATTTGGGGCAGTTCTTCCCACAGGAGCCTAGGGGGGAAGGAGAGAAAGGATTTGCTTTTTATCATAAACACTTGTTCAGTTGTTAAGTAACGTCTGACTCTTCACAACCCCATGGACTGTGGCACGCCAGGCTCCTCTGTCCCTCACTATCTCCTGGAGTTTGCTCAGATTCATATCCTTTGAGTCGGTGATGCCATCCAACCAACTCATCATCTGTTATTCCTTTTGCCTTCTGCCCTCAATCTTTCCCAGCATCAGGGTCTCTTCCAATGATTTGCTCTTGGCATCATAAACAGTGCCCTACAAAAGGAGGCCTCCAATCTCCTTCTTGAGCCTCTTTTACAAGCACATCAGTGAAATTGTTCCTCCGAAGATATGACTAGACTCAGTAACTCACTCTGGTCCTCTGAACTTGGAATATATGGGCTTAATGCCTTTTGTCTCAGCTGTAATCACAATTCTAAGAGGAAAAATCATCTCCATGGCTAACACCATGCTGCTACACTCCAAGAAACAGGATGATGTATTTTCAATGAATCTGAAAAAAGTACACAAATACATAACAGTTATGGAGGGTATGCACGCATACTGTTTTCAGTGTTTTCTTATTATAAAGATTGCCATTATTAGCATTAGCTATTTTCATTTTTTAATCTGAAGTTTTTCAATTTAATGTTTTCCTCTCAGACCAAAACAAAGTAACCACTGTAGATGTTCTGAAATTACTGTGCTTTTCAATTTTTTTTTTTTTATACAAATGATGCCTCTCTCTAATCCTAGCAAAGCTTATAATGGTCTTAGCTGGATCTTTCAAATTCCTTGAAGCCTGGCGATACTCATAACCTCATCTTCCCTTCAGAGTTCTTAATCCCTTAGCAGAAGGGCAATTCAAAGGAAAACTTAGTATGCCTAGTTTGGAGAGAAGGAAAAAGGGAATTAAAGGGGAAGGCTTCAATTTGCTACAGAGAATTGATGGAAGTGAGTTTTTTGTTCATTTTTAATGTTCTATTTAAATAAACGATGGCTTGTCTCTAAAGAGTGATCTGTTGATTTGTTAAATCTTTGAGGTGGGTCATTTTCTCAAATTCTGGACAGTAATTTTTTAGAAGGAACAGGGGAGGAACAGGGGTGGGGGTGGGCAAGAAGAAATGGAAGAAGTCAATTAAGAAGAGAGTCATTATATATATATATATCCTGGCTATCTGTGTTATATCCTGGCTGTCTGAGGATGGAAAATGTGAAGAAAAATGGTACACAAGTTGAGACTGGAGACGGCACAACAAAATCCTATCACTCACTCAATTTACTCAAGTCTGTCTGTCTCCTATTTCCTCCACCACTTCAATCACCCCTACAGCCCCCTGCCCAAACAGTACCCTTATGCACTTTCAAGAGGACTTGGCTCTTTTGTGACAACAAAAACAGAAGCCATCGATGGAAACCCCCTCGACTCCTTGGATCCTCCCTACTAATGCATCCGCTCTAAGCCCGGCTGCCCTCTATACCACAGGGAGAGAGGAGCCTCAGGACTGTATGTTTAGATATGCTCAAGGAGGAGCCTTTGTCAGTCTCAGGACTGTATGTTTAGATATGCTCAAGGCTTTCCCGGCAGAGGGAATGGCAACCCTCTCTTGTATTCTTGCCTGGAATATCTCATGGACAGATGAGTCTGGTGGGCTACAGTCCAGGGGTTCACAAAGAGTTGGGCACGACTGAGCACACACACCCAAGGCTTTCTCAGCTTCTAGAAGAATCCCTCTTACTTATAAATCCCCGTTATCTGCCTTCATTGCTTGAATTCCTCCAGTCTCACATCTCTCCTCCCTAGCTGTTCCCTCCCCAGGCTATCTGCTTCTGCTGCAATTCCACTGTAACAAGGCTCACAAGAATGACTCTCCCCTGAGCTCCAGAGTCAAATATCCACTTACAGGTCACTTCTATTTGCATCTCTCAAAGACTCTTTAAACTTCAAATACCCTACTGGTTTTATCACTATCTTCTCAACTCTCCAAATCTAGGTCTCCTACTCCCATTTTCAGTACATAATCCTCAAATCTCTCCAGTCACCTAAAATAGAAATTGAGGCTCTTTGAGTCATCTCTGCCTTTCCTCTTCCCCACATGTGGTTAAATCTTCATGTCCTATCTCCCAGTCTCCTAAACATCTCTCAAGTCGGCCTCTGGTTATCTTCTTTGCTACCAGCCAATAACCACTGGCTGATCTGCCTGCACGTAGCTTTCCCATCCAATCCATTCTTTACAGCAGCCACCAGGATTTTTATAAAAATGCAAATATGAACCTATCACTTCCTTGCTAAAAATGGTTCAGTGATTTCTTAATGATCTTACAAAAAAGAATCCCAAATCCTTAAAATAGTGTAGTAACAGAAATCCTATTCTGAAGCATACACACATACCCACACGCTTTTATCTTTTGCCTTCCCCCAAGAAATCAGCTTCTCCTTAGATGGCCAGAATGTGTATCTGCTGAGAAAAGATTAGGACTCCAAAGGAAGAATGCCAAAGGGGAAGAAGGGAGGGAGTATCCAGATTTTAACTGTCGAAATGAGGTTTAACCACAAGCCATCGGCCGTCAAAGGGAAGATTTTCTGAATTATTTTATCCTCTATTTTGGCTTAATCCAGACTCAAGGCTGGCCGCCCCAGACTCCAGGGTTCTCCACAGGACACAGAAGGTCCCCCTTGCAGAAGCCATTTGGGGTACAAGACAGAAACATAGCAAGAGTTGGGGTGAGGCTGAGTCACCCAGGAGATAATTAGGCTCTGACCACTTTGAGGGAGGGAGGGAGGAAGTGAGAAAAAGAGAATCAGTCAATGACCCAGCTAGAAGGTACACAGGAGCAGCAAACATGAGCCAGGAAGACCAGCGACACTGCTGCAGAGACCAGAAGAGTCAGGAGATATGCCAGGTCACTACAGGGCTCCAAGGTCCTTTCTCTCACACTGCTCCAAGTCCGAAGCAAAGCCAGAACCCACCCCAATACTCTTAGAAGCCAACTTGAACAGTTACCGGCATGGGTAGCTGAGTCTAAGCAGGTCTACTCAAAAGGGACTATTTATATTTTTGTGTCACACTAAGCTTTGGAGCTGAAATTTTTGCTCCTCGGCAGATGGAGTTTCTGAGAAAGACAAAATTAGATGCCCATCTCCCCACAAAGACAAATAAGGGTGAGGAGGAGGCAGAAGTGGGGGGAAAGAAAGGGAAGGTGATAGGCCATGTAGGGAGGAGAAGGGGCAGAGGAGGGGAAAAAAGAAAGGGAGGGGTTGGGAGGAAGAGCAGAAAGAAACTATCCCTGCATCCCACCTGGGCTGCCCTGCAAGTCAGCTGGCACCTCCGCTATAGTGTCCTGGATGCCTCCACGCTCCATCTGCTGTCAGCTTCACAGCCATTTCTCTTTCACCGAATTCTCGAGACATACTGGTCTCCTTGCCATTTCTCAGACCTGGTCTGGTCCCTCTCATCCCAAGGTGCATTCTTACACAGTCTAGTCCCTTGGTCTGAAATGCTCTTCCCTCCCTCCATTATCACTGTGTATACCCAGCTAGCTTTACTCTGACCCCTGCATCCCTTTCCCAGGGAAGTCATTCTTGGACTATCTCCCACACCATCTGGCCCAGAGTCTCCTCTGTTACAGTCTCATATCTCTGCTGATCATAAGCTATTTTGAAAAATGTGGACCACCTCAGTTGGGGTTTTCCTGGTGGCTCAGTGGTAAAAAATCGACCTGCTAATGCAGGAGACCCAGGTTTGATCCCTGGGTTGGGAAGATCCCCTGAAGGAAGAAATGGTCCCACTCAAGTATTCTTGCTTAAGAAATCCCATGGATAGAGGAGCCTGCCTGGCTATAGTCCATGGGGTCACAAAAGAGTCGGACACAGCTGAGCAACTAAACAACAGGACACCACAACTGCACTGCCCACTACCATGTTCTGCATGGTAATGGAATACATTCAGTAAATAAAAGTGAGTAGACCAATCATCACTGAGGGTTTGTGGTTATTTATCAGCTGTTGCTGTTGCTCAAAGTGGTATATGTGTGTGTGTTATGTGTACATGTGTAAATGGAATGCATATGTATGGATTGCATGGGAATACAGAATTAAGGCAACCTATATCCAACATAGAAGATGTTTTAAGTGAGAATCAGCAGCAACGTAAGTGCTCCACATAAGATGTGCAGAGAAAGACCCTCTCACAGGCATAGCCCGCTACCCAAGCCCCAGTGCCTATATCTGTATCTGAAAAGCTAATAGTTTATTTTACTCACTGTGTCTTGAAATAGTTTGACTTTGAAAACCCTTATTAAAATGAAAATGCTTTGGGACAGGGAATGTTTTAACCATCTATGCCTTTGTATTTTAGAGAGGATTATGATGGATAATAAAGAAGGAGCTGACACATCAGACACTAGGTTATGAGTGGAGAAAGTTAGGAAAAGAAAACAGGAAAACTTTGCATGGAGAGAAGCTGTCAAAGGTGAGTGTTGCCACCTTTAAACATCGTTTTCACAATTTTGCTTGGGAGGTCCAAGGTATAGCTGCTCCTCCGCAAAGGAACACACTGCAGATCTCTGAGATAAATGGATGAGCTCAGGTTAGCTTAGATTAGAAGGGAAAAAGTGCTAGACTCCCTCTAGGCTTTTCTAATCAAGGGCAGCAAGCCACATCTTGGGGGCTCTGTAGCATCAGACTATTGCAGCCTGGTCATTTCCTGGTTGCTAGAGACAAGGAGAAGCAGTAAACTAAACCACTCACAAATTAATGGAGGGGTGGGGTCTGCATAACTGCTCTAGAGAGCTCAGGACCCACATAGACCCCACAAAGTAGCTGTGTCAAGTTTTGGAAGGACCCAAGTAAGTGGGTATAGAGGAAGATGTGAAGGATGGAGAGTGGGAAACAAAGAGAGAGAAAGAGGAGGGCAGGTTAAGCATCTGGAAAATTACTGCAGTCTCAGGCTTTGGCTGCTTCAATGCCAGGATGAGTCATCAGCTGGTTGCCTAGGTGACGGCTATTTTCCTCCTTCTGCTGATCAATTTCATCTGCACAAATGTCCCATGAAACTGTGAGCTGCGAAGATAATATACCCAAGTCACAGAAAGTCCTGCCAAATGAGGTCTGCATTTCAACTGTTCTTAG
The DNA here is from genome assembly GCA_007570785.1 of Antilocapra americana. NCBI lineage: Eukaryota > Metazoa > Chordata > Mammalia > Artiodactyla > Antilocapridae > Antilocapra > Antilocapra americana. Next base: position 896,006 of record ML663559.1, read on the forward strand.
CCAGACTATGTGTCCTTAACCATTTGTCTCTATACCTGAACCCGGCCCCATCCCCACATGCTCTCATAGACACACACACACACACAAATGCTCATACACACACAAATGCACACACAAACACATACACAAATGCTCACAGGCATACATGCAAATGCACACACACACAAATGCACACATGGACACACACAAGTGCTCACACATATGTATACACACAGGGTGATGGGCCAGGACAGGGTATAGATGAAAAGAGATTGCCACCTGCCTTATCTCAGATGCTCAGCTGCTGAGGAATCTGCCTGCAATAAAGGAGACCCCCGTCCAATTCCTGGGTTGGGAAGATCTGCTGGAGAAGGGATAGGCTATCCACTCCAGTATTCTTGGGCTTCCCTTGTGGCTCACCTGGTAAAGAATTAGCCTGCAATGTGGGAGACCTGAGTCTCATTCCTGGGTTGGGAAGATCGCCTGGAGAAGGGAAAGGCTACTGACTCGAATATCCTGGCCTGGAGAATTTCACGGACTGTATAGTCCATGGGGCCACAAAGAATCGGATACCACTGAGTGACTTTCACTTCACTTTTATCTTAGTCAGCCTAGAGATCATAACAGCAACCTTAAAGACAGAGTGGTATGTGGCCATTCTCATTCCATTTCTCCAAACAATGACCTGAACAAGGAAATACAACCACAGACAGCAGTCGGGGGCAACGTCCTCGGGGCCATGGCCTGCAGTCTGCACCCCTGAGTTCAGAGCAAGGGAGAGGGGCCACTCTCTCCACCCTAAGTTCTCCCAAAGATGTGACTCTTTCCTTTCCCTACTTTACTTTTCCTGTTAGCACATACTACATACGAAACATGTAATGTTTTGCCTTCCCCACCAGAGCATATGCTGCTTTAGGTCAGGAATTTTATTTTTCCTACTCACCACCGGATTCTTGTCTCCTAGCCCACCTCGCCATCTTGTACATAGTAAGTTCTCAGTCAAAGTTTGTTGAATGAATGGATAGTAATGTTCTTAGACTATCTCACAGATAAGGCCACTCTAAAAAATATTCAATCTATGTTACCAAACCCCTTCTAAAAGGACTAAAACCCATGAGATTTCCACATTATAGGCAAGAAAACATTCACAGTATGACAATTAGGAAATTGTCACAGTATCTGTATATTCCCCATTCTCCCTCCATCATGTAGGGCATAAAGAACTTGAAAAAGATCTTGTAGAAAAAAAGGATCCAAGTCTCACATGCAGGTAGTCATCTCACAGCACAAAACTGATGGAACTGCCAGATCTATTCCCATGTTACCAACAGTCACTAACTCGTAGCTCAGCTGGTAAAGAATCTACCTGTAATGCAGTAGACCCTAGTGTGATTCCTGGGTTGGGAAGATCCCCTGGAGAAGGGATAGGTTACCCATTCCAGTATTTTGGGGGATTCCCTGGTGCATGCAGGTACAAGAGACGTGGGTTCAATCCCTGGGTTGGGAAGATCCCATGGAGGAGGGCATGACAACCCACTCCAGTATGGTTGCCTGGAGAATCCCCATGGACAGAGGAGCCTGGTGGGCTACAGTCCATCGGGTCGCAAAGAGTCAGACACGATTGAGCAAATATGCACAGCACAGCAATAATCACTAAAGGGCTTACAAGTTGGCAAGCACATTCCATGCCCTTTCTGGTTCATCCTCACAACAACCCAGGTGGGAAATAGAGAGGTCAAGTAGCATGCCCACAGTACACATGCAGGATGTGATGGCCTCAGGATTCAAGCCCAGACCTGAACTCTCAGCAGGCATCCAATACCGCCTGTCTGCTCACCACACCCCTCTACTTGTCAATCTTGCCCTTTCAATGACATTCTCAACCCTGCTTTTCTCCTTTGAGCAGCCCAGGCTGTCAATTCTAGCCTGAAGTGTTCTGCCCTTATACTCTGCTTTCTCCTTTTCCAAGGATCTTTATGGAAATTATGTCATTCAAGCCTCAAAACAATCGTGCAAAGCAGATAGCATCATCCCCACACTTCAGATGTAGAGAATGAGAAACAAAAAGGCTAAGTGACTTGCAGAATTCATTTAGCTAATCAGACCTGGGACATGCACATTGGCACTCCCATGCTATTCCTCTCCAGCCCAGTTGCACTCTGGAAAAGAGCAGTTCAGAGGCCAGTGTGACTGGACCCCAGCCCTGACCACACTCTAATTTGGCGTATGTCCCCACCAATCTTCAGAGCTGTCCCAGAAGAGCCTCAAGCTGGCAAACTTGATCCACTTTGTCAGCTAATTCAAGACAAAGCCTGGCCTGGGGAACCTCAGGGACTTCATCCTGGCAAAGCGATCTTAGATTTCAGAGGAAATTTGAGTAATTTGAGAAAGGGTCCAAATGTCATAGCTTAAATTAGAAAGTGATGTGGATATTTGTAACTAATTTTCTTTCCTTGCTCTGACCCCCTCACCTCAGACCATTCCCCACCCACCACCTTTTTGCTTTAAAAAGGAATACCTTGCCTCACCCACCATGAAATAAAAATGTCTTAACTTGTAGGTAGCTCTGTAGACAGGATTCTGAAAAATAAGTTCACAAAAATCCTTACCAGTTCTTCCTGAAAATAGTGTCAACTTAGGTGGGAATGAGTAATTGGAAGAAAGAGAAATTTTAATCCAAACTCTTATAAGATGTCAAGGCAGGCCAGCAACCAACAAGCAAACAAAATGAAATACAATAAGATTCCCTCCAAATCACAAGTCTTGCCTTAAGTGGTTTCAATGAAATAGTCCACTTGCCTGCCCTGGCCATTCTTTTTTTTTTTTTTCAATATGGCTTCATTTCTCTATGACTTGTTAGGTAGTTATCCTGTCTGTATGAAAGCCATGAGTTTTCTTCTGTCTCTGAGGCCACATGCTTTGTACATGTGCCTTCATGTTTACATCAGTGGCAGCTGGATCAATGAGAACCTATTCAACACAATGTGCCAGGCACTTTCGTATATAAACTCCTTTATACCTCGTGAGCCTATGACTGGGGTATGATTGCCAGGATTGTTTTCCTTTTACACGGTGAAGAAACTAAGGCTCAAAGAAATTAAGGAATCTGCCTAAAAACACATAGCAAAAACTAACCAAAGAGTAGACCTAGTATAGTAACTGGATATCAGCATTAAAAATAACAGAACAAAATAAAAACACACTCACTCATTACTTTTATTTCAGCAAGAGACTACTTTATTCAATGAATCTATTGAACGTCAACACTAAGTGACCAGGGAGATAAAACTATGTTGAATCCTTAATGACCTCTTTCCCCAGTGATGAGATCAATAATAACAATGAAGTATTCATGTTCATTTTGTTTTGACCAAACTAATTCTCACTGTTTAACCCTTTAAAAGCACTGCTATGTGTCAAAATTATTTACAAATCAAGTCTGAAAACTTTTAAATTTTCTTATATCCATCCACCCCTTCAACTATGAGAGCAGGATAATAACTTGTTATTTTTCCATAAATAAGTCATTACATTAATTCTAATGATGATACATGAAGCCATATTAGAATTTTTAAACAATCTGCTTGAAAAGACATTGCTGTTCTTCTTCAGTCACTAAGTCATGTCAGACTGTTTGCGATTCCATGGATTGCAGCATGTCAGGCTTCCCTGTCGTTCAGTATCTCCCAGAGTTTGCTCAAGCCTATGTCCACTGCAGCATTATTTATAACCAGCAAGGTATATGTAAAAGCAATTCAAGTTCCCATAAATAGAAGAATGGATTAATGAATGATGAATAAATGGATTATCACATATATACATATATATATATGTTTACACACACACACACACAGATAATGGAATATTACTCAGTCATAAAAAATGAAAACTTGCCATTCACAACAACATAGATAGACTTATTTAGAGGTATGCTAAGTGAAATCAGTCAAACAGAGAAAGACTAGTACCGTATGATTTCACTTGTATGTAAAATTAAAAAAACAAAAGAAATACAACAAAATAAAACAAAAAGTCATAGATGCAGAGAACAAGCAATGGTTGCAGTCAAACAGTTAAAGATCCTAGAGGCTAAAATACGCCCTCTGTTCTGCAGAGCACTGGTGACCCAGTTTCAGTGCAGTGAGGAGAAAAGATGTCAAAATGGAGCAAGTTCAAGAGTTGGGATGAAGACTGCAAATGAAATCACTGCATAATATATAACCATGTGATATAAAGTTCAGAAAATAAAGAAAACTGAAAACTTAATGGTGATTTACTTATCTTGACAAAACCACTGTATTTGGTCAATTTTCTCCCAGTCTTTAACAACGTGAATATGCCTCAGTTCCAAGTACTAGCTCTTAATAAACCTGAAAGTAGGAACTTTCAAAAAGCCCTATCTGTCCACAGAATTTATTTATAGTTTTCCTTAAGTATTTATTTTAATTCAAAGCATCTTTTCAAGAACATGGCACTGAATAACAGGCCTCAAACCTAAAACTAGGATCATAGGTTATCTGTAATATTTCCAAATTTAAACTTGTTTTCAAGTTTAGAAGCCTAATTCCAGAAGAACCAGAAATCTAATGTCAATCTTGGGAGCTCAGCCAAATATTTCTCTGCCCCTGGAGCTCTTTCCAAAATCTGTAAGTTGTTATGGATTCAGATCACTAGAAAGTGGAATGGAGGCAGATAATCATCCTGTATCAGATAATTTACTGATTAGAAACAATTTCTTTCTATCCATGCCTCACACCAAATATTCTCCTGTTTCCCAAGTTCTCAAAGCATCTCTATCTAGCTGGGCTTGCTGGAGAGTAAGGACTAATAAGGTTCTAGTTTAATTAAGATGGCCAAGATCAGGGACAAGAAGAACTATACAAAATGGATCTTCACAACCCAGATAATCACAATGGTGTGATCACTCACCTAGACCTAGACATCCTGGAATGTGAAGTCAAGTGGGCTTAAGAAAGCATCACTACAAACAAAGCTAGTGGAGGTGATGGAATTCTAGTTGAGCTCTTTCAAATCTTGAAAGATGATGCTGTGAAAGTCCTATTCAATATGCCAGCAAATTTGGAAAACTCAGCAATGGCCACAGGACTGGAAAAGGTCCGTTTTCATTCCTATCACAAAGAAAGGCAATGTCAAAGAATGCTTGAACTACCACACAGTTGCACTCATTTCATACACTAGTAAAGTGATGCTCAAAATTCTCCAAGCCAGGCTTCAGCAATACATGAACCATGAACTTCCAGATGTTCAAGCTGGTTTTAGAAAAGGCAGAGGAACCAGAGATCAAATTGCCAACATCCGCTGGATCATTGAAAAAGCAAGAGAGTTCCAGAAAAACATCTGTTTCTGCCTTATTGATTCTGCCAAAGCCTTTGACTGTGTGGATCACAATAAACTGTGGAAAATTCTGAAAGAGATGGGAATACCAGGCCATCTGACCTATCTCTTGAGAAACCTGTATGCAGGTCAGGAAGCAACAGTTAGAACTGGACATGGAACAACAGACTGGTTCCAAATAGGAAAAGGAGTACGTCAAGGCTGTATATTGTCACCCTGCTTATTTAAATTTTATGCAGAGTACATCACGAGAAACGCTGGGCTGGAAGAAGCACAAGCTGGAATCAAGATTTCCGGGAGAAATATCAATAACCTCAGATATGCAGATGACACCACCCTTATCACAGAAAGTGAAGAAGAACTAAAAAGCCTCTTGATGAAAGTGAAAGAGGAGAGTGAAAAAACTGGCTTAAAGCTCAACATTCAGAATACTAAGATCATGCATCTGGTCCCATCACTTCATGGCAAATAGATGGGGAAACAGTGGAAACAGTGGCTGATTTTATTTTTCTGGGCTCCAAAATCACTGCAGATGGTGATTGCAGCCATTAAATTAAAAGACGCTTACTCCTTGGAAGGAAAGTTATGACCAACCTAGACAGCATATTGAAAAGCAGAGACATTATGTTGCCAACAAAGGTCCATCTGGTCAAGGCTATGGTTTTTCCAGTGGTCATATATGGATGTGAGAGTTGGATGGTGAAGAAAGCTGAGCGCCAAAGAATTGATGCTTTTGACCTGTGGTGTTGGAGAGGACTCTCGAGAGTCCCTTGGACTGCAAGGAGATCCAATCAGTCCATCCTAAAGGAGATCAGTCCTGGGTGTTCATTGGAAAGACTCATGTTGAAGCTGAAACTCCAATTCTTTGGCCACCTCATGAGAAGAGTTGACTCATTGGAAAAGAGTCTAATGCTGGGAAGGATTAGGGGCAGGAGGAAAAGGGGGTGACAGAAGATGAGATGGCTGGATGGCATCACTGACTCAATGGACATGGTTTGGGTAAACTCCGGGAGTTGGTGATGGACAGGGAGGCCTGGCATGCTGCGGTTCATGGAGTCACAAAGAGTCAGACACAACTGAGTGACTGAACTGAATTGAAGTTTAATTAAACTCAACTTCACCTTCAAAGAGGACTTGCCCAGGGGCTAAGCTGGTAAAGAACCCACCTCCCAGTGCAGGAGAGACAATAGATTCAGGTTCAATTCCTGGGTCAGGAAGATCCCCTGGAGAAGGAAATGGCAATCCACTCCAGTGTTCTTGCCTGAAAAATTCTGTGGACAGAAGAGCCCAGTGGGATACAGTCCATGGGATCACAAGGAGTTAGACATGACTGAGGGTGCACGCATGCGCATGCACACACACACATCTTCCAGGAGAGCCTGACTGACACTGCAGAGGAAGCAGTGTGGTCCCAGGCATACCACGCCTTCTTCTTTGAGACTCCTGGGAACCAAACATCTTCCAAAACGCGCCCTGTATTAATGGGAAGGGGGACAAATGGATGAATATATTTTAAATATCTGCATCCAGGCTTTCACATGAGAATTTTACAAGGAAAAGGGTAATGCTAGAAGTGATGATATGGATGAGTGAAAATTTAAGGTTCAAAATAACTATGAATTTGAACTATACAGGTCAGCCAGGTATTAATACTTCTAGGAGAATAGCCACATGATTCTTTTGCATTTTACTGGGCCTTCCCTGGAGCCATAAAACTTCACTCAAAGGTAATACATCTTGAAAAGGTGGTTGTAGAAATAGTCTGGGGATATTTCAGTTTTGTGGTATCCTTCTGATGGCAGTTTGAATCTACCAATCTATGGCTCCAATTTTTGGCATTCCAGTTAGGGGTTATTTCTTTTTCAAAGATCTCTTACAGACATATACATATATACATATAGATAGATAAATAGATTCATGTCTGAGGGGCCCCCTTGATGTGTCAGGCACTGGTGCTCTTTTGTAGGTTGACATGTTAGACACATTATTTTAAATAGTTCAAAAAGACCCATCCCAGGGGACCTCAGAGCTTTTCAAATCTTTTCCATGGAGCTAAAGAACCACTCATCTAACCCAACGGCCCAATTTACAGATGAGCAAACTGAGACCCAAAGAAGGAACATAATGTCCAAGGTCATAGAACTAATGGCAAAACCAAGAACTTCGAATTTCCAGGGCTTTCTCCTCTGTGGAGCTGCCTGGGTTACCTTATGTCTCATACTGTCACTGGATGACACACCTCAAGCCATTCTAACCCCGTGTCTAGGACACAGGTGTCACCACGACCCTGAAAATCAGTCCAGATTCTTTTTTTAATCTCTATCTTCTCTGTCCACATCCTGATTAGAAACTTGGAATTTAGGATTACAATTTTAAATGGTCTAGATGAGCTGGGTAAACAATCACTAATAAACAGAGAAGCTTAATTACATTTGATCCTCATCTGGTCCCTCTTGAATTTATAAGCAGAGACTTGAAATTCCTTTATCACTAGACACAGGGAGAACAGCCAGAGGGATCGGCAGGGCTCTGAGGAGAGCAAGCCCGAGTTCCAGTGGGCACTCTAGGCAACGTTCTTTCAGTGAGCATCTGTGCATGCTAAGTCGCTTCAGTCATGACAGACTCTTTGTGACCCTGTAGACTGTAGTCCGCCAGTCTTCTCTGTCCATGGGACTCTCCAGGCAAGAATACTGAAGTGGGTTGTTGCGCCCTCCTCCAGGGGATCTTTCCAATCCAGTGAGCATCTGCTGGATGCCTACTGTGTACCATACTCTGGGCCTTGCATGGAGAATGCAAGGACTGTTAGTCCCCAGTCTTGGTCATGAAGGGGTATCTTTTGCCCACTCTTTGGGGCAAAGCTGAATCTCTTAGGCAGTCTTAGGGGCAAAGCTGAATCTCTTAGGCAGTCCTGTCTGGAGTCATTTATTCCAACCCAACTCATTTAAGGAGTCCCATGATCATCCATAAGCCTCCAAACGAATATAAGGGCTGAGAGAACTAGGGACAAAGGGCAAACACATGAATTCAATGACTGTGAGGTAAACAGTGCCCATCCTGACCAAAAGTTAACTTCTTCTCTACCATTTCATTTCTCTTTTACTCTCCCTTCCTACCAAATCCCATGCCCAACATCCACCTCCACTTCCTCTTACCCTGGTTCTAGTTCACTCTGTCATAGTGCCCTCAAAAATGTATGCTGTGTGTTTTAGTCAAGTTTCTTGACTTCTCTGAGCTTCCATGTACTCACATGTAATAATGTTCACTCCCAAGTAGCTCAGATGGTAAAGAATCTGCCTGCAATGCAGGAGACCAGGGTTCAGTCCCTGGATTGAGAAGATCCCCTAGAGAAGATCAATGACAGCCCACTCCAGTATTCTTGCCTGGAGAATCCCATGGACGGAGGACCCTGGCAGGTTACACTCCATGTGTAATCACGGAGTTGGACACGGCTGAGCAACTAACTCTTTCATTTTCACTTTCACTTAATAGGACTATCAGAAACATTTCATGAAGCTATGAATAAAAGTACCTCTCACAGTACCTGGCACTAAGCAATTCTCCACAAATATCAGTTGTTACCACCATTATTGTTGTTTTCTGTTATGACTACCATCCTTTCCCTTAATGACAGTACTTTTCCCTGGATTATTTGTGTTCAGTAGGAGACAAAGAGCCTTTAAAACCAAACAATTCAGTTCCTAATGGTGGGGCCAAGAGACGAATAGTAGGTAGGGGGCCTTCACCGTACCCTCATGTCCCCCTGTAAGCAGCACCCTCTCGGACTCCCTGAAGCTGCTCTTCACGGCTGGGCCTCCTCTGACTTAGTCTGCTGCTCTACGCAGAGGGGCCACAGCTCCGCTGCTCAGAATCACGAAGCTGAACACCATGCACCACGGAGCAGAGGCAAGATGTGCCTGGGCTCCCGCAGGGATCAGAGCAAGAAAGCAGATAAGTTGCATCTCCCTTCAAACAGAGAAGGGCCTGCCTCGCTGGCAACTAACTCCTAGTTTTGCCGGTTCCCCCTGAAAGCCCAGGATAGCCCAAGGTCAAATGCCCCAGGGCATTATCTATAGTTTTATAATGAGGCCAGCAGTGCAAACTCTGCTGCGGCAAGTCAGCACAGACTGCCTTTCTGCTCTAGGACAAGCCAACAGCACTCATAATTCCAGCTTACCCCCTAAATCTCTCTCATTTCACCCTCCTCTTCTCTGTCCCTATTAATGCTGTCTTAGTCAGGGCGCTTATCATCTCTCCCTAGGTAAATAATAAAGTGAAAAAAGGTGAAAGTGTTAGGTGTTCAGTTGTATCCAACTCTTTGCTACCCCATGGACTGTAGCCCACCAGCTCCTCGGTCCATGGAATTCTCCAGGCAAGAATATTGGAGTGGGTGGCCATTCCCTTCTCCAGGGGATCTTCCCGATTCAGGGATCAAACCCAGGTCTCCCACATTGCAGGCAGATTCTTTACAGTCTGAACCACCAGGGAATACTTCTATTATGTGCCAGGTAATATATATACTTCAGTGTTTGCATGCAATTTCTCATCACAATATCAAAATAACCCTGGACAGATAGAAATTATGGTTCCCACTTTATAAATAAGATAAATTGAAGATGCCCAGAGAAATTATGCCCAGACCAACACTTTGGCCCACCTATGCCCAGACTGTGGCCTCCCTGCTGCCCTCTCCCCATGCCAATTACCACCCACTGCTCACCGTTGTCTCTGCCATGAGTCCTACTCTCCTCCAGCCCATCTGCCACCCATTTCTATGAATTCCTTCCCAAATCATAAATCTGATCATGTCACTCACATACTGAAAATCCTTTAAAGACTGCCCACTAGGTCCAGATAAAGTCAAGACCCCCTAAACAGGCATTCTAGGCCCTTCCCAGCCTGACTCCTCCCTTTCACATACCTGAAGCCACAGGCCATTCATCAAGGGCTCTCTGCTTTCATCCCTCCATCCTCCACACACAAACTCTCCTTCTCTGTGCAATGTGGTTTCCCCCCTCTTCTGCCTGGAAAATTCCTATCTGAAGACTGAGCTCAAATGTCATTTCCCCTGCGAAATCCTCCCAGACTTCCTCAGATCCTTTACTCTGTCTCTGGATAAAGTCTCCCATCCCATCCCAGTCTTTTCCCTGATCAATTACTACATCAAATTGTGTTATTGCTTGTTGGGGGGAAGTTACTCTGAATAAGTTGGGTGCCTTCCCAGGGTAGCAGCTGGGGCTTGCTTCCCAGTACCTTCCACAGAACTAGTGCAGATTACTTTTGTCTTTTTTTTTTTTAATTTATTTCACGGGTGGATGGAGGAATCATTTATTTATTCATTTATTAATAGTTACTGTAGTAGCTGACTTCCCAGTTGGCTCAGTGGTGAAGAATCTGTCTCCCAAGGCAGTAGAAATAGGAGACACAGGTTCAGTCCCTGGGAGGGGAAGATTCCCTGGAGAAGGAAAACCCACTCCAGTATTCTTGCCTTGGGATATTTCTCCTGGACAGAGAAGCCTGGCAGGCTTCCACGGGTTCACAAAGAGTCAGACAGGACAGTGACTAAACAACAACAACCGAGGTAGTTAATCATTGACAATTCACTGGTCACTGTTTTAGGGGGCTGAGGAGGCAAAGATGAATAAATGAACTCCCAGTGGAGTCCCAGCTTTGGTCCAATGCTTACATAACCAAGGGCTTTTATTACTTTTTTCTTGACTCCCTTCCCAGTAAACAAATTAAATTGCAGAGCCCACAGAATGCCACCTAATTCCATTCTATTTAATCTGGACACAACTGCCATCCATTTAACTGCCACACTGCTTACAAAAAACTCAATTGTCAGGTCTAAATTATAGCTTGTGCAAATAACCAAATTTAGATGACTTGCAACTCCACTGGGATCCTAAATCCATCACGATGTTAGTTAAGTTCTATGAATTCAATTAACCTTTCTGATCAATCATGGATTAATTAACCAAGCTGTGCTGACAAGAAAGTATTGAGTCTTTAGGTGGTTATTTTTCTAGATATAAGAGCTCATAACATTGGGCTGTATCGTTTCATTAGACCCAAACTGAAATCTTTGCTCTCTGAGTTGTCTTGTCACTTGATAACAATACTCAGTTCTCTAATTCTTTTCTATATAAAAAGACCTCATTTCAGCAATATGATGATGACACTGGAAACATCTGGGCAAAGATTCCACCTCTTTGACCCCTACAAAACCAACTAGCACAGTGCTTCTCCTGCACCCAGAGGTGACACCAGAATTAGAGACAGCAAGAGATGGAAAAGAACCTAGAAATAATCTTATCTTAAATTCTCATTATACAGAAGAAGAAAAAGAAACCCAAGAGAAGGACAATAATGTGCCAAGGCCACGAGCCTGAGTGGAGACTGGCACCCAGGTTTCCTAAACTCAACTCATGATAATAGCAGCACAATAGCAACACATTTGTTTACTGATATATGTACACACGCACACACACACAACATGGATCAGTAAGCAGCATAGGGCCAAATGCTGAGAAGCTGACCAGTATTTTGTGGCTAGAGAGACATGAATTCAAGGTCAGTGCTACCCAAGCAGCTCAAGTCTGGGGGAGAAGATGAGGTGCAGAGAAATGAAGTGTAGAGAAGTGATTCTGAATTCTGGGCATCACTTGCTCTCCAGGCAGCTGTTGGTTTGTAAGCAGTTTACAGGAACTATTGGGCCAGAGCTTGATACACAGGCAAAGATTTTACCAGTCTCACAGTGCTATGGAGGGGCTTCCCAGGTGGCACAGTGGTAAAGAATCCACCTGCCAAAGCAGGAGATGTGGGTTTGATCCCTGGACCAGGAAGATCCCCTGGAGAAGGAAATGGCAACCCACCACAGTATTCTTCCCTGGGAAATCTCACGGACAGAACAACCTGGAGGGCTACAGTCCACAAGATTGCAAGAGCCAGATACAACTTAACAACTAAACAATAACAATTAGTAATAACAAGGAGGAAAAAGAGAAAACCAAGCAACTCAGAACAAACAGGAAGGTCACTGTGAGTGGGAAGAGAGCTCATTCCTGGCAAGAGCATAGATCTGACCATCCTCAGTGACCTCACATCTGATTTCCTGTGGTTAAAGCTACTCATAGCTTCAATTCCCTCTAGTGCTTATTTATTTTGAATGTTTTTAATGTTTCTATGAGATTTTACCCTTTCAAAATCCCTTCCAGGAAACTTGCTAAGGCTAGAAGGAGGAGGTGGGAGTCAGGGCTGCTGAATGAGTATGTGAAGGTTCTACTTCTGGGCCAGTCACCTACCTCTGAGCCTGCACAGAGCTGCTACCTGCTGGAGGAGGAAGCACGTGGTTTCAACCTTTTGGCCAGCAGAGGTACATAAAAAAAAGAAAAAAACTGTACAAAGATTTAATATGCACTACTGTCAGCTCTGGATTAGGAACATTTAAGAAGTATTCTCAATAGGAGAAATTTATTAATATGATTTATATGAGTAGATATTAAGATCATGTGCCAGAGACTGTGCTAGGCACCTTATGCTCACTATGTTGTTTATCTCTTAAAGTGCCATAGGGTAGACATTGCTATCATTGTGCAGGCAAAGATACTGAAGCTCAGTGGCGCCAACTAACTGGGCCTGTATCACACAGTGAGGAAGTGGCAGAGTCACTGGGTCATGATCAGACTTTTCGTGACCCCGTGAACCATAGCTCACCAGACCCCTCTGTCCATGGGATTTCACAAGCAAGAATACTGGAATGGGTTGCCATGTCCTTCTCCAGAGTCACTGGGTCAATGCGAGGCAAATGCCCCTTTTTAGCCACCAGGAAATTCTGTCTCATCTTCATGTATTAGTTCTTGTGACTGGAGTATTTAAACTTCTCAGCCCCTCAGAAAATGGGAAGAAAAAGAATATATTTGTTGACAGTGGGGAGCTGAGAATTTTTTGGCTTTGAGTGTGCCCTTTGCCCCGTGTCTACCACGCTGGCAGGTAAGGTTGCCCACCTCTGCAATATTTCCTGAACCCTCCAATCCTACGCAGAACTCATGGGTAATGGACATAGGATTCAAGAGACTTTTTATGCAAAGCAGGTGGAAGTGAAGAACACTGTTAGAGGGCAGATCAGCAGTTTCCTTTCTCTGGAACATAAAGGTTTGATGTGATAAGAAAGAATTCTTGGTCCCCCACATATCCCTCCTATTATTCCAACATTATCCCCTCCTTTGAGCTGTTTTTACCCACAATTTGCATGAGGACTGGCTTTTATCTTCCAATGATTAAGTTGCATTTGGAAGGATAGTGAGACTCATTTTTAGCTCCTCGTCATCAAGAACAGAGCCCTGAAATCAGCATGAGTGCCCAAGGCTGCAGGAGTGGTGAAGTTGCCAAGGCAACGGCAGCCGCTTCTGACGTCACCCAGGGAGGACACCTCCGCAGGAAAGTGGGCTCTCGCCTTCTGGATCAGCACTTCGCTGGCCTTTGTCAGATTTTATTAATTCCCTGAGTGTCTCCAGGACTCTCAGAACTGTCCTCCCACCGCTCCCCACGTTAACAAATATAAGAGAAGGTCTTTTTATTAAAGTTCTTCCTCTCCCTAGTCACCCTCTGGTCAAAAGCATAAAAAAAAAAAAAAAAAAAACCCAGGAGCGGGAATCCCAGAGGGCACTCCTGAATAGTTTGGTGGCAAATTTATCTGTGACTTTGCTTTGAAATTGAGGAAAGAGAAAATGCATAGGAGAAAGAGGCTACAGAGCTTATGCACTTAGCAGGCAGAAGAGGAATGAGGTAAATCCAATTAAAAGAAAGGTTAAAGCTCTTTTCTCCCTACCTGTTCTCACCTGGAACCTCAATTAATATTAACATCACCTTTGAGCAGAACCCATTGCTCAATAAAGTATAAAGACTTGTCCCTACAGAGTAAAAGGATAAAAACTGCACAGGGGAGAGGATACCATTCAGAGCCTGGTCCCTCGGCATGCATGGTTTACTGCCCACCCAAGTGCACTGCCCCTCTTCTGTAGGGAAAAGCTGTTTTGAGAAGTGGCTACCAGGCAAGGGTCTACTTCCCAGGGAATCACACATCTAGGCCGCATGCGACCAGTTCCTACCAACAGAAGGAGGGTGGAAGTGATGCAGGTCATTCACAGGTCAAATGAGGCCATCTCCACCTTCTCTGACCCCTTCTCCTGCCTCAGGGTTAAGAAGACAGGGAGCAAGGAGTGGAAGGAGTCTGGCTCCCTAATTCACACACTGAACGCAGTCACTGAACTGTTTTGTAAGTCAGAAACAAAAAATCTCTTGGGTTAGATGGCTGGGCTTTCTGAGTTTCTCTGTTAGCGCAGCTTGAATTAACACCTTAACAGAGCAGCCTTATCATCAACCAGGTTAAGCCAATGAGATGATCCAATGAGTCCTTCAGGCCAGGACTCCCGGTTCTGAGAGGACAGCATGGCTGGGTCCAGAATGCAAAGCCACCAACCAGAGCTAAACACACAATCTTCCCTAACTGAAGTGAAACACAAAATCGCTACAGCAAAATCCCTCAGCAGCATTGTTTTTTGTCCAGACACAGAAGAGATTACGGGGCAAGAAGCAAGCATGCTGGGAGCAAGCAGAGGCTGGAAAGCTGGAAGGAAGATGAGTTTGTGAGGGTCAAAGCCTTGCGTCTCCCTGAGCACACCACAGGCCACTGTTCAGATGCCCCAGAGGAGCCTCAGTGGGTGTGAAAACCACTGTCAGGACTGCTGTGGGCAGGTGACGCACAAAGGGCCATGGCCAAGAGTGTGAGTGGGGGCTGAAATGAAACAGGCCCTTTCCTTTTTAAAAAAGTTATGTATTTATTTATTTGGCTGTGCCTGGTTTTTGTTGCAGCATGTGGGACAGAACCCAGGCCCCCTGCATTGGGAGCGTGGACTCTCCGCCACTAGACCACCAGGGAAGTACAACTGGCCCTTTTCTGACAATGCTCGGAACTGTGGCGCAGAGCCCAGTTCACCTGGAGGAAAAGCACTTAGTGCCTTTTTAAATATGTGGAAAGATGCCATCCAAGACTAATGCTCACATCGGTGGTAGCCATGAACATCTAGCAAAAAGGCAGTGGCTTAGTGGGGTGGCCCTGACCCCTGAGATCTTCATAACACCAAGCCGCAATGTTTTTACCTTCTAACCATTCTCAACAGGAATCTGATATCAAAATAAAAGCCTGCTCCCATCACTAAGGAAAAAATTTGCTGTGACCCTCTTCCCTTTTTAGCCATCTTATCCTCCCCAACTCAGAATCTGATGCATGTTTAGCCAGGTCCATCCCCCACCCCTGCCTGAAAAGGAGAAGACGGGAATGCTCTTTGTTGCAGGGGGTTGGAGAAAGCCATGTTAGATTTCATCCCCAGAGGCCCTCATGTGATGCTGAAAAAAATGGAATGAAGACAAAGCAGATGGTAGAAGAAGAGACCTAGGCCCAGAGCAGCCAAAGAGAAAGAGGCTTTGTGAACTGGCCACTGGGAAGACAAAGATAAGTGAAATTCCAAAAACAATGCTTTGGAGATGCCACAATGGGTAAAGTCATTTTTTACAATGGCATTCTCCCAGGGAAGACAAGTAAAGCTCCAACAGAAAGAACAAAGAACTTCCATCCAGGAGATGATGAAGGACAGGGAAGCCTGGCATGTGGCTATCCATGGGGTGGCAGAGTTGGGCTATAACTTAGCAACTAAACAACAACAACAACTGTGTAGTTCAGTTCAGTTCAGTTGCTCAGTCATGTCCGACTCCCCATGGACTGCAGAAAGCTAGGCCTCCCTGTCCAACATCAACTCTTGGAGTTTACTCAAACTCATGTCCATTGAGTCAGTGATGCCATCCAACCATCTCATCCTCTGTTGTCCCCTTCTCCTCCCACCTTCAATCTTTCCCAGCATCAGGGTCTTTTCAAATGAGTCAGGGAACAACTGTGTAAGGGAATGTCAATATTTCTGGCAAACTTCATCACTGAACAGGTATCCTCATTCATAAATGGCAGGAATTTCCCTGATGTCAGAAATGACACAAACTTTTCTAGAAGGAATTGGGTCTCTTTATTAAATATTTAAATATTAAACCCTTTGATCTCTCAAGTCCACTTGTGGAAACTTACTCAATAGAAATATTCCTACTCTCAGAAACTTATCAAGAAATTTGTACAAAGTTATTCATTGTTGATAAGACGTGAATTTTTAACTGCTTTTCCTGTGGAAATTTGTCACTCACTTCCTAGTGAGAAACATTATGCACCTGTGAGCTGGCTGGTTAGGCTTTAAGATGCCATCTGACCTTGTAAAGGAGCCAAGACCTGGCCTTTTATCATTTGTTTCTAAGCCAGTCTCCACCACTAGATAGAAGTCTCTTGAGGTCAGAGACCATGGCCACTTTCAGACTTGTCACAAAGCAAAGCGTCAGTAGTATGCTTAAGGGCTATTTGTTAAATGAATTCATGATGCACCTTGGCCTGTGTCAAATTTCGGCTCAAGCACAGGGCTCTAGGAGCAGAGTCAATGGAGACCAGTCTCTTTCTGAAATGAACTGCTCCTCTTAGTTGTGCCCTTATTCCCCACCCCGTGCAGTTCCTGGTTAGGTGGGAAATGAAGGGTTTCTGGAGAAGGAAGGATAGTAAGACTGGAAGTTGAAGTTCTGAAGATGAAATAAATCAAGGTTTTTAGCTGTTATCCATACCCTGAATCTCCTCAAATTACATGCAGCCCTTTTCTGGGCAGAGTATATGGCTTTCATGAGCTTGTTAAAGACTTTAGGTTCAGGATACTCTAAAAGGCTAATACTGATTTAAGTTTTCCCAGGTGGCTCAGCGGTAAAGAATCTGCCTGCCAACGCAGGAGGCATGGGTTCGATCCCTGGTGCAGGAAGATCCCACACGTCCATGGGCCTCAACTGCTAAGCCAGCACACTGGAGTCCAGGAGCTCAGGGGCCACAGCTGCTGAAGCCCCTGTACTTAGAGCCTGTGCTTCACAACAAGAGAAGCCACCTCAGGGAGAAGGCCACACAACACAGCAAAGAGAGGCCCCACTCACCACAACTAGGGGAAAATTCATGCAGCCGCGAAGACCCAGCACAGCCAATAGCCCAGTGCAGAGGGCCCAGGTTCGATCCCTGGTCAGGGAGCTAGAGCCTGCACACTGGAACTAAAGATCTTGTAGGCTGCAACAAAGATCGAAGACCCTGTGTGCTCCTATGCCAAAAAGTAATGCACCAAAGGTGACTGAGAAACCAAGGAACGAAGGTCAATGTCATGCACAGACCCACAAATGACTCTTAAAAATAAACTGCCATGTGTATGTTAACTTTGCAACCCCTTAATACAATATTTTGAAGCGTTACAATTTCAAAGGGCGATTACTACCATAGCCTTCCAGCTCATAAGCTTACTTTAATGTTATATGTCCTAAGGAGGACTTATAGGTGAGAAAAGGCATTTTGTGACTTTTAAAAAACTAAAATGGAAAAAATCTGAGAAAGGAAAAAACTAAAATGGAAAAAAATCTCGGAAAGGAACAAACTGAACACTTAAAACATCACCTATAATACAAAATATAACATGGAATATTTTGCAACACCATTCGCCTTATCATAAAACTATTAATCAAACCCTTTCAGGTGGGCAGTCAAAAGCAGTTAACTTGGTGTGACAGCATTTCATTCAGCTTGGCACAGCATCATTCTGGAAGCAAGCGAGCAACACCATTAATCCATTTTTAAATCCTCAGCAACACCAGTAATCCATTTCCTAATCCTTAGATGGTTTCTCCTCACCTAACGCAACCATGTTTTTTACCAAATAGCCATCAATTTAACCTTTAGTTATTTGCCTTTTTAAAAGCTCTGCTGCTTGCCAATCTGATTACCTTTCAAGATCTCTTTGGGTGTTCCTGACATTTTGTAATGCACCAAAGTTAGATTGGACAGAAAGAAATTTTCAGAAATTTGCCACAATATGTATATGAGTACAGGAAGAAATTCACCACTGTACTCCCTATTATTTTCTTCTTTACTCCTTGATGTCATAAGACTTGTCCTGAGTCAGAACTTCCTACCTCCCTCCACTCCTTATCCTTCCATCATCCAATTAGCTCCTACTGTTGACCTACAGGTTAACAAATAGCTGTATTTGAGGCCATTTAACCCTCTGCATAGGGAGATGATGGGCTCACCAGTACCACTTATCAGCACTTACTGGCTTGTTTCATCATGCTAAGCAAGTAATAAGATGCAGCACTTGGTCTCCAGATGCATACCAATCAAGCAGAGAAAAACCTGTGCTTAACACAAAAAATATTTGAGCAAAAGGGCTTCCCAGGTGGCTCAATGGTAAAGAACACCCCTGCCAATGCAGGAGATATAAGGAATGAGGGTTGGATCCCTGGATTGGGAAGATCCCCTGGAGGAGGCAGTGGCAACCCAGTATCTCTTGTCTGAAAAACTCCATGGACAGAGGAGCCTGGCGGGCTACAGTCCATGGGGTCACAAAGAGTCAGACAAGACTGAGCAAGTGAGCGTATACAGGATAGCAGAAAATATCTAACCCTGTGGTGGCGAGGGCAGAAGACTTGATTGAGAAATTGCAATTCAGTTTTACATTAGTTGGGTGAGTGATACAGAAGAGTCCTTAAAGAATAAATAAACACACACATATGACATTCGCACTACATAATACATTAAGACTGCTTTAAAGATCAAGAACCCCTGCATAGGACTTGTTAAATGGAGGATGCCTAGGTTAGCAGCACAAGTAATGAAATGTGCATCAACAGATTGAGTCTCTGTGTTATTCACATACTGAGTTCCTGTCTCCTTGTGTCTTCCACCTATAAAGGTACTGATCACTAAAGTCCTGATATTGGCTACCTTTCTACTAGTTCAGCCTTCCCTCCCTCCATAGCCTTGGGCAAAGTGAGAATCTGAGGGGCCTCCATAGGTGCCCCAACAGCTGCAGATCTGGATCCCTGGGACATCTCACCGCAGAGCCCCCAGTGCTAGTGAGTTAACTGAGAAACACCCAGTCCAGAGCTAGACACCAAACCTAGCTGGAAAAGCTCAGAAGGAGGAGCATGCGTGCGAGGCCAAAATATCAGGACCATGAGAACTGACGTAGACGACTAGGCTGATGTTTATTGGATGTGCTGTCCAACTTCAGGGGACACTATTCATTCATAATCATTGTAGATTTCTACAGGTATTTTGACACTTTCTGGTAGATATCAGATAAATGTTTGGGGGAAGGATGCTTTTTCTAATCCACACCAAATTTCAGCATGGACTAGCTGGCAGGCCTGAGATAGAAAGTGAGGTAAACAAGCCAGTTCCCTAAGGCCAGCGTCAAGGATGGACCCTATGGCTTTAGATACCTAGCCTGGGAGCAGACACTTGTGAAGTTACGACCACCACCACTTTAAAGTTGATGCCCAAATCTCTCCCCTTAAACCTGACCTCATGCCACCTGCTTTAGAAGTTCACCCAGAATTCTCTGAGACCCTTAAGCCTAGCCAAACAGGTCTACCTTCTCACTTCCCTCTTCTGTTGAATTATTCTCCCAATGTCTGAATCTGAAACCCTGAAATCACTTTGGAGTCCTTCACCCCTCCCTCCCTTCATTCTGCAGTCAGGGACCATGGCCTCTAACCTGGACAACCTCAGGGTTGCTGGTATCAATTTCCTTGCTCCCAGACCTCCTACCATGACCCAGTTCAAATGTCCATCTTCTCTCCCCCAAACCACACAACATCTTTCTAACTAGTCACCAGTCTTTCTGCTTCAGTATACCCTATATAGTATTGGAAAATTGTGCTAAAACACTGTTCTAAACACGTCACTTCTTGTCTGCAAACCTTCACTAAATCATCCTGCTTACTGAGTCAAGCCCAGTCTGCCCTCAAACAGTGTAATAGCCCTCCATGCAGACAATATTCACTATTATCAAAATCCTTATTGTTCACAGTTAACTAGCCAGCTATTTGCATGTGACCTCAGTTGTGTCTGACTCTGTGCAACCCTATAGACTGTAGCCCGCCAGCTCCGCTGTCCATGAGATTATCCAGGCAAGAATACTGGAGTGGGTTGCTATTTCCTAACTCTAGGGGATTTTCCTGACCCAAGAATTGAACCCAAGTCTCCTGTATCTCCTGCACTGCAGGCAGAGTCTTTACCACTAGCCCATCAAAGAAGCCTCTGCCTGTCATTTAGGGGAAAACAGTATTTCTAAGCCTCAGCTATGTCATTTGTTAAGTGGGGATATTAACAGTATCTACTTTATAGAGCTATTGTGATGTTTTAAGTAAAATAAAATATTTAAAGTACCTAATGTTTTGTGGCTCAGATGGTAAAGAATCTGCCTATAATGCTGGAGACCAGGGTTCGATCCCTGGGTCAGGAAGATCCCCTGGAAAAGGAAATGGCAATCCACTCCAGTATTCTTTCCTGGGAAATCCCATGGACAGAGGAGCCTGGCAGGTTACAAAAGAGTTGGACTTGGGGCTGCAAAAGAGTCAGACATGATTTCACTACTAAACAAATCAGGGAAGCTCCAGCCAGTCATTTAGAGAAAACAATATCTCCAAGCCTCAGTTTCATCATCTGTTAAATGGGGATGTTAACAGTATCCACTTCATAGAGCTATGGTGATGATTAAGTAAAGTAATATACGTATAAAGTGCTTACCATACTGCCTCTCAGTAAGTGCTAGTGGTGCTGATAAAGGTGATCTCCCCCAAACATCCCTCAAATTACTTCATTCCCAACCCCAGCTTGAGATTATTCTTTCTCATATTTACTTCCAACAAAATTCACTCAGCTGTTAAACCCTGTCGGTGTACTTGATCTAGCCATCTGGCTTGCAATTCCCCTTAAACTTTCCCAAATTTTCCTTCTCTACCCATCAAGGAATGGAATCTTCTAGGATGAATTGCTAGAAGTACTGAAGGGTCCGGTGCACTTACCATAACACTCATCTGAACTTTTCTTCCTCATGAAAGTCACCTGAAGTTGCATTAAAGAAGCAGGGAAGACATTTCATCTCTTGTCTAGAAAATGTGGGTCTTACTTTCCAATAATACTGAGCTACGTATTTTTAAGGACATAATATGCATATGTGTATATTTTTGAGAATGAAAGAAAGGCTTAAAATAGTCAAAAACAAACTGTCTTCCAGAGTACAGAGAATCAGAGTGATAGAGTGAAGAGTATGAAATCTGAATTTAGACAGATATTGGATAAAAGACCAGCTCTTTCACTTCCTAGCTTAATGCCCAAGAAATGTCTCCATGTGCTCACAAAACTAGCATCAGCCAGTTTTCTTTTCTCCTACTCTGATGCTGAGATGTCTGGAGCTCTCAAAAATTCTGCCAAGTAATTAAGCTTTCAGAGTCCCCATAAAAAGGCCTTCAGCTATAGCCAAAGCTGTCGCCTCCTGCCCCGGGGTAGCTAAGTCATAGATGTTGTCAACGCTTGCCGTCACCTACCAGCCAGAGGCCTCGGGGCCCTGACCTGAGCAGCAGAAATCATGCTCCCTCCTCCACACGCCCCACCCCCACCTCAGTTCTGGGCTGAGTGTCTGAGATTTCAGACAAACAGCTTTCCTCCTCCTCTCAGAATGCAAACATGTCCCACAGGGCCTTCTGCTCACTGCACAGAGCATGACATTTAACAGGCACTCAAAAAGCATCGTTTAACTCGTGGTGCTTGAGCTCGAGAGAGTCCTGCAGAATGAATATTGTTCTCAGTGCTGACCCTGATCTCTGGCTCCACAGCATCGGCCTTCAGCTATGCTTGTGAGCCTTGATTCTTTCTCCTCTGAACAAGACATATGGATTCTCAAGCCAGGGTTTCTACCAGCATGTTGCAGATGGGTCACTGGTGTACCAGGAGATACCATTTGCTCAAAGTCTCCAGAATTGCTGGGCTGGGATTGGAGGCAAGAGTTGCAGAGCCAGACCCCTCACACCATCAACAGCCCCCACGGTTAACCCCAATGCGTCCTACAATTACTATCATTCTTTCTGCTCAGTATAATTACAACCATTACTATCTAGCAGAAAATAAAGAAGGTTGACTAGCACTTCTTCATGCTAAAAGAGCCCTCATCCTGTTTTATCTCTACACTAATACAAGCCCTATTATAGTTAAGATACCCTCTTCCACCAAAAATTCTGAGTGAGGTACCATTTCATGATGTCTATTAAGGAGCTGAATTAACAATTAACCTTCCAAAACAGAAAGCACCAGGCCTAGATGGGTTCATTGGTAAATTCTACCAAATATTTCAAGAAGAAATGATACCAATTCTCTATAATCTCCTTCAGAGGATAAAAATGGATGAATCTCTTTCTAACTCCTTTGATGAAGTCAGTTTTACCCTAATACAAAAACCAGACAAAACACTATAAGCAAAGACAACTATAGGTCAGTATGTCTTGTGAATATAAATACAAATATCTTCATAAAATATTAACAAATCAAAACCAACATGTATCAAAATGAATTATACACCATGGACAAGTGGGATATACCCAGGTATGCAAGGCTGGTTCAACATCTGAAAATCAAGTAATGCAATCCATCACATCAGGCTAAAAAAAAAGAAAAATCATATGATCATACAACAGATGCAGAAAAAACAGTTGACAAATTCCAACACTGATTCATAATTAAAAAAAAAAAAGGACAACACTCAGAGTGAACCCTAGTGAAAATTATGGTCTTGGGGTGATTATGATGTGTCATTATAAGTTTATAACTTATAAGAAACGTATCACCCTGATGGGGGGTGTTGATAATGAGGGAGACTATGCATACGTGGAAGGTAAATGGGAAATATCCATGCCTTCCTCTTAATTTTGCTGTGAGCCTGAAACTGCTCTAAAAATTGTCTTTAGGGCTTCTTTAGTGGCAAAGAATCTGCCGGCCAATGTAGGAGACACAGTTCTATCCCTGATCCAGGAAGATCCCACATCCTTTGGAGCAACTCAGCCCATGCACCCCAGCTACTGAGCCTGTGCTCTAGAGTCTAGGAGCTGCAACTGCTGAGCCCACATGCAGCAGCTACTGAAGCCCATGCACCCCAGAGCCTGTGCTGCACATACAAGAGAAGCCACAGCAGTAAGAAGCCTGCACATCACAACCAGGGAAAGCCCACATGCAGCAATGAAGACCCAGTACAGCCATAAATAAATAAAATAAACTTAAAAATTAATTGCCTTTAAAAATCATACTGTAAATTCAAATGTTCTCTATTAATATTTTCAAGCAAATGAGCACATTTATCAGCATGGAAAGGGAATCTGGGGGGCAAAATATATATAAGTGCTATTCTTCTGGTGGGAGAAGGGGATGACAGAGGATGAGATGGGAAATGGTTGGATGATATCACTGACTCAATGGACACAAGTTTGAGTAAACTTGGGGAGTTAGTGATGGACAGGGAGGCCTGGCATGCTGCAGTCCATGGGGTTGCAAAGAGTCGGACATGCTTGAACTGAACTGAGCTGATTCTTCTCATCAAATATTGCTGATAGTTGATAAAAAGGAGGAGGACAGTCACAAACATTTCTATGTGAGAAAAAACAGTGGCATTTCGAGGTACCTCACTTACATGGAAGTACTTGAAATTCAC
The DNA here is from genome assembly GCA_007570785.1 of Antilocapra americana. Lineage (NCBI taxonomy): Eukaryota > Metazoa > Chordata > Mammalia > Artiodactyla > Antilocapridae > Antilocapra > Antilocapra americana. Next base: position 919,990 of record ML663559.1, read on the forward strand.
TCACTCTCTTAAACATTCTCTTCCCAACAGCTTGGCAAATGCAATTAGATAATGATTTCCCAAGAAACCCATGTTTCTTCTCTAATTACAACCATCCTTAGTTCACTCCTCTCATTTCTCACGAATTTGTAAAAAGTAAGAATCAGATTCACCTATCACAACCATCTTGCAAAACAAAGAAGATGCCACTCCCTCTTTCAAGAGAGAAGGGAATTATTTCCTTCTGTATACATGCATTTGCTACATAGGATTGACCAATATCAGAAAAAATACGTTCATGTGCACTAGAAAAGAAATGGAAGAATATATCCCATGTGGTCCAATGTGGGGATTTTTTAATGTGTACAAGTAGATTCAATATTTCCATGTTATAAAGGTTTCAATTTATTTATGGTATTTATATGAAAGCAAGAGGAATTTTACTCTCTGGGAACAGATCATTGATTCATATTCAGGACTAATTGCTTTATGCTGTTTATCTCTCATTGGTTAAAGAAAAAGAAAAAAAAAACTTTCAAAAATTAAGCAAGCCTCTATCAATCACCTCCCAAAATGTTATATTTTCCATTTGTGAGTGAAAACATATCCTAGGCGTATATTTCACTAAGTGTAGTTCATGATGTTTGGACAATGGTCTGTGTGGCTAAATGTCAGAGACATTTCTATCAAAGTCTATTTCTTCGGGGCCCATTATCTCCCTGGCATCTTTCCAGCTGATGAAGGAAAGAAAGGGCACAACAACCAATGAAACCACAGAGCCCACACTTCCTTCTCCTAGCCATCGCCCTCTGTCCTAGTCGGAACCAGTCCTCACTTGGTCCACGGCGCTCCACACCCATCTAGGCTGACTCCTGCTCCCACCTTTACTTAGCCTCAAGAGGGATTTCTCACTCCAACCCCCTATGACACTTGACAACTTAAAGAGGCTAAAAAAAAAAAAAAAAAGGGAAAAAGCAGTAGAAGTTCAAAGAAGTAATGGAAATTTAGAGGCACTCTGTGTAAAAAACTAAAAATAGAGTTGCTGTATGAACCAGCAGTCCCACTCCTGGGCATGTATCTAGAGAAAACTATAATTCAAAAAGATCCATGTACCTCAATGTTTACAGCAGCACTATTCACAGGAGCCAAGATATGGAAACAATCTAAATGTCCATTAACAGAGGAATGTGATAATACGTGTGGTGTACACATGCGCGCGCGCACACACACACACACACACACATATGCACAAGGGAATACTACTTAGCCCTAAAAAAGAATGAAATAATGCCATTTGCAACAGTAAGGCTGGACCTGAGATTATCCTATAAGTGAAGTAAGTTAGAGAAATACAAATATCATATGATATCATGGATATGTGGAATCTAAAATATGATAAAAATGACCTAATCTATGAAACAGAAACTGACTCACAGACATAGAAGACAAACTTATGGTTACTAAAGGGGAAAGGTGGGAGGGGTAGATTAGAAGTTTGGGATTAACAGATACACAATATTATATATAAAATAGATAAACAAAGTTCTACTGTATAGCAGAGCCAACTATATTCAATATCCTATAATAAGCCATAATGGAAAATAATATGAAGCAAATATATATATATATATATATGGTATAAAACTGAGTCACTTTGCTATAATCAGAAACTAACACAACATAGTAAATCAACTATACTTAAATTAAAAAAAAGATCACAAGTCTCTCTTGCATAAAAGTGGTATTTCAGCAAATTTCATTCATTCCTTTGACATTTTTGTAGACCATCTATGAAAATGAAAACATCTATGAGAAGGAATAGCTGAGGAATAGTTGAAGACATGCTAGAGAATCAAAGTCTCAATGAGATAGAAAACTATACTAGCCACAATATTTTCATGGTATTCGAGTTGATTAAGCACCTTCAGAGATGTAGTCTCACTTGGTGCTCACTAACAAACACATGACCCAGAAAAGGAGGAAGTGTTTTTGGTATTATCATATCCACTTTACAGATAAGATACTAGATGATGAGAAATATTTATCCCCATCCCAATTCCCATCCTATTCAAAGTAAAAAGCTGAACACAGATCCAAACCCAGATTTCTGCCACACAAATATGGAGCTGGCCCCGGTCAGAGTCATTCTTACTTGTCCCTCTCCCTTGCCTTCCCAACTTCCCATTTCTGGTCAGACCCCAAATCTTTTGCTCAAGGATCCCAACCGTGCCTACATCCCAAACCCTCACCTTCCTGAAGGAGCTTGCTCTGCTGGCCGCAAGGTAAGTCAATGAATCCCAGAGGAGGTACTGGGGGAGCCAGTTGACCAAGAAGGAGGCAAACTAGCACCTCAAAATAACCATCTTGAAAGGGCCTGGTTGCCAGGTTCTTTTATGGAAGAGAAGTTGGGGGAGGTGAGGAAACAAAGTAAAAAGACTATTCAGTCCTTGCAAATGTGCCATAGAATGGTAAGCCTTGGGCGGGCAAGTGTGTCAGTGTCGCTTCTTTACATTCCTTCAGGTGGGCTGCTCAGGTTATCTCCCTGAGGCAGGCCGTTAAGGATGCTTACGAAAGTGGCAAGATGAAGGTTCAAGTCACAGAACCAGATCCAGCATAAATTTAAAATCAACCCTTCCCTTCTCTGCCCCAGCAACTCCACTCTACACGATTGAAAAGAACAATATTTACTATGAGCATCTACTATGTGCTAGGCCCTGGGCCTTAGGATAAAGCAATAAGGGATTAGATCCAAAGGTCCTTCTTCCAAATCAGGACTCCCATATTTGGTTATCCACCAGAATCCCATAGGTCTGTTTTTCAATGGTGAAAGCAGTAATAGTGATGTCTAAAAGTTATGGAGAATTGAGAATGTGTGAGGCACTAGTCTAGGCATTTTACTTATGCTAACTCATCCAATCCTCATAATATCCCTATGAGATATTCTTCATATTTAACAAATGAGAAAACTGAGTCCAGGAGAGATTGCCCAGCAAGGCTGCACTCTGTTAAGTGGCTGAGCAGATAAACACACAGGCAGCCTGGCCCTGCAGTCCCCACTCTGAACTATTACACTATGCTAAGAACCAGCAGAAGAAGTAGAAGGGAAACAAGATTCTATTCAATAGGTAGGTATTAATTTAACACTGTGGCTTCCCTGGTGGCTCAGTTGGTAAAGAATCTGCCTGAAATGCAGGATTTGTTGTTGTTCAGTCCTAAGTCGAGTCTGATTTCTGTGACCCCTGAACTGAACCCCTGAACGGCCTTCCTGTCTTTCACCATCTCCTTTCACTATCTCAAACTCTTCTGTTGAGTCAGTGGTGTCAGCCAACCATCTCATCCTCTGTCACCTCCTACTCCTCCTGCCCTCAATCTTTCCCAGCATCAGGGTCTTTTCCAATGAGTCGGTTCTTCACAACAGGTGGCCAAAGGATTGGAGCTTCAGCTTCAGCATCAGTCCTTCCAATGAATATTCAGGGTGAATTTCCTTTAGGATTGATGTTTCGATCTCCTTGCAGTCCAAGGGACCCTCAGGAGTCTTCTCCGGCACCACAGTTTGAAAGCATCAATTCTTTGGCACTCAGCCTTCTTTGTGGTCCTTTGTTATGGTCTATACATGACAACTGGCAGGAGACCGCCCACCAATGCAGGAGATGCGGGTTTGGTCCCTGAGTCAAGAAGATCCCCTGGAGAAGGAAATGGGAACCCACTCCAATAGTTTTGCCTGGGAAATCCTATAGACAGAAGAGCCTGGTGGGCTATACAGTCCATGGGGTTGCATGAGAGTTGGACATGACTCAGCTACTAAATCACCACCATGTGCTCAGAATAAGGAGTTAGAGATGAATGTGAACACCTCCAGGCAGGAGCTTCCTTCCTCTACCTGCCTTGAAAGACAAGGCCAGCTTATGTAAACACACCTCCAACAGAAGCCCTAGCAGGTAGGGCCTCATGCCTCCAAGTCCATTCACCCTCTCTGTACACACTCCCTTCACCCTGCCCTTCCTCTCTGACCCACATCCACACTGCACTCTGGATGCCAATAGTCAGCTAAGGCCTCCTTGGTCTCCTGACACTTCAACTTTATGTTTCCAGTCCAACCTAGCACTCCCTCTGTGACGATTTCAACACTGCCTGACTTGGATAATAGGTCAGCCCCTTCCCAAACTAACCTCTGTTTCCCCCCATCTGGGAATAGGTTAAGATGCTAGTTTAGACTTCATAGCAATCTGCAGGACATGCATGCTTGATCCACTTTGGTCTCTTTGATTCATCTTTATTCATTGATCCCTTCAACAAGTAATGTGCATGACTATGTACCAAGCCACATACAAAATGATTTAATCTATATGCATTGTTCCTTTAAATCCTCCCAAGACCACCATGAAGTTTTTATTATATCCATTTTAGAAGGGAATGGCAACACATTCCAGGATTCTTGCCTAAAGAATCCCATGGATAGAAGAGGCTGGCAGGCTTCAGTCCATGGGGTCGCAAAGAGTCAGACATGACTGGGTGACTGAGCACTCACGCATGCACGCACCTCCACTTCATATACCAGGACGCTCAGCTCTTGGCACTTTAATCAAATTCTTTGGGAACCAGTTGCTAGTCTGTGAGCTCCTAGAAGCTGGGTTTACCTTTCACCTTTCTGCCCCAGGCCTCCAGCAGCCAGCCAGCAAACCGTTGTTGAATTGCACTGGGTTAACAAGCCAGCTGGGCATTCCTTGCAGCCTGCCTCCTCGTAATACTCACTGTAGCTCTTGCCGTTCTGAGGGCCCTCTACCATTCATATTCACACACCAGACACTGGCTTGAATGGAACCTGCCTTGCCAGCGGCCACCGCACACTACCAGGGCTTTGCAAGCTGGGGATGGTTAGAAAGCTCACTATGCCCACATCTCCCACAGAATGGAACCAGAAGCAATTATCCAGGGTTAAGGGGTGAGCGAGCAAGCAGTGAGAGCCCCTGCCAGCCAGGTCTGGGTGAGCTCTTTCAGCCTGGGTACCTGGAAAAATCATGCCCACGATATCTGCTCCTTCTCGTTGCCCGGGAGGCCTTGACGGCCAGCTCTCTGTCCTGATAGATCCTGATGATAATGAGCCAGTGACACCTCTCTGGAGGCCTTGCTAAGTCATCAGACCCCAGGATGATACCATCTGCTGTGGGGAAGAACGCCCAGAGATGCTGATCCCAAGGCAACAACCTTACAAAGGGATTTTAGCCTGGGACTCATGCCAGACACAGAGGCACTTAAAGTCAGGCCTGACCTGACACTACAGGGTTTAAAATTCAGAGCCAATAGACCAAGTGCCCCTAAGGAGAAAAGCAAATGATTTTCCAAAGACAGTGGGACCTGCTGTTTCCTCTGAGGAACCCATTAATGAAATGATCATAAAAATAAAGTATCATTAAAAGAACACATTTAGAACAATTGTTCCCTACAGCAGGTTGTAATCCCTATAACTCTCAGGGAACAGCTTTCAGCACTGCAGAGCCGCCCCCACGCAAGACGCAATCTGTCTGCTGCAGAGGAGAGTGAGTCAGCCTGCAGCAGGGGGGAGGGGGGTTAGGACAGCCTCCGCCTTCCCTACTGTAACTCGGCAACTCTTCTTGCAAAATGAGTTTTTAACCCTAAGTAACAGGTCATTTCTCCCTGTTTCAAAAGGAAAAGTATTTCAGAGGTTTCCAAATGATGAGGACAGTGGCTTGCCTCAGAAGCAACTGTACCCTTCCCCCAGCAGAAATGATGTCCACTCAAGTCCTCCACGGTTTGGGATTCCAAATGCAAAACTCTAGATACATCCTTGACCCCTCATATCTGTCTATCCTTGGCGTTTCAATATCCCCAGCTATAAACTGGACTTAGCCAGACTTATACACACTGCAGGCATTCATCCATCCATTCATTGAAGCTTATTGAGTAGGATGTCATGCCAAGCGTTGTGCCAGGTGTTAGGGAATTGGGGCTGTGCAGGTTGACAAATGGCAGCCTCTTGGGTCAGGCCCATTTGGCCATTTTTCTCTATCGCCCCTTCCCTGGTAGTTCAGACAGTAGTGTTTCTGCAATGCAGGAGACCTGGGTTTGATCCCTGGGTCAGGACAATCCCCTGGAGAAAGGAATGGCAATCCACTCCAATAATCTCGTCTGGGAAATCCCATGGACAGAGGAGCTTGGCTGGCTTCAGTCCATGGGGTCGCACGACTGGGCAATTAAAACTTCCACTTCCACTTCCACTTCCACTTCACACAGCGGGAAAGAGGGATGCCTTCTAGGTGAATTGACAAAGCTGGACACTGGCAGGTCAGCCAAGATTGGAGGAGCTCCTGCCTGCTCCCAGTTCACTGTCTCCCCGAGTTACTCTCCCTAGAGGCTCTGATCCAGGAGCAGAGCAACCCATGAGGGGCCAGGCCAGGAAGGAAGAGGAAGATGCATCACACAGCCCTTTGTGGATAGAGCGTGGAGCTGAGCTGGGCAGAGGCGGTCCAGTTTCCACCTGGCTCTCACAGCTGACAGAGGGGCTGACTTCACCTACAACGGCTGGCCTCCCACACTTCCCCTCACTGTGGCTGCGGGATCTTCTGGGTCCTGACCTTATTGGGACTGTGCTCTGAGTCCCTCCCCCTGGGAAGCCCCAGTGGAGTCCTCCTACCCCTCTCTATGTCACTCTCTCCTACGTTTTGCCTACCTGATCCCTTCCCAAGCTTTCTGCCAAGCCTTCAGGAAGCAGTCGGCTCAGTGATCAATCATTGTCCCTCCTCTATTTCCTTAGTCATGTCTGTTGCTCTCTCCTTAACAGGTTAAAAATGTGTCTGTTTCTTACCTAAAATGGTAATAGTCAGGAAACTGTCAAGAGATGCTCCACGTCCACACTGTGGAGGGAACAACTATGACCTCCGGGTTCAGGGACAGAACTTCTGGGTGGTTGCAGACAGCCACCATCTTCTTACATACCCACCTGTCTCCAAGCAGCTCCTCAAGCCCCTTTCCTCACTGGCAGGTTTTCCCTCACTGCAGACAGAGTAGGCCTTCTCAAAATTCTGTCTGCTCATGACTTCTCTGCTGAAAAACCCGTAAATGAGACCACAGAGCACAATGGCTAAGATCATGGGCCCTGAAGCTGGATTGTCTGGTTTCAAATCCTGACTCTCTCATTACTACCCGGGGGGACCCTGAGCGAGCGACTTCCCTTCTCTTGGCCTTGGTTTCCTCATCTGTAAAATGGGTTTCGTAGTAGTATCTGTCCCACTAAGAATTGCTTGAGGACTTTCCTGGTGGTCCAGTGGTTAAGAATCCACCTGCCAATGCAGGGAACTCTGGTTTGATCCCTGGTGCAGGACAATCCCTCATGCCATGCAGCAGCTAAGCCCACGCACCACAACTGCTGTAGCCCCAGGGCCCTAGAACCCGGGCTCTGCAACAACAGGAACCACCGCAATGAGAAGCCTGCACACCAGAGTAGCCCCCACTCGCCACAGCTAGAGAAAACCCTTGGACAGCAACAAAGACCCAGTGCAGCCAAAAATAAAAATAATAAATAGATGAATAAATAAAAAAAATTAAAGAACTGCTTGAAGGAATGATTGAGGTTAATATTGAGCTTAGAACAATATCTGGCACCAAGTCTTCTGTAAGTTCTTATTAAATAAAAGGAATGGCTCCCCACTACCTATCATTTGAAACCCAAGTTCCATAAATGTCTCAAAGAGTCTTCACTATCTGTTCCACTGCTCCCATCTCACCCTCACAGCCCCACACCAGCAGGCAGAGCTTCAGACACTGAGCCTTGTGCAGACCCTGAACATACCTTGGCCTGATCCCATCTCTGTCTCTATCTCCCTCCTAACCTCACCTGTTTTGGGGCTTTTCTTCTGCCTGGAAAGTTTGTCCCCACTAAATCTTGGCCTAAGTACCCATGGCTCTGCTCATCCCCTGCCCACATTGGGTTTCATGGCTTCTTCATGTGCTCATATGGCTCCTGTTTTTCACCTCGTGGCATTTCCTAGGCTGCATTCTAATTGCTTATTTCTCATTAACCTAAAAACTAACAGTCATCTCAGCCTGTTGCATGATGCTTATTATCTAGTTGGTGCTCAATGAATATCGGATGAAAGAACAGATGTCTGATGCTGTATCAACTCTCAGCCATATTCTCAAGCCCCCAATTATTCCAGATACATCCCCTGCCTGGACACAGCTCTCAGTGCCAACAGGAAGGTTCATTTCTTCCAAGGATATCCAAATTCCAGAAGGATGAGCAGGGTGGTTGTGGAGCAGGGGGATGGGGAGAGAGCTGCAGGGAAGCGGTGCAGAGGGCCTCAGTTTCCTCATCTGTAAGATGAGTGTGTGTGCTTAGTTCTCAGTCCTATCTGTCTCTTTGTGACCCCATGGCCAATAGCCTGCCAGGCTCCTCTGTCCATGGAATTTTCCAGGTAAGAATAATGGAGTGGGTAGCCATTCCTTTCTCCAGGGGATAGTCCTGACCCAGGGATTGAACCTAGGTTTCCAGCATTGCAGATGAGTTCTTTACCATCTAAACCACCAGGGAAGTCTAGCATTTAGTGAACACTGGCTGAATAAGTAATTTTCTGACTTAATCATACATCTTCTGAGCATTCACGAGTGCTCAGACAAGGGTGCTAGATGCCAGTGATAATTTTTAGGGTGTTCTGGTTTATTAACCACAAAGGTAGCTTTCAAAAGCCAGGATGTCAGAATTTGCTGATAAACTCACAAGTAAATACCTAGTTGCCTTCCTTGTACACCTGAGGGACTTTCCATTGAAAAATCTACATCTTAACTCTCTTCTCTGTACTGACTCGTACCTCATACCTTCACAAAGCCTTGGTCCCATCACTGATGTTAAAAGTATATATATATCAAATCTGAAAGGAAATGCAAAAGAAAAGAGTCTATCAAACTGGCCCACCTCTCTTTGGACCTTCTGCTCAATGTAAGTCTATGTCTGGCCTTGCAGACCCAGCCTACTTTTCATGACTAGTTTCTCTCTGAATGGACTCCCTGACTGTTTATTCTGAAGTATCCAACATTGCTGCTCCTGTCATGACTTCCAGGAATAGCAGACTTAAGCACTCACCTCCTCCTTCCCCTTCTCCTCCTGCATAAGCTTTCCATCGTGTGTAATCATCACCATCATAACCACACTGGCCACAGTCAACAAAGCCCTTATGTCATTTCACCTGCATCTTCCCTCATGTGTCAGTGGAGAACCAAGATTCCCAGTGGCCCTGTACCCCAGTCTCCCCCACAGCAACATCCATTCCCAGACCACCACCTGACATCCGTGGACAGAGTGGCTCACTGATGTGGTGAAGTGTCCCAGACAGATGAAGAGTGGCAGGAGGCAGGAAAGGTGACAGCATGATGGGCAGAAAGCTAAAAGCCAAAGTCCAATGCCAATGGTTGGTGGAGATAACAGGACCCATTCAGAAACCTGTATCTACCTCTTTGGGTATCATTTACAACTTGGGGCTTTCTTGGTGTCATACTAAGGTCAAGTCTTAGAATAAATGTTGAGAGCAGCACTTCCTTCACCTCCAGACACCAGATGGTGCCAGATACGGATTCCTGCTGCCACAAGTCACTCTAACAACTTAGAGAAGCACCCCAACAACACTCTGGCAGGTAGTCAAATCCCACCTACGAAGGAATAGTGCCCCATTTGCGTTTAAGTCAGTTTTTGCAAACTGAAAAGCCATTTCCCCATAGAATTATTTCCTTATAAAAGATGGCTAGGTTCCAAAACCACCTATAAAACATTTCTATCCCACTAAGTAGCTGAGATGGTACATAATAGCAAAAAGAAAAACCACTTACGGGGAGGCATGAGTGTGTGTGATATGAGAAATTAGTACTCAAACGTGATTCTAAATAATGAGTAAAATTAGATGGAGAGTTCCTTAAGGGCATGGAGTAGTCTTATTGAGTTATTTTTCTGCCTTCCTGGTCTCAGCTCACAGCCCACCACTGAACATTTTTACTCATTGAATTCCTATGCTTAAGAATAAAATCCACTTGTGTGAATTTTCCAAATTGACTTCCAGGACTTTACATCCTGGTCGTCCCAGTTGTCTAATATCACTTCAGATCTAGAACTTTCCTTTCCTTTATACAGATACATTGGTGGCAATATTCATGAGTTTATTATTAATAAGATTCCTCTCTTTTTGGTCCACAAATCAACTAAGTGAATTAAAAGAGGAAAAGGAAGAGACAAAAAAAAGAAGTTAGTGAATGAGGGAGATTTTCCTAAGGTATCTGGGCAAGAAGAGGAATTGCCTTAAGCTAGAAAAGAAAGACAACAAAAGAAACGATGAGAAGGGGAGAAGAAGGAAGAAGAGAGGAGAGAAAAGTTCAGATAGGACAGGGAAAGGGAGCAGGCACCATATGGCATGTTCTTCCCAGGATGGGAAAGAAAGGCAGTGACCAAGAAGAGATGTGAGAGGGGACACTGCCAGTGTCCAGCTCGCAAGTTGTACCTGCTCCAGGGCTGCTGGGACTTGAATGCACCTATGTGGCTGGGCTGGGGCCAGGGTTACTATTTAGAAGTTTCTTTACAAGTACATATTTTTGCTTAATGAAGTAAGTTAGAGAAGACCAATCTCCAGGCAACAGATCTTCTATTGACATTTTGCAAAGGTAAAGATGGAAGATCTCTTCACCTTTGGTGTTCTTCCTGCATGATGGGAGACTCAGAGGCCAACAAAGGCTAACCAAATCCCAGCTTCATGTTTCCTCATTCAACCTTGGCAAAGTTGCTTTACCTTTATCAGCATCAGTTTCCCCACTTATCAAATGGAAAAAATATAACTTCCTCAAGGACATGAGGATTTAAAGCAGTTAGTCATTTCAGTCACTCAGTCATGTCCAACTCTTTGCAGCCCCATGGACTACAGCAAGCCAGGCTTCCCTGTCCATCATCAACTCCCAGAGCTTACTCAAACTCATGTCCATCACGTTGGTAATGACATCCAACCATCTCATCCTCTGTAGTCCCCTTCTCCTCCTGCCTTCAATCTTTCCCAGCATGAGAGTATTTTCCAATGAGTCAGTTCTTTGCATCAGGTGGCCAAAGTATTGGAGTTTCAGCTTCAGTATCAGTCCTTCCAATGAACATTCAGAACTGATTTCCTTTACGATTGACTGGTTGGATCTCCTTGCAGTCCAAGGGACTCTCAAGAGTCTTCTCCAACACTACAGTTAAAAAGCATCAATTCTTCAGCCCTCAGTTTTCTTTACAGTCTGACCCTCACATCCATACATGACTAATGGAAAAACTATAGCTTTGACTAGATGGACCTCTGTTGGCAAAGTAATGTCTCTGCTTTTTAATGTGCTGTCTAGGTCGGTCATAGCTTTTCTTTCAAGGAGTGTCTTTTAATTTAATGGCTGCAGTCATCATCTGCAGTGATTTTGGAGCCAAGGCAATGGCAGCCCATTCCAGTACCCTTGCCTGGAAAATCCCATGGACGGAGGTGCCTGGTAGGCTGCAGTCCATGGGGTTGCTGGAAGTTGGACACAACTGAGCCGCTTCACTTTCATTTTCCACTTTCATGCATTGGAGAAGGAAATGGCAACCCACTCCAGTATTCTTGCCTGAAGAATCCCAGGGACGGGGAGCCTGGTGGGCTGCCATCTATGGGGTTGCACAGAGTTGGACACAACTGAAGCGACTTAGCAGCAATGCATGTAAATGGCCAGACTCAGTGCTTAACATCTGGAACAGTCTCAGACATGGTGGGAAACATTTTTCTGAATATTATAGAAGTACTGTTAGTGTTTGTTTTTGTTTAGTTGCTAAGTCGTGTCTGACTCTTTTGTGATCTCATGGACTGTAGCCCGTCAGGCTCCTCTGTCCATGGAATTTCCCAGGTTCGAATCCTGGAGTGGGTTGTCATTTCTTTCTCCAGGGGAATCTCCCTGACCCAGGGATCGAACCCACATCTCCTGCTCTGCAGGCAGATTCTTTACCACTGAGCACCAGGGAAGCACTGTTAGTGTTATAAGACCTACGGTTACAGTCACCAAGTCACCACATGCAAGGCATCAACTGTGGTCCATGAAGAGACGCACTGCATATCACCAAGCGGGAGAACTGGCAGATGAATCAGCAACAAACCTACTTCCTGCTTGGGGGTATTTCCTCTTTTGTGGGTCTTCATAGCAGAGTATTCACCCCATTCACATGGCAGAAGCCAATGAAGACATATTACTCAGAATTATGATTAAAGTATCTTGTTCTCCCTGCCTCCTGACCCACCAGGACCAAGCTGGTCCCCACCTGTTTGCCAAGCCTGCTTCTCCAGCTTCCCAGTGAGCTGCAAGCCCCAGGGTCTGTTTCTGTTATTTACACACAAAGGAGCCCTTGTTGTTGTTGTTGTTGTTGTTGTTGTTTAGTCACTCAGTCTAGTCGGACTCTTTGTGACCCCATGGACTGTAGCCCTCCAAGCTCTTCTGTCTATGGGATTTCCCAGGCAAGATTACTGGAGTGGGTTGCCATTTCTTACTCTAGAGCATCTTCCCAACCCAAGGAATCAAACCCACATCTCCTGCATCTCTTGCTTAGCAGGCAGATTCTTTACCACTGGGCCACCTGCAAAGCCCACAGAGAGCCCTATCTGGCACAAAGTCAGTGATGATCTTTGTCCCATCATCAGATCACTTCCCCACTCAGAAGCTACAGATCCTCCATCGTACCCGAGGCAGGGATGCTTTGTACCTCACCCGAATCAAGGACCACCAACCCCTTCCTCAATATCTTAGGTGCCTGGGTCTGTTACCTTCCAGACAGCCTTTCTCATCTTAATGAGCTTTGATTTGGGCCAAGTTCCCATTTACAACAAAATGCCATCTGGCTGCTTGAAACTTCCACCCATTAAACTTACCGGCTCAATAAATTTTTAGAGAGTACCTACTTTGTCATAGGACTAAAACATAACAGAGCTCCTGCTTTTCTGGAGGTTTGCATTCTTATGTGGTAATCATGAAAGATAAGAACAGAAAACAGATTTTGAGGACATAGGTGGGTATGCTTCTAAGCATTAAAACACTCATTTAATTCTTACAACTACCCTATGAGGGGCTTCTCCAATGTCTCAAAAGGTAAAGAATCTGTTGGCAATGCAGGAAATATGGGTTCGATCCCTGAATCAGAAGATCCCCTGGAGGGGGAAATGCCAACCCACTCGTCTTCTTGCCTGGAGAATCCCATGGTCAGAGGAGCCTGGTGGGCTAGAGTCCATGGGGGTCACAAAGAGCCAGACACAACTGAGAGACTGAGTACAAGCTCACCCTGTGAAGCAGGTACACTCTCTATCTCCCATTTATAGATGAGGACATGGAGGAGATGAGGAGTTCAGAAAGGTCAACAAACATGCCTCAAGTCAATCAAATGCTTAGAAAGAAACAAGCCTGGGCTCTGAACCAGGAAGTCAGACTCTACTGCCTAGCATCATTCACCAAGACCTACTGCCTCTCAAAAGCTGCCCAGAAACAAGTAAATATCGGCATTCATTTGCTAACATGTGCTGTGAAGAAAAGCACAGCAGGGAGAGGAGTATGGGAGAAAGGATGATGGGCTGATATTTTTTCCAGACACTCAGGGAAGCCCTGTTAGAGGAGTACTGGGAACCAAGTGGGTGAAGATGGGATTAGAGCGGGTTTAGAGAACTAGTTCTGGTGTATGATGTCACCTAAAACTAGTCAGTCCCACTTCTATAAAAAACCTATTACAAGGTTTAAAAATAACTCCTAAGTCCCCCTTTATACTTCACTCTTTTTTAAATGCTCCTATTTTTCATAGGGTTTGTGTGGATGGGGGTGGAGGGGTGTGGTTTGCTTTTACTTTGCTCTCCAGCCTCCTAACCCTCCTGGGGGCCTGCTCTGACTGCACTGCTGCCCCTGAGTCTCTCAGATGGCAATTCTAGAGGACTCCGGGCAGGGGAATGCTGGGCCGGCGTCCACAGGCAAACGTCTTCATGCTCTCTAGAGCCTGCGTGTCTCTGAATCCTCATCATCTCTTTAGCTGCTGCATCTCATTACTCCCAGATTTTTTTCCTAGGAACCGTTCTCGTTCTATATTTGAACAATTGCTTTTTTTAAATCTTTGAACTTTTTCACTTCATCATGTTAGTTTCAGTTTCAGATTTTAATTCCAAGCCACTAAAATTATTTTCAAATCTCTGTCCTGCCATCACCGTTACCAGGTTCCTCTGAGCTTTGTCCCATCTGCTGGACTGTATAATGTTTCTTTCCTCAGTCAAGTCATGTTCTTGAACAGGAAAAAGCCAAGGTCAAGGACGGAGCCCTGTGCCTCAAACAGAGACCATCCCATGGGCTGGAAGGGGTTACTATTTGCTGCAGCAGGTCTGGGTACATCTGCCAGCAATAACATTCAGTCAAATGGTATAGTCTTCTCCAGTATAGCACATACTTCCTTAAGAGCCAGCACAAAGGCAATACACTCCACCAACATTTTTCCCTGAGCTTTCAAATTAATTTCCCTGCTTTACAAAAGTAGAATGATGTTCATTTCTTATATTTCCTTCCTGTAGGAATTGATCACTGCATCCACTTCAAAATATAGGCATATCTCACAGATGCTGAGGGTTTGGTTCAGACTACCACAAAAAAGTGAATATTGCAATAAAGCCAGTTACACAAATTGTTTTGGTTTCCCAGTATGTTTACACTATACTGAAGTCTATTAAGTGTGCAAGAGCACTATAAAAACAATGTACTTTAAAAACAATGTACATACCTTATCTACTGAATAGCACAGGGAGCTATATCAGTATCTTATGATAACTTATAATGGTAAAGAATCTGAAAAATAATTGAACCCCTTTGCCGTATACTTGAAACTAACACATCAATGCAAATCAACTATAAAAGTGAATGTGTCAATCGCTCAGTCTTGTCCAACTCTGTGACCCCATGGACAGTAGCCTACCAAGCTCCTCTGTCCATGGAACTCTCCAGATAAGAATATTGGAGTGGATTTATATTCTTTTATCCAGGGTATCTTTCCTACCCAAGGATTGAACCTGGATCTTCCACATTGCAGGCAGATTCTTTACCATCTGAGCCACCAGGGAAGCCTAAATTAACTATATTTCAATTTAAAAATAAATAAAATTTTAAAAAGAACTAAAAAGGCAATGTACATATCTTAATTCAAAGACAGCTTATTGCTAAAAAGCATGTTAACCATCATTTCATAACATGGAGCTGGCAATCTTCAATCTGTAAAAACTGCAGTATTTGCAGATCACAATAAAGTCAAGCACAATAAAATGAGGGATGCCTCTGTTCAGAATCTCTTTAAGAATGTTTTTTTTAAATATGATCTTTATCAATAGCCTGCTTATCTGCCTGCAGCTCTCTGCTATTTCTCACTGTTACCTGCAATACTCTGAAGTCATAGTTCCATATCTCTTCAGCAGAGCTCCCCACTGCCTTGCCTGGCTTGAGAGAAGCCCTACTCTTTTTTAAATTTCCATTCTCCCTCAGCAGAAAAGGAAATGTGCACCAGACCCTTTTTGAAACACACTGGGGAATAAATATGCATGAATAAGTGCAAGAAGAGAACCACAGGAGAAGATTCATTTTTTAAAATCTTGAATCAGCTGCTCTACAGAGTGAGGATTTCTAGATCCAAGCAAGATTTCAAAAGTCTTTTCTATTAAGCTCAGCAATTTTTAGAAGCCAGCCGTGTCGTATCATGTTTTTTCTAGGTATTGAATATAATATTCTTTCCTCTTTCAAAGATCTTCCTGCAGGCAGCAGCCTGAGTGGGAGGACCAGTGTGAGAGGTGGGGAGAAGCCCACACACCAGGTGCCAGACGTGGCCTCTCCCCGAGTTGGGGCTGGTCTGTTTTGAGTCACTGGGCAACTTCATGTCACCACCTCCACACCCACCACAAGCTCACCCCTGCCTTCACATGGTCTGTCTTCAAGGAACTTGTTGGAGGTGTTAAAGCAAAGGGATGATATGAATCTGAGTCAATAGCTGAACATTTCCCCTCAACTGATAACAATTCTATGAAAGAAAAAGAAAAAGATAGCATAGCTAAATACATGCAGCAGTCTGATAATGATTTAATAACTTTACATGGACATGATGGAATATTACACAGAAATTAAAATTATAATAGAAAGTCTATAAAATATGAAGAAGACTTCATAGTATAAATTTAATATACATTTCAAAATAATATTCAAATTGATTGCAATTGAATAGATATGTGTATGCATGAGGAAAAATAATATGGAAAAATAGAAATAGTTGAGCAAAGTAAGAAGATTGGGAAGAAGGCAGGCCTCTTTTCATGCCTAGCACAGCCATGGCCCAGGGTCCCAAGAAGCACCTGAAGCACGTAGCATCTCCAAAACATTGGATGCTGGATAAACTGACTGGTGTGTTTGCCCCTTGTTCATCTACCAGTCCTCATAAGCTAAGGGAATGTCTCCCCCTAATCACTTTCCTAAGGAGAAGACTTAACTATGCCCTAACAGGAGATGAAATAAAGATTTGCATGCAGCATTTCATTAAGATCAGTGGCAAAGTCCGCACCAATATAACCTACCCTTGGTCTCATCATTTCATGGCAAATAGATGGGGAAACAGTGGAAACAGTGTCAGACTTTATTTTGGGGGGCTCCAAAATCACTGCAGATGGTGAGTGCAGCCATTAAATTAATAGATGCTTACTCCTTGGAAGGAAAGTTATGACCAACCTAGATAGTATATTGAAAAGCAGAGACATTTACTTTGCCAGCAAAGGTCCGTCTAGTCAAGGCTATGGTTTTTCCAGTGATCATGTATGGATGTGAGAGTTGGACAGTGAAGAAATCTGACAGTTGAAGAACTGATGCTTTTGAACTGTGGTGTTGGAGAAGACTCTTGAGAGTCCCTTGGACTGCAAGGAGATCCAACCAGTCCATCCTAAAGGAGATCAGTCCTGGGTGCTCATTGGAAGGACTGATGTTGAAGCTGAAATTCCAATCCTTTGGCCACCTCATGCAAAGAGTTGACTCATTGGAAAAGACTCTGATGCTGGGAAGGATTGGAGGCAGGAGGAGAAGGGGACAACAGAGGATGAGATGGCTGGATGGCATCACTGACTTGATGGACATGGGTTTGGGTAGACTCCGGGAGTTGGTGATGGGCAGGGAAGCCTGGTGTGCTGCGATTCATGGGGTCGCAATGAGTTGGACGCAACTGAGCAACCGAATTGAACTGAACTGAACTGGTTTATGGATGTCATCAGCATTGATAAGACTGAAGAGAATTTTCATTTGATCTATGACACCAAGGATCGCTTTGCTGTTCATTGTACTGGGAGAGTCAATGCCTAGGCAGGTTGATGAGAAGTCCAGTGGTCCCCAAGGAGAGAGGTGTCTGGAATTCTCAAGGAGGAAAAAAGAACAATTTTTTTTTTTCCCTCTATACTCCTTAGGATTATATACCAATAATGTATCTTGCTTGAGGACAGTCTCTGGAAAAAACCTTCTGGCTAATCCTGTTATTTTAAAATGTAAATTATGGGAGTGGGTCTAGTGAGGTCTTTACAACCTCCAGACATTCTTCTGATTCACTGTAATAAATAAGTAAAAAGTGTATAACTCCATTGCTAACACTAGTGAGAGGGCACTCTTTCTGCCTCCTTCTGATGTGTATGTCGAAGCTTTCTCTATCCCTTTTATACTTTAATAAAACTCTATTGCACAAAAGCTCTGAGTGATCAGGCCTCGTCTCTGGCCCCAGATTGAATTCTCCTCTGAAGGCCAAGAATCCTGGCGTCTTTCATGGTTCAGCAACAACCTTTCAGTATTATACCTGAGGAGGCCAAGTATAAATTGTGCAAAGTAAGAAAGATCTTTGTGGGGACAAAAGGAATCCCTTATCTGGTGACCCATGATGATTGCACCATCCATTACCCCAATCCCCTCATCAAGGTGAACGACACAATTCTGATTGACTTGGAGACTGGCAAGATTACTGATTTCATCAAATTTGACACTGGTAACCTGTGCATGGTGACTGGAGGCACTAATCTGGGAGGAATTGGTGTGATTACCAACCAGGAGAGACATCCAGGTTCTTTTGATGTAGTTCATATGAAAGATGCGAACCACAACAGCTTTGCCACATGGCTCTCGAACATTTTCATTATTGGCAAAGGCAACAAATTGTGGATCTCTCTTCCCTGTGGAAAAGGTATTTACCTTACCATTGCCAAGGAGAGACAAGAGACTGGCAGCCAAACAGAGCAGTGGATAAAATGATCTCTATGTGATGTGATTGGAAAAGTCTTTGTACTTAATTAAAGATAATACCAAGTGATTAATTTAAAAAAGTGAGAAGATTGAAAGCAATATTTGTAATTTTACTAAACTTTCTCTAATCGTGTTGTATTTTCTTTGCCACTTCAGAAGCGCTTCTTACAGAAAGAAACTTACACTACCCATAAAGACAAGAGATGGCAAAGATCTTTGGGGTTAAATTTAAGTTATCATTTTAAAAGTTATTTTGTATAACTCTTAGAGAGTTAACCAGCCTGGGTGGGGTGGGAGATGGCTCTGCCCTAGTGGGATACACCATAAACATCACTTAGAACTGCCTAAAACAGATACCTCCTCTATATACTCAGAGTTACTTGACTTCATCTCTCAATAAAAATGAAGGTTGAGGGGCTTCCCTGGTGGTTCAGTGGCAAAGAATCTACCTGCCTATTCAGGGCCTCAGGTTCAATCCCTGATCCAGAAAGATCCCACATGCCTCAGACCAACTAGGCCCATGCACCACAGCTATTAGCTGTGCTCTAGAACTAATGAAGCCCATGTACCCTAGAGCTGTGCTTGGTAACAAGAGAAGCCACTGCTGGTCGCAACTACAGAAAAGCCCGCACAGTAACAAACACCCAGCAGAGCCAAAAAATATATATATATTTTTTAATGAAGGTTGAATAGCTACTTTGCCCCTGGATCCTCATACTGTTTCTGAAAATTCAGTCACCCCATCTTCCTAATGTTGTCACCTTCCCTTCCTGGGCTAGTTCTGCACGTGTTTAACAGACTCTTCTTCCCTTCCAGAAGGGCACAAAAAAAGAGTGACCCCTGTTTGACACATCACCAAGACAGAGCCGAGAGCCACATGCAGGGCAAGAGGACTGAGATCAGGCATCTCTTGGGTTTAAGGGTTGGGAGCATCTACTGTGGCTCTGAGATGCCTTCTTCTCCCCAAAGCACATGCAAAAGCTATGATTTTAAATAGGCAATAAATAGCCAGGCTTAGTTGGTTTAGGGGTAAAGAATCTACCTGCCAATACAGGAGATATGGGTTTGATCCCTGGGTCGGGAAGATCCCCTAGAGCAGGCAATGGCCACTCACTCCAGTATTCTTGTCTGGAAAATCCCAAGGACAGAGAAGCCTGGAGGGCTATAGTCCATGGGATCATGAAAGAGTAGGACATGACTGAACAACTAAACAACCACCAGGCTTAGTTAAACATGAAGGGTGCGGTGTCCAGAGGGAAAAATAGATACAAATCCTGGAGCCCAGGAGAGGAGTATGGAAGGGAGAAGGAAATTCTTCCCAGCTTAGCCTCAGTGCTGCTGGGATGACAGGTAATGAAGTGATTGCATACATGTGAGCCTCACATAGAAGAGGAGATATTACTCTCAGGCCTAAGCACTGAGGAGCTCTGATGGAAGGAGGGCAGTCAATCTCCTGACAGATCTCATGGCCAGGACACTGAATAATATCCTAGCAGTGCTTCTTTTTTTAAACCCACTACTTGCAAAATACCAGGCACTTGACAAGTATCCTCACCTTCTAATCTCATAATAACTCTGCAGATTAAGTATTATTTTCCCCCACTCTATGGATGAGGAGGCAAAAGTTCAGCAAGCTTTAAAAATTATACCAAGATGCTCACCATAGCAACAGAGTTTCAAACTAGGTCTGCCCTGCTCCCAGTATGGGGGTGCCTTTTGCACTCCCCCACACTGTTTCACAAGATCCAGCAAAAGAAGAATTAGGGGTAGAAGAAGAGTTTCGTCGTCGGGGTAGAAGAAGAGTTTCGTCCTTCGGAGTGCCCAGGAGTTTTCTCAGAGTTCCTTAACCAAAAGCATGTTGCCCTGGTTTGTGCTCAATCTCCTCTCTTTCCAGTCTTCCCAGTCACCTTCACTGTATCTTTTGAGTTTGGAGGACATTTGCATAGCTTTTAATAAATAAGATTTTCTTTTTTTTTTTTTACAATAAGCATACTAAGTTTGATATTCAAGAAAAAATTAATAAAGCTATGTTTAAAAATCAGGAAACAAGGACTTCCCTGGTGGCACAGTGGATAGAAATTCACTTGCCAATGCAGAGAACACAGGTTCAATCCCTGGACCAGGAAGATTCCACATGCCAGGGAGCAACTAAGCCCCATGCGCCACTACTACTGAAACCCACATGCCCAGCGCCCATGCTCTGCAACAAGAGAAGCCACCACAATGAGAAGCCTGCACACCACAATGAAGAGTAGTCCTAGAGAAAGCCCAGGCAAAGCAATGAAGACCCAGTACAGCCCAAAATAAATAAATAAATATTTTTTAAAAGATTAAAAATCCAGAAACAAAGGAGACAATGAGGAAAAACATTATGGTGAATTACTCAATGTAGAGCTCAATATTCAATTTGGCTTTTACCTATCTTAGCATAGCTCACAATTTCTCCATCCATTATCATCATGACTGTCTGTTGTTCAGTCACTAAGTTGTGTCCAACTATGTGACCCCATGGACTGCAGCTCACCAGGCTTCCCTGTTCTTCACCATCTCCCAGAGCTTACTCAAACTCACATCCATTGAGTTGGTGATGTCATCCGACCATCTCGTCCTCTGTCTTCCCCTTCTCCTTCTGCCTTCAATCTTTCCCAGTATCAGGGTCTTTTCTAATGAGTTGGCTCTTCATATCAGGTGGCCAAAATGTTGGAGCTTCAGCTTCAGCACCAGTCTTTCCAATGAATGTTCAGGGTTGATTTCCTTTAGGTTGTTTTTTCAGGACCTAATTGTGATAAACATGGAAGAGTTTAGGTCATCCTACCAAGGCTTGGACTTCAGTGACCAAGGAACTGTAATTAGGTAGATGCTTTATTCACCCAACAGTCCACCCCTAAGAGATGGCTTTTCCCAGCCTTTACCCTCTTCAAGATCTTTGGCTCCCCTGATCTGAGCTACAAGCACATACACAGTATACATCACTTCAGAATGGCTCTTCCAGGTCAGTGAACTAGGCCTGGGCTGCAAAACCTGCCTATCCTCCAGGGTAGAAGGAGCCCAGTCCCAGCAAGTTGTCCTGAAGCGGCAGCTGCAAAATGGTGATGGTCTGATCCCATTTGTAATTGACCCACAATGTGATCCGAGGCTACTCAGCCACCCGGGCTCCAGGAGTCTGGAGGGGACACCCAGTCCATCCAGCTAGGTCCTGCCCAAGCAAGGAAGTCCAATTTCTTTAACTCTATGTTCAAGGGAGATATGCACCAAAGGGTGGATTACGACTTGGTACTAGGCAGACGCCTTGTTCTCCCAAGAACCCACACCTTTGACCTGACAACTCTGAACCCCTGCCCTGGGCCACATCCCTGACTACACTGAACTTTGCTGAACACACATGTGCTACATGCACTCTTTCTGCAGGTCTTCTGCAGCCAGGACTCTCCAGAACTGTTTGCTTGGCCCCAATCCTCCCATTGCCTCCAGGACGGAGGGAGAAAACACCCCCAAATCACTCTGAAGCAGCGGCTGGGAATGGACAACAGATAGTCTCCATTAGGATCTGCTGCCTTAAAGGGATCCAGGTCTCTCCAAGGACCCAACAGGGCTCCCAGTTTTCTATCATGGGAAGATAACATGGCTAGCTAGCTAAGCAGTCAGTTTCCTTTCAGCTCTGCCTTAAGTGAGAACACCCTCTAGTGATTAAGTCAGGGCTTGGAATAAGGTAGAAACTCAGTGGCTCTAAGAATCAGATACCATGACCAAGACTCTCTCTGGAACCTTGCCCTGTCTCAGATCCCTGGTTCCCTAGAATGCTGCAGGCACATATACAATACCAACCCCTTCAGGGGGCCTTGAGCCCCGAGTTCCTTAGGTGTGTGGATCCGGGGCACAGCCCCAAGAACCTGCACAGCCTATGTTGTCGAGGAAGCCCAACCCCCTGAGCTCCCCAAAACCACATGGAAATGACCGTTCAAATGGGCAACAGTCAGTCGCCATTGGTACAGGCTACCTGATGGAGATGCAGGGTTTCCAAATGACCTTTACTGAGGGATACTCACACCTACTCTGGCAAGACAGTGCAGTTTCCTACAATTCTGCCTTAAGGGGAAACATGTATATGAAGTTGTTAGGGCTTGGGATGGGCTTCTCTGGGAGTTCAACAGGTAAAGAATCCGCCTGCAATGCATGAGACCCCAGTTTGATTCCTGAGTTGGACAGATTCCTTGGAGAAGGGATAGCCTACCCACTCTAGTATTCTTGGGCTTCCCTGCTGACTTAGATGGTAAAGAATCTGCCTGCAGTGCAGGAGACCTGGGTTGGATCCCTGGGTTGGGAAGATCCCCTGAAGGAGGGCATGGCAATCTACTCCAGTATTCTTGCCTGGAGAATCCCCATGGACAGAAGAGCCTGGCAGGCTACAGTTCATGGAGTCAAAAAGAGTTGGACACAACTGAGCTACTAAGCATAGCACAGCACAGGGTTTAGAATTAAGCAGATGCCTCTCTCCCACAATAGCTAGCTCCTGAAACAAGTCCTCTTCAGAATCCCATCCTGTTCCAGATCCCTGGATCCCCTGAGCTCTGCTTGCCTATGAATGCACAGTACCACCCCTTTATCAGGCATTGGGCAACATGAGACCTCCAAGTCTTGGAGCTAAGGTTGACCCCCACCTCCTGCAAATCATCCAGGAAGGAGGGAGCCCACCCCCAGATATTGCTCTAAGAAGGCAGCAGCAAGTGGGTGACTGTCACTCCTGTTAAGTAACAAAAGTTCAACAGAGGAAATTTAAAATATCTGATTGGCTTTATTGAATCAGGATCATCCCACCTTGAAGACCATAAAGAAGGCTGAGTGCCAAAGACTTGATGCTTTTGAACTGTGGTGCTAGAGAAGACTCTTGAGAGTCCCTTGGACTGCAAGGAGATCCACCCAGTCCATCCTAAAGGAAATCCACCCTGAATATTCATTGGAAGGATTGGTGCTGAATCATCAACACTTGGGCCACCTGATGTGAAGGGCTGACTCATTGGAAAAGACCCTGAGGCTGGGAAAAATTGAAGACAAAAGAAGGGGGCTGCAGAAGCTGAGATGGTTAGATAGTGTCACCAATTCAATGGACATGAATTTGAGCAAACTCTGGATGGTAATGGAGGACAGATGAGCCTGGTGGGCTGCAGTCCATGGGGCTGCACAGAATCAGACATGACTTAATGACTGAAGAACAACAACAACATCCCATCTAGCAAGTAGGGAAGAGCTGCCAGGAATTTTACAATAAGAAGATGTATGTAAGTGGGAGAGGGGAGGGTAATCTTCTTTTCAGAATGGAAAAGGCCTATATGCCGAATTACCTCATTGATGCTGACCAGAAAATTCCAGACTGACAGGTTCAGACTACATTTATGGGGAAAAGTTGAAATTGCAACTAGGTTAGGTCTTAAGCTTTGGTGTAGTGATATGAGCTTAGCACCAGTGACTCCATTTTGAGGCTGTTACCTCTTTTTCAGCAGTTCCCATTTGGACTTGTTTTCTGATGGAGTCCCAGGCTTCTCTAGCAACCAGGACTCCTACATGCCTCTTACAGAGGGACGCCCTGGCCATTGTCCCTGGTCCCATTTTAGGGCAGTCCAGTTTTTTCCTGCTCTGGCTGCGGTGGGCATATGCCCAATGGGGTAAGTTAGGGCTTTGCCTTAGGTAGATACCTTGTTTCCCCAAGAGCCTGCTCCTGTGACCCGACCACTCCTGCCCGTCCCTTGCCCTCTTTCCTATCCTTGGCTCCTTTGAAGTGTGCTGTGCATCTGCAGAATAGCCACCCCTTAGGCTAGGCAGGCCTTGGGCAGCTGGGGCTGTCAAGGTCTGTGGAGCTAGGGTGCACCCCAATCATTTGCAGAGCCCCTCATACATAGGTCTGAGGTGGCAGCTGCCAAGGGACCAATGTCAGTTCCCACTAGGACTAGCTGCCAGTTGGAATCCTGGGCTTCTCCACCAACCAGGGCTCCCGAGTGCCTCTTACTGATGAATACCCCTTTGCCTGCCAGTCCCTAACCTAGGAAGGCAGTGCAGTGTCCTATAGCTCTGCCTTCATGGGAATAGGTACACTTAAGTAGATGGTTTTCTCCTCCCAAGAGGCAGGTCCTGTGCCTGGTTTCTGCAGATCCTATCCCATTCCCAATTCTCAGCTCCCCTGAACTGCTGCACTTGGGAGCAGTATACATCTCTCAGAAAACCCTGGGCAAGATCAGATGTCTCACCGCCTGTAAACTTACAGCTCTCACCTGCACTGAAATGCAGGGTTACTTAGATGATGGCAAAAGGGAAAAGGAAGAGGTTCTGAGAGCTACCCACCTTGCTCTGAGTCTAGCTTTCTCTCCCTGGCCTTTTGAAGTCTGCATGCCATCTTTAGAGCCCCGTGAACAGCTTTCAAACAAGTGACCTGGTCTTCACCAAGAAGATGGCTTCTGAAGGAGGAATAGCCTCAGCTGAAACTGGCTGACTTTTTAAAGGACTTTATGCTAAGTCACTTCAGTTGCATCTGACTCTTTGCGACCCCATGGACTATAGCTGCCAGGCTTCTCTGTCCATGGGATTATCCAGGCAAGAATACTGGAGTGGGTTGCCATGCTCTCTTCTAGGGGATCTTCCCCACTCAGGGATCAAACCCACTCTTCTAATGTCTCCTGCATAGGTAGGCAGATTCTTTACCACTAGCACCACCTGGGAAGCCCCAAAGGACTTTGAGAGCACTCTAAAACTTTACTGTTGAAGCAGCAGCATATGCAGATGGGGGTGGGAAGCAGGGATGATGGGGTGGGTTCACTGAATTCTAAGCCCCATTTGGTCTTTCGGAGACAGAACTCAGGTGTTCTGAACCCTAGTGGAATACTCTTGTCTTCGGAGTGCTTCCTCCTCTCCCCACCATTTGTCCTTTTTCTTCCCAGGAATGCAGCTTGCAGCAAGGAGATGGTCTGAATCAGCTACTTTCTGAGGGCTCAGCTTTAAACGTAGATGGATTCTTCCTCCTGCTCTAATCCTTATCAGCTAGAGAGCCCCATCTTTACACCTGCCTGGGGTCCATATATCATCTACAAGACACTAATACTGCACACCCTGCAAGCATAGATCGGAAGCTGGAGGTCCCTAAAGCCTGGGAAACGACTCCCTCTAAAGCCAACACTGCGTGGTATTCTCATAGGTGTTTCAAATCGATGGTTTGGTTTAGTGGTTTTAGTTTCTCTCTTTTGATTGTTTGCCTATCCTGTTATTAAAGGCAGCTTTCATCTTGATGACATTTCAGTTATCGCCATGGCTCTCTTTAAAGTTGATAACGTTTTGCATGGGTAGCTCTTTCTCTAAACGGAAAATCTGCAATAACATTTCTTTTTTCAAGTTCTGCAGTCAGCCAGAAGACAGCCAGGACGCAGTGAGGAACGGTCGGTGAAATGGCGCTTTGCTGCCACCTAGTGTCGGCAGGCGAGATTGACGTGGAAAGAAGCCGGGGCAGCTAGTGGATGCGGGGGTGTCTCTTTGAACATTCACCTTTGGTGGTCTATAGATAAAGATATTCGGACTCTGGGCCAATCCTACAAGGCGGTGGGGGTGAGGGGCTGTGCAGAATTTGAGGTCACACGGTTGTCTCTGAACTGTTCAGCTCCTTGATTTAAGGAGGCTGACTTATACACACCCACAGATTGAAAATGAAGCTTGCACCTTTCCTCCCATGCCAACACTAGGGCAAATCTGATCATTTCCCCTTCCCCCTGAATCCTATATCCCTTCTTCCATGTCCTTCCCTGGTGAATAAACGGAAAGAAGGAAGAGGAAGAGTCAGAGAAACAGAAGCAGTGATTTTCTCTGATCATCTCCAACCTCTACAGAGAACGCTTGGAACTAAAATCAAGACTTTTGAGGAAGAGATAGTGACCTTGAATCTATGAACGGAAGCCTTCAGGAGATGCAAACTATCACAGTGATATGCATGGCTTCCCACCAGGAAGGACTGGAGTTATTGTTTTAGTTGCTCAGTTGTGTCCAACTCTTGCAACCCTATGGACTGGCCTCCTCTGTCCATGGGGTTTCCCAGGGAAGAATACTGGAGTGGGTATCTGGGGTTGCCATTTCCTTCTCCAGGGGAACTTCCCAAGCCAGGGATCGAACCTGCATCTCCTGCATTGCAGGCGGATTCTTTATCTCTGAGCCACCAGGAAAGTCCAAGGGCTGGAGAGGACCCTGCAAATCAACTAGAAACAAACATTCAGGAACTCAGGAAAAATAGTTTCAAGCTAGTTTAATCTGTCTGATGATTGGTTTGGTTCATTTGCAAGTTCAGAACCCCAGTAGCAGTGCCTGATATGTATTATGTATGCCCTAAATTGGGAATACTCACAAACTATTTCTTCAAACCTTCAATAACAATGCTGTCTGTGAACCTTAGCTAATAAGAAGGTTCAGATACTGGAAGGTTTAATTCAATTTTCCAGTTAACTAAGAATTAATGAAGAAATGGCTTCTCTTGGGTTTCTTGGGTGGCTCAGTGAGATGTGAGTTTCTCAGATGGCAATGCAGGAGATGTGGGTTTGAACTCTGGATCAGGAAGATCCCCTAGAGGAAGAAATGGCAACCCACTCCAGTATTCTTGCCTGGAAAATTCAGAGGAGCCTGGCTGGTGGGCTACAATCCCTGGGGTGGCACAGAACTGAACATTCACTCACTTGCCTCTCTTATCCAAGAAAGTGGTTGCTGGTGGTGGTAACTCTCACACATCTGTGCCCTCTTCAATATTTCTGTTGACATATACAGAGACAATTCTGAGACACGAGTGGGAAGGATTAATGATGCATTATACAGCAGAATTCAATCCAAAAATAATTTAACATGCTAGAATTCAACAGATGCTTTTATAAGAGATAAAACTAAAGTCCTAAATAGATTTTAGTAAGCTGACCACACAGATACAGGATGCACAAATTTGACTTAATAGCAGCTGATGTGGAGAAACCCAGGCATTTCAGTTACCTGGTATAGCTGCCCCCAAATGCCAAAAGAGTCTCAGGCAGCCCTGATAGAGAGGGATGTCCAAGGTAAACACAATCAGACACTAAGGGACAAGTTTTTGCTTTTGTATTTATTTTAATTGGAGGCTAATTACTTTACAATATTGTGGTGGTTTTTGCCATACATTCACAGGAATCAGCAGGGTTTTAGTCATATATTATTGCAATAGAGAAAAGAGTCCAGTGTGAATTTACTCCACTTTTACTTGCACAAAGGTGACTGGGTGTTTTAAAGGGAGAATGTGGGAATAGGGAGGGAGAGGGTGAGGGTGAGCAGGGGCTCAGTAGTCGGGGAAGTGAAAAATTAAAAAAAGAAAAAAAAAAACAGGAAGGGGGTTGGTTGATCCTTGTGATACTCATCCAGATTTGCTAATTGGCACTTACCTCCCACAGAGACTGGAAATGAAAGCTGTATCTTCAGGTGTTGGCTGGAACAGTCAGTTCTTTGGCAGCCTTAAGTTTTCCTAGGCAGGTACTTTCAGTGGGGCTAGTGTCATCCTAGGGCTATGTCCTAGAGCTGTTAGAAATCATATCGGTGCTTTGTTCACTGATATCTTCATAGGCCAAATTTAAGGCCTTGTTGAGAAAGGGCTCAGGGGAGCCTAGCTAGAGTTTGGTCAAAGAGAGACTTTTTGTCAGAGGTAGAGTGTTGGAATGGGGAAGATTGTAGTTCTGGTGATTACTGAAAAAGTAAGATCATGCTTGTGGCTTCCCTGGAAGCTCACCTGGTAAAGATTCCACCTGCAATGCAGGAGACCCCAGTTTGATTCCTGGGTTGGTAAGATCCCCTGGAGAAGGGCTAGGCTACCCACTCCAGTATTCTTGGGCTTCCCTGGTGGTTCAGTTGGTAAAGAATCCACCTGCAATGCGGGAGACCTGGGTTGGATCCCTGGGCTGAGAAGATTCCCTGGAGAAGGGCATGGCAACCCACTCCAGTATTCTTGCCTGGACTGTAGGCGGCCAGGCTCCTCTGTCCATGGGATTGAAAAGAGTCGGACATGACTGAGTGACTAAGCACAGCAGAGGATCATGCCTGCAACGCTGCATTCCATTCTCTGCCAGGCCATAGCACAAAAAAACAAAGGGAACCAGGACAATGACGGTTCTGGAAATCACATCAAATAGGAAAATCTGAAGCTGCGAGGATGTTTAGAATGGAAGACTCAGGGGGAAACTGAAGAGCTATAGGGAAGGGGGAATGGAATTAAGAGCTTTGCGACACAATTGTTTAAAACAATCAGGTAAACTGCATTGCAAGAAAATGCAGGGTCTCACTGAAACCACAGATAATCATCAGTTAAATCCATTACATCTATAACCTGCTTTCACTGACCAAGGTTGTTTTAATGTTGCTACAAAAACCTTGCATGTCCTCCAAGCAGCACTGCAGCCAAAACAAGAGGATGTGAGCCAGGGGTTTTCCAAGAGCTTGGAGGCAGCTGTGTCTAGTTTGAGCTGAGCCAAGGAAAGCTGGATAGGCCCACTGACCCTAAAACTCACCCTGCACAAGTGTCTGATGAATGTCCTCTGGATGTCAGAGGGTCAAATACTCTACCCTCCACTCACGCTAAATGCCTCCACTTATAATGTACCTCCCATGAAGAAGCATATAACTCAGGTATGCCTGCACAGAATACCACCTGACTCACCTTTTCCCTACCTCTAGTCATCTTTCTCCATGCTTAAGACCACTTTGCTTCCTTTATCCCATAAAGATTGCAAGCCCTTCACTTTTGGGGAGGCAGGTCTGAGACTTGTTCTTATCACCTCGTTTGGCTGCCCTATGGACAGACTATTTCCCTGCTGCAAACCTTGCTGCGTCAGTATTTGGTTTGCAGTGCACTGGGCAAATGGACCTAGGTCAGCAAAACCACCATATAGTTCAGAGTCTAATGGCCATGAAAGATGTCAAAGAAATAATTCCTGTCTTGGATAGGATTTGCACACACACACACACACACACACACACACACACACACACACACACACTAAAGTCTCTTCCTGACCCAACTACTTAACCAGTTGTGTGACCTTAAGAAAATTTCTTAACATTTCTGAACCTCAGTCTCCTTAACCACAAGTAATGGTGCCCATGTCATAGAAGGATGGTAAGAACTAAAGCAGGTAACAAATGTACAACATCTAGTGCTTGGTACATTAGCCAGTGTTCAACAGATGTTAGCTCTGAGAGTTAATGATCTGAATTTCCCTATTAATTATGAGAAGAAAATATAACACAATGGGACAGAACATAGACTCATGAGCCAGATTCCCTGGATATCAAGCTCAATTCTACCATTTAAACAATTTAATTCTGGTTCTCCATTTCCTCATCTGTAAAATAGGCATCATAACAGTCCTTACTTCATGGATTTGTTGTAAGCATAAATAAGTGAATATATGCAAAGTGCTTAGAAGAATACCTAGTGTGTGTGAGGTCTATATAAAGTAGTTTGAAACACTGGATTAGTTCAGAACTTTTGGTAACAAGTACAGTCATTCCCTTGCTCCCTGGGGGATTTGTTCCAGGACACACCCATGCATGAAGGTACCGAAATCCAGCTCAGTGGTAAAGAACCTGCCTGCGATGCAGAAGGCACAGGAGACGCAAGTTCAATCCCTAGGCTGGGAAGATCCCCTGGAGAAGGAAATGGCAACCCATTCCAGTATTCCTGCCTGGAGAATCCCATGGACAGAGGAGCCTGGCGGCCTATAGTCCATGAGGTCACACAGAGTCGGGCACAACTGAAGCGACTGAGCACACAGGCTTCACTGTTTTGGCATTTAGTGCTAGCTAAACAGTAGAGAATCCACCTACAAGGAAGGAGACACAGGAGATGTGGGTTCGATCCCTGGTTAGGGAAGATCCCCTGGAGGAGGAAATGGCAACCCACTCTGGTATTCTTGCCTGGAGAATCCCATGGACAGAGAAGCCTGGTGGGCTACATTCCATAGGACCACACAGAGTCGGACTTGACTGAAGAGACTTAGTATGCATACACACACAGGATCCTTAACAAAGACAAATATCTATACAATATAATAAAGAAAATTAGAGACATTTTAAATTAACCAGTTTTTGAAAGATCAGAAATAGGGGGGCTTTCCTGGTGGTAAAGTGGTTAAGAATCCACCTGCCAATGCAGGGAACATGGGTCTGATCCCTTGTCTGGGAATATCCCATATGCTGCAGAGCAACTGAGCCCATGAGCCACAACTGCTGAGTTCAAGCTTTAGGACCCTTGAACTGCAACTACTGAAGCCCTTGTGCCTAGAGCCTGTGCTCCACAACAAGAGAAGCCACTGCAATGAGAAGTCCACTGAAACGAAGAATAGCCACCCCCCGAAATGAAGAGTAGCTACCCACCACCACAACTAGAGAAATCCCTCATGCTGCAACAAAGACGCAGCCAACCAGAAAAGAATAAATTAAAAACAGAAATAGGGGTCATACACAATATAGGAGAGGAGGCTAAAGAGAGAAAGAATGATTAGGCTATCAGAGAAAGCTCAATGGAGAAGATGTATTTTGTGGTGGACATTAAAAAGGTAGAGTTTGAATAGGAAAAGATGAAAGGAGATAGTTTCACATGAAAAGAACAGTAAGAGCTGAAACTCAGATGTGAAAAGGATAATAGAGGACTGGTTGGAGCATACATTTTATACATACATACAAAAGAATAGTGGGAGATTAGACTGAAATAGTATATTGACTCAATTTTGAAATGTTTGAAATGATGGGCTAAGGAATTTAACCTTTACATTTACGTTGCCAAGAGGGAGTCCTTGAAGGTTTTGGAGCAGAGAGGTGACATATTCAGATAGAACTTTAAGAAGATGTGCTGACAGTACTTGCAGGGTGGTCTGGAAGGCAGAGAGGAAAATCCATAGTCACAATTAAACACGGTCACCAGTGTCCGATTAAGAGCAGTGTTGAGGACAATTCTCCACAGGTTTCCCTCATCTTTGTTTTTGAGATAATGTGGAAATGTGCTATCAGTTCCAAAGCACAATACAAATACCAGGTCTTAGTCTTATTACTAGTAACATCATCAAATGAAAAGGAAGGGATGAAATGCCAATAAGCCAATGTCTGCTGCTTAACCAAGCAATCCATACAAAGAGTCGGATAGGAGGGGAGGGGGCAAAAGGTTAAACTAATGACTAAGGTGAAGTTTGGGAATTAATTTTTAAAACTCTCCCATTATTCCCATTAGCATGGAGAATTCAGAGTCATCCACATTGGGACCAACAGAAAACATCTTATGAAGAGTTAAAGAGCTACACAGAAAGAAATATACAGAGAATTATTGAAAAGAAGACTTTATCATAAATTATGGTGAATGTGTCTTTGATGATCATACAATTTTACTTCAAATACATCTTCTACGTTGCCTACCATGCTTAACTTCATTTATCCTCCATTCTTCACTTTTTGGTGGCTCAGTGGTAAAGAATCTGCCTGCGATGCAGAAGACACAGGAGACGTTGTGGGTTCAGTTTCTGGGTTGGGAAGATCCTTTCGAGAAGGAAATGGCAACCCACCCTAGTATTCTTGCCTGGAGAATCCCATGGACAGAGGAGCCTGGCAGGCCACAGTCTATGGGGTTACACAGAGTCAGATACGAATGAAGCGACTGAGCATTCACACTTCACATTTTTGCATTTAGTGTTGGCTCAGCAGTCAATAATCGACCTGCAAGGAAGGGGACACAGGAGATGTGGGTTTGATCCCTGGGTTGGGAAGATCTCCTGGAGAAGGGAATGGCAACCCACTCCAGTATTCTTACCTGGAGAATCCCATGAACAGAGGAGCCTAGGGGGCTACATTCCATTGGGTCACAAAGAGTCAGACAGGAATGAGGGACCAACACTTTCACTTGCACTACATGGAAAGTTATGGCCATCCTGGATAGCATATTGAAAAGCAGAGAAATTACTTTGCCAACAAAGGTCCGTCTAGTCAAGGCTATGGTTTTTCCAGTAGTCATGTATGGATGTGAGAGTTAGACAGTGAAAAAGGCTGAGCACCAAAGAATTGATGCTTTTGAACTGTGGTGTTGGGGAAGACTCTTGAGAGTCCCTTGGACTGCAAGGAGATCCAACAAGTCCATCCTAAAGGAGATCAGTCCTTGGTGTTCACTGGAAGGACTGATGTTGAAGCTGAAACTCCAGTACTTTGGCCACCTCATGTGAAGAGTTGATTCATTGGAAAAGACCCTGATGCTGGGAAGGATTGGGGGCAGGAGAAGAAGGGGACGACAGAGGAGGAGATGGCTGGATGGCATCACTGCCTCAATGGACATGGGTTTGAGTGGACTCCGGGAGTTGGTGATGGACAGGGAGGCCTGGCGTGCTGCAGTCCGTGGGGTTGCAAAGAGTCAGACACGACTGAGTGACTGAACTGAACTTGCACTGTAACATCTACATACACATCATCATCATCCAGAGTCCATGGTTCACATTAGGGCTCACCCTTGGTTTTGTGCATCCTAGAGGTCTGGACAAGCCTATGACATAATGGTATCACACAAGTATTTTCACAGCCCTAAAACCCCTCTGTGCTCCACCTGGTCATCCCCTCTCTCCCCGGTCCCTGGCAGCTGCTACTCTTCTTATTGCAAGATGGCTTTTTCTGGTTCTCTTCAGGAAGCTGGCTCTCAGAAATAAACTAAGATTTGTTCATAAGTCTTATTAGGGCTTCCCAGATAGCTCAGTTGGTAAAGAATCCACCTGCAGTACAGGAGATCCCGCTTTGATTTCTCGGTCAGGAGGATCCACTGGAGAAGGGATAGGCTACCCACTCCAGTATTCTGGCCTGGAGAATTCCATGGACTGCAGAGTTGGACATGACTGAGTGACTTTCACTTGTTCATAAAACTGAAAACTATCTAAAAAATGATGATGGAACAGTTAGAATGAATGAATGGTAATTAAGTTTATAAATGTGGTTTTATTTTTAAATCATTCACTGAATTATTAAAAAACATGTCAGAATGACCTATAGAGGTTAATATCATTTACCTGTGATTTAAGATATAAAAAACAAGTGTATTAGTTATAGATTCATATATATCGGGAAATTTGCAAGAACATACATGGGAATGCCATACCTCAACTTCAAGATTGTCCAAAGCTGTGAAGGTTTTAAGACTATGTCCTCCTTCCATATTAACCAGTTAGCCTGCCAGTTTTATGGATGCTGGCAAGAGACACTAAGTTCCCTGGCCAAAGAACATCATCACTCATGACAGAGTGGGCAGCATGCCCTTCATGGTTGCATCAGTTCCTCTGGCCTCTTAAATTCCACAAGGATGATGCTGAGTGGCCTGGGTAGAGATTGTGCACGCAATGGGTTTCTATCACAGCTGAGGAACTCCCAAGCTTTTTTAATGGGCTGTAAACCTTAAATCTTGGAGGGAGACACTCGTTATCAGCTTGTTTAGTCACTAAATTGTGTCCAACTTTTTATGGACTACAACCTCCTAGACTCTTCTGTCCATGGGATTTTCCAGGCAAGAATAATAGAGTGGGTTGCCATTTCCTTTTCCAACGCAGGGATCAAACCCTCATCTCCTGCAAGCAGATTCTTTACCACTGAACCACCAGGAAAGCCCTCTCTTATTATACCAGGTAGTAAACAAAGTTGCCCTCTGCTCTCAGGGAGACAGCATCTCCATCTTCTAAGATTGTTCACACTACAAACAACCTTGAAAAGATAGTCTGGGACAAAAGTTGTCTGTAGGTTTGCTCACAAAATATGCAGAAACATGAACAAGGCTTCCAAATAGTCAGGGAAAGAAAAGTGAGGAAATATATTGGAGTATGAAACTATAGTATCTATAATGTTTTTTTGACAAAAGGGAATTTTTTTTTTTTAGTTTAACAAAAGGAAAAAATTTAAAAAGACTAATTTGAAGTAGAGATTTGCAAATATGAGCATCTACTTAATATTGTTGGTGGGGGTAGATATGTTATTATCTATACTTTACTGAGTATTTAAAATATTTAGGATTTCCCTCCTGGTACAGGGGATAAGAATCGGCCTGCCAATGCAAGGGATGAGACTTTAATCCCTGGTCTGCGAAGATTCCGCGTGCTGTGGAACAACTAGGCCCGGGCACCACAACTACTGAGCCTGCTCTCTAGAGCCCATGAGCTGCAACCACCGAAGCTCACACACCAAGAACCTGTGCTCCACAAGAAAAGATGCCACCACAATGAGAAGGCTTCACACCACAACTAGAGAGTAGCCCCCACAATGAGGGAAAAGCCGTGAAAAGCAACAAAGATTTCAGAACAGCCAAAAATAAAATAAAAAAATAAACAGCCACTTGTAAAAGAATGAAACTAGAACACTTTCTAACACCATACACAAAAATAAACTCTAAATGGATCAAAGATCTAAACATAAGACCAGAAACTATAAAACTCCTAGAGGAAAACATAGGCAAAACACTCTCCGACATAAACCAAAGCAGGATCCTCTATGACCCACCTCCCAGAATATTGGAAATAAAAGCACGAATAAACAAATGGGACCTAATTAAAATGAAGAGCTTCTGCACAACAAAGGAAACTAAAAGCAAGGTGAAAAGGCAGCCTTAAGAATGGGAGAAAATAATAGCAAACGAAGCAATGGACAAACAATTAATCTCAATAATATACAAGCAACTCCTGCAGCTCCATTCTAGAAAAATAAATGACCCAATCAAAAAGTGGGCCAAAGAACTTAACAGACATTTCTCCAAAGAAGACATAAAAATGGCTAACAAACACATGAAAAGATGCTCAACATCACTCATTATCAGAGAAATGCAAATCAAAACCACAATGAGGTACCACTTTACACCAGTCAGAATGGATGCCATCCAAAAGTCTACAAGCAATAAATGCTGGAGAGGATGTGGAGAAAAGGGAACCCTCTTACACTGTTGGTGGGAATGCAAACTAGTACAGCCACTATGGAAAACAGTGTAGAGATTCCTTAAAAAACTGAAAATAAAACTGCCATACGACCCAGCAATCCCACTGCTGGGCATACACACTGAGGAAACCAGAATTGAAAGAGACACGTGTACCCCAATGTTCATCGCCGCATTGTTTACAATAGCCAGGACATGGAAGCAACCTAGATGCCCATGAACTGACGAATGGATAAGAAAGCTGTGGTACATATACACAATGGAATATTACTCAGCATTAAAAAAAAATTCATTTGAATCAGTTCTACTCAGGTGGATGGAACTGGAGTCTATTATCCAGAGTGAAGTAAGCCAGAAGGAAAGACAACAATACAGTATACTAACGCATATATATGGAATTTAGAAATATGGTAACGAGAACCCTGTATGTGAAACAGCAAAAGAAACGCAGATGTATAGAATAGTTTTTTGGACTCTATGGGAGAGGGCAAGGGTGGGATGATATGGGAGAACGGCATTGAAACATGTTAATCATCATATGTGAAATCAATTGCCAGCCCAGGTCTGATGCTCAGGGCTGGTACACCGGGATGACCCAGAGAGAGGGAATCAGGAGAGAGGAGGAAGGGGGGTTCTGAAAGGGGAACACATGTATACCCATGGCAGATTCATGTCAATGTATGGCAAAACCAACATGATAATGTAAAGAAAATTAAAATAAATAAATTAAATTAAAAATAAATAAATAAAATAAAAATTTTAAAATCAATCTATATTTGAAATTTGAAAATATTCCTTTTTAAAGATGAAATTAATTGGAGTCAGGTGCTTCCTAGCTGCTCTTGACTCTGAATTCCACATCTAATCACACTAGCTCTTTTACGGGGCTGTTTCCAGAATCTTCTCTCCATTGGCCAAGGGAGCCTCCATTTCTTGCTTCCTGGACTTGAACCAAACTCTGAAGGGAGACTACAGTTGGTCTTTGAATACACCAAACATTTGCCTGTATTTCAAAAGAAGTTCTGACTCAACCATCCTTGGAAAAGCAAACAGCTAACTGAGGTATTTTCTTCAGTGAGGTTGAGAGGACAGAGGGCCTATTACCATGGTTTCCATTTCTGGATAAATGAAATGGCAGTAGGATCGAGAAAAGGAGGTGGTACAGCTGAACCCAAAAGTATTCCTGAGGTGGCACAGACCAGGTTTATTGGCTAATCAGATGGAAGAGAGCCATTCTCTGGCAACTCACAGTGCTCTAATACTTGAGTCAGTGGTGACATCACTCATCTAAACAGGGAATATATTGAAAGAGAAATTATTAACTTTTGGTTTCCATGTGTTAACATTGAGGCCCCCATGAGACACAGAAGTGGAGATGTCTGGTAGGCCATAGCACCTATGGATGTGGAAGCAGAAGAAAAGGACTATTTGCAAGAATCTGATGGGTCATTGGCATATTTGTTGAAAGTTGAAGCCATGGGCTGAGCGTGTCACTAATAAACATTATAGTATAGTAGATCAGCAGATCTCAACTTTGGAAGGTGATAAGATCCATCATAAGAACTATGGATCCCTTCTTTTTATGCCATCTTCCCCAAACTCACCCTATGTACATACACATACATTTCTGTCTACACCAGAGCCTTTGCTCATGGAGTTACTGGCACCCCAGGTTTCTGGGTGTTCATTAAACGAACTAAGCACATTCAAGAAAGTGCCCTTGTCCCACCCACAGTGTAACTCTTAAGGACTCACACAGCACTTGGCCTCCACAGCAGGAGACCAGGGTGTTGGAAGAACGTTATGCTTTCTCTACTTCCCTTTCCCTCCTTGTGTAAACCCACTGATGGGGTTCCTGCCTTTTAAGTGACAGTGTCAGTCATGCAGTCATGTCTGACTCCTTGTGGCCTCTTGGATTGTGGCCCACCAAGCTCCTCTGTTTATGGACTTCTCCATATAAGGATACTGGAGTGAGTAGCCATTCCCTTCTCCAGGATCAAACCCCAGGTCTCCTGCATTGTGGGCAGATTCTTTACCATCTGAGTCATCAGGAAAGATCTTCTTGCCTCTTAAACAATCTAATAATTGATCCTGGGCAATTTCACTATCACAAGCCCAGGGCCTCTGGGTTCTGAACTAGTAAATAAACCCTACACCTGTACTTCTGAGTGCTGTGAGCCTGCAGGACTCACCAACTCTGATTCTTGACCCTTTCTGTAAAATCTTACCAACTCTAGGCCATGCTACAAATCTGAAGTTTTGCAACAACTGTGAGAGAAGAAAATCTTAAGATCTATTAACCCAAGTTTGTACGCCCAAGTGCACAATAAAGCCAAATAAAGGAAAACACCATAGTTCGGAACAGATAAGGGTTTGTTGCGAGGGTCAGCAAGGAAACGGGT
Organism: Antilocapra americana; assembly: GCA_007570785.1. Lineage (NCBI taxonomy): Eukaryota > Metazoa > Chordata > Mammalia > Artiodactyla > Antilocapridae > Antilocapra > Antilocapra americana. The sequence continues at coordinate 957,634 of ML663559.1, forward strand.
GGCTGATTGCCTGAAACAGCCCTGAACTCTGAAAGGTTTCAGCAGAGCACTTTTAAAAGCCAGGTAAGGGAGGGGTTTGCAGGGTGTGATCAGCTTGTACACAGTTCTCTGACTGGCAGATACATTGGTGAGGTAGCAGGGTGGTGTCACAGGGGTAAACGTTATCAGCCCTTAGGTTCCAGGAGGCCTGGGGCTTTGTGCTCAAGGTTGTCAGGTAGTTAACATCTTGCTGGAGATGGGGAGGGGTTTACATCTGCTAAACAACTCAGGAAACCTGCATCAGATACTTTTATCTAGGTACTTCAGGAAGTAACAGCCTTCCAGCTCAGGTGGTAAAGAATCTGAGGGCAATTCAGAAGACTCGAGTTCAATCCCCTGAAGAAGGAAATGAATGGCTTACCCAACTCCAGTATTCTTGCCTGGAGAATTCCACAGACAGAGGAGCCTGGCTACAGTACATGGGATCACAAGGAATTGGACATGCTCCTGCTGCTGCTGCTAAGTGGCTTCAGTCGTGTCCGACTCTGTGCGACCCCACAGACGGCAGCCCACCAGGCTCCGCCGTCCCTGGGATTCTCCAGGCAAGAACACTGGAGTGGGTTGCCATTTCCTTCTCCAGTGCTTGAAAGTGAAAAGTGAAAGTGAAGTCGCTCAGTCTGTCCGACTCCTAGCGACCCCATGGACTGCAGCCTACCAGGCTCCTCCGACCATGGGATTTTCCAGGCCAGAGTACTGGAGTGGGTTGCCATTGCCTTCTCCGAGCGACTAGTGCCCTCTGTAAGGAAACGAGCAGCTGCTTTTACTTCTTGGAACACTTTGTGCTGTTCTAAGCGGCAGGTTTCCTTCTGTACATAATGTGCTGAGCAATAGCCCCACCTACAGGACGCTGAGAAAAGTGCAGCAGTAGGGATTTAAGCCCGCAACGGAGCGCTCACTGCTCACCAGCGAGCTTCTCTTCGTTTCTCCTCTGTCCCTTTTGGAAAAACAACTCATTCCTCCCGTGCTCAGAACAGCAGGATTCGTGACTCCCAGTGATCCTCCCACAATCACGTGTTCCACACTGCAGGTTGGCCAACTAATCCTGGGCAACCCTATGCTGTCCAGTTTCAAAATGAAGATCCCGTGTTCCAGTGAGGGCTTCAGTCCCAGACAAGCTAGAATGGTCACCTTCCATGTTTCCCAAGGACTCACTGACTTCCCTCCGAGACAGGAAGGTATCGGCGGTGCCCGAATCGCTTCCTCTTCGCTGGGTGAGAAATTTATAGAGTCATCCTGCTCACAGCCCTCCTGGCAGCAGGCTTCCCAAACAATGGCATGCGCATGTGGGCCCCTGATTTGAAGTCTAATCATTATCAAGGATTATGTTGATAAAATCTTTTAAAACTGCAAAGTTAATTCTTGGATTTATAAACTATTTTTGTCAATGCTTTGACTACAGCGCATTTTTGTTTAGGTGTCAGTTAAGTTTAATGAACCATCACCTTTTAAAGACAATCGACATTTTTGAGACTTCATTAGACTTTGAGATCTCATTTCCATTAATAACCCAAACTATAATAGAATACACCTATATTTTACTTACATCAAGAAATTAATGTTTTTGCCAAAATCTGTATCAAAAAACTTCTGAGAATCCCCTCGAAATGCTTCCCTGTCACCCAAGTCTTGCTGGAGGATGGCACTCTTCCAGGTTGCCCTTGAGATCCTGCTGATATCATGATGACCATGTGTCTTGCTTTACTGCTCCCTGTCATCAGGTTCCCTCCTGGTGTGAGTACATATCCCTCCCTTAATTGCTACAGCAGTTCTAGAGACCTGGTAGGCATCTTACAAGAAACCAAGAAGAGGCACAGGCAGAGAAAATAACTGCTCCTACTAGATCCACTCTATGTCAGTGGGGATATTATGACGTGTGGATGGGAGCATACTAGGGAGACCTACCATCACATGATCTGAATTCCACCCTTTAGTAGCTGTGTGATATTGTAAAACCCATCTAAGTTCTCCGAGCCTGTTTCCTCATCTATGAAGAGGAGATAGTAATATTACTCAACATGAAAACTTATACATGAATGTTTACAGCATCATTATTCATAATAGCCAAAAAGTAGAAACAACCTAAATGTCCATCAACAACTGAATGAGTAAACAAAAGATGGCTATTATTCAGAACAAAAAGGTATGAAGTTACTTATTCATGCTACACCATTGGTGAACCTCGAAAACAAGATGCTAAGTGAAAGAAGTCAGTCATCAGAGCTTCCCTGGTGACTCAGTGGTATAGAATACACCTGCCAAAGCAGGCATCACGGGTTTGATCCCTGGGTCGGGAAGATCCCCTTGAGAAGGGAACAGCAACCCACTCTAATGTTTTTGCCTGGAAGGTCACATGGACAGAGGGGCCTGCAGGCAACAGTTCATGACGTTGCAAAAGAGTCAGACACGACTTAGTGACTAAACAATCACTGCATTTTGAACCCTTTTTTGACTATGAGGGCTACTCTGTTTCTTCTAAGGGATTCTTGCCCACAGTAGTAGATACAATGGTCATTTGAATTAAATTCTCCCATTCTTGTCCATTTTGGAGTTCACTGATTCCTAAGATGTTGATGTTCAATCTTGCCATCTCCTGCTTAACCACATCCAATTTACCTTGATTCATGGACCTAACATTCCAGGTTTCTATGCAATATTGCTCTTTACAGCATCAGGCTTTACTTTTACCACCAGACACACCCACAGCTAAGCATCATTCCCAATTTGGCCCAGCTGTTTCATTCTTACTGGAGCAATTAGAATTATTATCTGCTCTTCCCCAGTAGCATATTGGACACCTTTCAACCTGGGGGGGTTGGGCGGGGCTTATTTTCCAACATCATATCTTTTTGCCTTTTCATACTGACCACAGGGTTCTCCAAGCAGGAATCCTGGACTGGGCTGCCATTTCTTTCTCCAGTGGACTGTTTTGTCAAAACTCTTCACCATGACCCATCTGTCTGGGGTGGCCCTGTGTGGTATGGCTCATAGCTTCATTGAGTTATTTGCCACAAAAAGGCTGTAAACCATGAAGGGGGTGGGGCATCCAGTATATTTCACTAAATTTGAACCACAAAGAGAAAAAGTGAAGATCTGAATCTCTTTCTTTCTAAGAGATAACTACAGTCCTAACTACCTTTGTCCAATCTCTGCTCAACAACCTCCAAGCTCCACACCATCTGAAGGGATATGGGAGGACCACCACAGCTGCCTCTCTGGAACCAGTCCCAGTTCACCCCAAACTCCCTGTTATGCTCCTGCTCACAACCTTGCACCCCAAAAGTGCTCTTCTAAAACACAGTGCATCTGCTCCCAAAGGTTTATTGACTCCTCCAGTAGGAACAGAACCCCCCCCCCATTAAATATATGCACAGGTGCACACACATGCATGTAACCACACGCCCAGTTATGCCCACGAGGCACTGCAAGTCAGAGTGGTCATCAACGGAAAACGTGAATCCCAGATTTTTTCATATTGAGAACAGGAATGTGGCCAACATCTCATTCCAGCCCCAGGTATATTCCATCTAAGTCCTAACATGGACCCGACAAGTCGTGCTGACTTCCAGGGTTTGCAGAGTCCAGTTTTCTCTTGGTTGCCCAGGGTCCCCACCACAGCTCTTCCTGTACCCTCATGCCTGTGAGAACAGCGGAAGAGGGTGGGGGTGATCTCTGCAAAGCAGCAGTGAGTGGGCGTGAAGTGAGATCTTAATTCCCTGCCTGGGAATTGAATCTGGGTAGCTTGGATGAAAACCAAGAATTCTAGCTACCAGACCAGCAAGTGCTAGAGGCTAGAAGCTAACTTTCCCTGGATCTCTGCCCTCAGTGGGAAAATGCATTTATCATGGAGACAAAAACTGTAAATGCAGATACAAAGTTTATTACTAGAGACACAGCACAACAAGTGGGAAAGCACACAGAGAAACGGTTTAGTTCAGATGACAGAAGCAAGGCAGAGATGCGCACCTGGAGAGAAAGAGTGTGGATGTCTCCCCTAGTGAGGAGGAGAGCGATAAAAAGGCAGTTAAGTCATTTACATAGGGCAATTCTTTCGGGGGGCTTGGTTTACCTTTAGCCACTTATCTGGTTTTCTTTTCTACACCTGACCTGCCCTGGGACCCTCTCCTGGGTGCACATGCACCCCCCAGCCGAGGCGGATCTTGAAGTGAAGGCTTCTGGGAGGACAAGACTCCTAATGGCCTGGCATTATCCTCTTACTTTTGACCCCTCAAGCAGCCTTTATGCACATGTGCAGTTCTCCCTTGTCCCAAAAAAATGAGGGAGGGAGATCCCTCAATCCTTTCCTCAAACAGGATTTTGCCCCTCTGTGCTTGCCATAACTATGACTTTAAGGTGTTTACAAGAGACAAAGACGGGTTATTTGTTTACCCTATTTCTGTTGTGGATTCCATTTCTGAGGGCAAGCAGGAGGTTGTAAATGCCTTACCTGGAGCCCACCTGTCTCCTGCCTCAGGGGCCTCTGCACTTTCACTTTGGGAACCACAAGCAGTTCCCTGGTTAATGATTCCTAGACAGACTCTCCAAGGACCAGCAGGCAGAGTTGTCTCCACAGAAGGCTGGAGAAAGCACCTCTACAGTTTTTTGCTTGTCCCACATAGACAGCGCCCCAAGGGTATTCCTCCAGGCCTCAGAGACTGGAGCAAAGGCAAGGGGAAATAAGGTCGGCTGCTGCGTGGGTCAGTTTGATGTGTGACTTGGCTGGGTGGAAAGTGTTTGTAGATGAGATTAACATCGTCTACAATCAATTAAGAAAAGGCGATTATCCTCAATAACGCGGATGGACCTCATCCAATCAGCTTAAAGTCCCTAAGAACAAAACTGAAGTTTCCTTGAGGAGGAGAGATTCCACTGGTGCGCTGTAGAGACCCCTCCTGCTTGAGCTTGCCTTACAGATTTCAAGCTTGCCTAGACCCCTACAATTGCATATGCCAGTTCCTTGCAGCCAGTCAATCCACACATACACATAGACATATATGATTCACTGGTTCTGTCTTTCCAAGAGAACTCCTGAGCGCTGCAGATGCCTTCTTACTCTTTGCAAAGCCTGCTACTACAGAACATTGTTTTATAGACTTGGAGACTGAAGTCCACGAAGGTGAGGTAACTTGTTCAATGTCAGAGCTGAGGTGTACATTTCAAGTTTCTTCCTCTGTGCCCATTGCTCTCAGTCCTCTTTCCTCTGTGGTTTTTAGACTGCCATCCCTCAGAAGTGATACCGTGTTGCTCTACAAGATCTTCACTGTAGAGAATCCTTACCTTTTATAGCACTGAACTTCAGAATCTTCCGCACAGATGCAAACACCTACCTGTCAATGCCACAGCCCAACAGCAGCGACAAAAGCTGTGTAATGCCCCCAGTCCAATTCTAGGTACTTGTAGGTCTAACACAGTGATTTAGAAATTAGGAGTTGGCTACCTGCTCATATACCACTTCTGTCCCTGTGCCCCTCTTCTATCACCACCATTGCAAAGGAATGGGAACCAGTGGGTCTTTAGAAAAAAAATGACTGCTACAAAAATGACTGCTACCGTGTCTGCTGATTTTCCCCTCACTCTGCCCTGCCACACATACACTACGCTTTCTTATTGTCTCTTGGCTGTCAAACATCAGCAATCATCAATAAGCTCCACCTCAGTAGGTCAGACTGAGAAGGCACTGGCACCCCACTCCAGTGCTCTTGCCTGGGAAATCCCATTGACAGAGGAGCCTGGTGGGCTGCAGTCCATGGGGTCGCAAAGAATCGGACACGACTGAGTGACTTCACTTTCACTTTTCACTTTCATGCATTGGAGAAGGAAATGGCAACCCACTCCAGTGTTCTTGCCTGGAGAATCCCAGGGACAGGGGAGCCTGGTGGGCTGCCGTCTATGGGGTCGCACAGAGTCGGACACGACTGAAGCCACTTAGCAGCTGCAGCAGCAGTAAGTCAGAAAGAGACAAATACAACATGATATCACTTACATGTGGAATCTAAAATATGACCAAATGAACCTGTCGATAAAACAGAAACAGACTCACAGACACAGAGAACAGACTTGTGGTTGCCAAGTGGGAAGTAAGTGAGGGAGGGATGGATTGCTACTTTCAGGTTAGATGATGTAAGCTATTATATTTAGGATGGGTAAACAAGAAGGTCTGACTATATAGCACAGGGAACTATATTTAATATCCTGTGATAAACCATAGTAGAAAAGAATATAAAAAACAATGTATGCTGTGCTCAGTCATGTCCAACACTTTGTCAGGCATGTGTCACACATATAGGGGTGTGTGAATATATATATGTGTGTGTGTGTGTGTGTGTGTGTGTGTGTGTGTGCATGCTAAGTTCTTTCAGTCTTTGCAACCCCATGGACCATAGTCTGCCAGGTTCCTCTGTCCATGGGATTCTCCAGGCAAGAATACTGGAGTGGGTTGCCATTTCCTTCTCCAGGGAATCTTCTCGACCCAGGGAAGGAACCAGTGTACCCTGTGTTGGCAGGTAGGTTCTTCACTGCTAAACCACTTGGGAAGCACTCCTCCCCGCCCCCCCCAAAAAAACCCAATGTATATATATAAAAACTGAATCACTTTGTTTTACAGCAGAAATGAACACAACACTGTAAATCAACTATACTTCAATAAAATAACTTTTTAAAAAATAATGATAATCTCTTCGCCTCAATAAAACTTACCTCTGATTCCTTCTCTCAGGAACTCACTAGCTAAATAATTTGAAAATTTACACTATCTGTACTGATACAGTCAACAAACCAGTTGACTAGACATACTTCACAGACGATACTTATAGAGTGTTTTTGTCTCAACTCCAAAGAAACACAAGTTGGAAAAAACAAATTGGGGTAGATCAGGTACCAGAATCCTAAGTTAGTGCCTTTCAAATCCTTTCCAAAAGGATCAGTCCTAGATATGTATGACTCATTTCATCAGAGCAACGGTAGTGTCTTTTTTTCAATTCATTGATTTATTTTTATTGGAAGATAATTATAATATTGTGATGGTCTTTGCCATACATCAAATGAATCAGCCACAGGCATACATATGTCCCCCCATCCTGAACCCTCCTCCCACCTCCCTCCCCACCCTATCCCGCTGAGTTGGCACAGAGCACCGGTTTCGGGCACCCTGCTTCATGCATCGAACTTGCACTGGTCATCTATTTTATCTATCATGTGTATGGTAATGTACAATGCTATTCTCTCAAATCCTCCCACCCTCGCCCTCTCCCACTGAGTCTGAAAGTCTGTTCTTTACATCTGTGTTTCCTCTTCTGCCCTGCATGTAGGGTCATCGGTATCATCTTTCTAAATTCCGTATATATGCATTAATATATGGTATTTGTCCTCTTTCCACCTAGGGAGGGGAAGTTTCACAGGGACCTCCCTGGTGGTCCAGTGGCTAAGACGCCATGCTCCCAGCTGGGGGCCTGAGATTCAATCCCTGGTCAAGGAACTAGATGCCACATGTCATAACTAAAAATCCTGCATGCCACAAGTAAGACCCGGCATGACTAAATAAATTAAAAAATAAAAAAAAAACCTTTCATACAGATAATTTCATATAATCCTATAAGAACCTTTTTCTTCCCCTACCTCTATACTGCCCTTCCCCCCTTTCCTTATCCCATTGTAACCACTATCCTTTCCTCTCTGAGTCTGCTTCCTTTTTGTTTTATTCACTAGTTTGTTAGCAATAGGCTGACTTTGACACTCTTGGTTTCTGATCACACAACTCTTTGAATACACGGGCTTCATCCACAGTCACTCATTCCAAGAGTCAGGCAGTTGACCAGAGTCAACCTCTCTCATGAAGAAACATTCTGGCTTCCGATAAGAGAGAAAATTTCTCCTTGTTCTGATGCCATGCCTGCCAGCTTTCTGACCTGACACTTCTTTCCACAGCAAGCAGCCCATTAGACAACCAATGACTTGTGAGCAGCGGCAATGCGTAGTTCAGTGAGTTTCTAGGCACCCACCCTTAGGCCCTTTCTGCATCACCGCCCACTCATCCTTTGTTACACTTATGAACTTGTTCTAGGTTGTATGCTCAGTGTCTTTTTGGATCACGTTGCCCCTAGAAGTTTCACTCTAGTTCATGTAGAGTAGGGATTTCTGACTCAGACAAGGGCTCCACACTGAGAAGTTTCTTAGATATCGTGTTCATTCAGAGAAGTTCTTCCGGAGATTATGAGCTGCAAACTGAATCATGTCAGAGGTCCTTTTGAGTAACTGAAGACTCAGCCTGCAAAACAGTTTAAGGCCCAATCATACTAATTGACTGAGTCTCATAATTTTTTAATTTAAAATCTTAGAGGAGTTCACTGAGTTTTCTGAGGGCTAGGCTTAGGTAAGAAGACTACCTGGAGTACTGTCCTATTTGGCAACCATAGTGCATGGCATGAAGCCACCCCAGGCTTCTAAAGGGTCAAGGACAAGCAATCGTGCTGTGTTGAAAGGCTTCCCAGGTGAAGCTAATGGTAAAGAACCTGCCTGCCAGTGCAGGAGATGTAAGAGACACAGGTTCCATCCCTGGGTTGGGAAGATCCTCATGGAGGAGGGCATAGCAACCCACTCTAGTGTTCTTGCCTGGAAAGTCCCTTGGACAGGGGAGCTTGGCAGGCTACAGTCCATAGGGTGGCAAAGAGTCTGAGAAGACAAGCCCACACATGCAAAGGAAAACACATCATGGCAATCACTTTGCTGTATATACACATCAAAGCATCATATTGTACAACTAAAACTAATACGATGTTATGTCACTCATAGCGCAACAAAAAATAAAATGGGGGAAAATTTTTCAAATCTTCAAAATAATTCTCACACATGCTAATTGACTAATAAATAAAATTAAAACTTGGGTTAGAGCAAAGGATTATTTTTCTTTTAGTTGTCTTCAACTTATGGATAGTGATAATAGTTTATCATTTATTTTAATAATATTAATTAACATTAGTATTTATATTTAGTCAGAGTATGATATTATTGGGCTTCCCAGGTGGCACTAGTGGTAAAGAACTCACCTGCCAAGGCAGGAGATGTAAGAGATGTGAGTTCAATCCCTGAATTGGGAAGATCCCCCTGGAGGAGGGCATGGCAACCCACTCCAGAATTCTTGCCTGGAGAATCCCCATGGACAGAGAAGCCTGGTGGACTACAGTCCATGGGGTCGCAAGGAGTCGGACACAACTGAAGCGACTTTGCACAGCATACATGATATTATTAGCCCATAATGATCCTATAATCAGATAGGAACAATTACTCTTAATCTCTCCTTCTGCCTGTTACATCACGCTGCACTATTATAGCCAAGTTGGAAAGTAAAGGATTTTTCTCTGCTAACTTTTGTTATAAGAATTTGGGCAGCAAAACAAGTCAATGAATCTCTCAATTTCATCAGCCATAAATATCATGTCACTTATTTTTCAAGGTTGCTGGGAGGACAGAGATGTTTGCTGCATTTATGTAAGACTTGCCACACACTATCATGTAACATACTTACTACTGTCATCAAGAAACACTACCCTGTGTACATTTTCCTTTCCACACCTCATTTTCCTTAAGAAGTGATTGCCTGGAACTCATATTTCTGAGTCACTTAAGTGGTCTGTCATAGGTATAACAAATATCTGGGTAACTTTCATAATTTTCCATTCGTTACCTTTTAACTTTATTGCACTGACTCCGTCAGTCTGTCCTCTTACAGCGTCTGTACAACAGCTCCATGACAATTCAATTGAACAGAACTGGCTCCTTTAGCTACCTTAGAAATACTAATTGACCACTAGATGTCAGAGCTGCTCAGAAACCACATTCATTTCTCCACCTTTTAAAAAATTAATTTATTTTTTTATTGAAGGATAATTGCTTTACAGAATTTTGCTGTTTCCTGTCAAACCTCAACATGAATCAGCCATAGGTATACATATGTCCCCTCCCTCTTGAACCTCCCTCCCATCTCCCGCCCCATCCCACCCCTCTAGGTTGATACAGAGCCCCATATTAGTTTACTGAGCAAATTCCCATTTAGCTATCTATTTCACATATGGTAATGTAAGTTTCTATGTTACTCTTTCCATACATCTCACCCTCTCCTCCCCTCTCCCCATGTCCATAAGTCTATTCTCCACCTTTTTATGAAGAGATTTTCAGTGACTTTGACAACCGTTTCGTGAGGGTCACATTTCTATTGGGGATCAATTTTGAGTTTGCAAATCTATGTTTCATGCCAGTATACTTTGTTTTCTTCAAGGATAAAATTTAAGGACACTTTTCTATTTTTGGCATGTGATAGAGTGGCTGACACACAGGTGACAGTGGACCAAAGTTATACTGAGGAAAAAGAGAACTGCAAAGCCCTAAAAAAATCAAAAGGTGATGAAAAGACCAGGCTTGGAGAGTGGTGTGATTACAGTGACGATCAGAAGCTACACCTAAAAGAAAACATCTATTATGATAAGAAAGTCATCAAACTCTACATCTTAGACATCAAGCCTTTTGGAATAAAAGATCTCGTCTTTTTCTTTAATTGCACTGGGATCCTGGACCACAGGCATGTGGGCATGAGAGTTTGCAGTCATGGAGGGTCTCAGAGGACAGCCACATTAATTGCTTAGCAATGTTAGCAGTGCTAGTTCCAAAAGGCCCCCAAATATTGTCAGAACATAACAATGGACATAAGCAGTAACAAGACCGAGGAAAGAGAAAAAGAAGGAGAATGAACTCTCTCTAGAGAGGAGACCCCCATGGCAAGAATAAATCTACCAAGGCACACAGAGGAAGAAGGTTTTATAAACTAAGTTCCTAGGGTCTAAAAGAGTGTATACCAAGACAGAAAAACATTTGATGTGAAATTTATCCATTTTACTTCATTTCCTTCCCTGTCTTTGTCTTGCATCTCTCTGCACATCAGAAAATTTAGTACAGGTCCCAAGTACCTGCCTAATTCCTCAAGCAGGTAAAACCTGAAACCAAAGGGGGGAAAAGTGGCACCTGGACTTTGTGCCCCCACCTGTGACAGCAGGGTAGGAGGGGAATACACAAAACCATGCTGTCTGGCACCTCTGACCTTGAAGGGTGTTTCAGCAGTGTCCTTCCCATGTGGCAGAAACTCTAAGGTTGATAAACAAATTCCCTCAAAAATAATCCAGGTGTCCTTTAGACCACTGTTTTTCCTAGGGCAAGCAAGTCTGTGCACTTGCCCTTCGGTGACAAGCATCCATACCATGTGTCACAGTGTCAAGGGTGGGGTTCCTGTCCATCCTGGGACTCCATCTCTTACTCATCTCTATAGACACAAACCTCCTACAAACATCTCTGTCATTTATTTTGTAGATTCTGTTCAGTTAGCCCTCGGTTCTTCTTCAGGAGGCATTGCTCTATGTGCAAATGTTGATATGAAGTGTCCATGAGAAAAGGTGAGCTCAGGGTCTCGCTGCATTGCCACCTTTGATTAGAACTGTGGGTAGTATCGCTTTAGGTGTCTCTTATAAACTGTGTGTGTGTGAGTGCATGCTCAGTTGTGCCCAACTCTCAGTGACCCCATGGACTGCAGCCCATCAGGCTCCTCTGTCCAGGGAATTTTCCAAGCAAGGATTCTGTAATGGGTTGCCATTTTCTACTCCAGGGAATCTCCCTGACCCAAGGATCAAACCTGTGTCTCTTGCATCTCCTGCATCGGCAGGCAGATTCTTTACCACGGTTATGCCCAGATGCATTTCTAGTCTAACCTGAGTATTTTTAAGAGACGCTTTTAAATCATCTCCTGTATTTTAATTACTAATATATTTGAACTTATTCCATGTTATTTTATGTTTGCCATTTAATTTGATCTTACTTCCCTTCACTTTTCTTATTTCCAATTGTGTAGGTCTAGTTTGATTCTTTTTCATCATTTCCCCATTGTCTAAGATGTGGTATTTTTCAATATTCATATTCCATACTGTATAAGTATATAGTTAATTCAAATTTAAAACGCATTTTTCTAGCTAACTAGAAAGCGAATTCCCACTTTAGTTCTCACAAATAAGACGAAATTGAAGTGTTTTATTTCCTTCTACTCTCTTCTACTTTGCAACTTCCAAGTTTCCTTCTTGATAAGAGAATGGTCTTTATCAAGAGAAAAAATGTTTGAGAAATATATGCAAGAATGAAGAATTATTGGTAAGCAAAGAAAGTAGTAATAAATTAGTAAAGCAAACATGTATTTTTTTAATAAGATCCTGATTACAAAATGGAATGTTTTAGTTACTAAATACCTACTTCCCCATTAGCCCAGGAGTCCTCTGGAAATTTACAGTGAGAGAGGAGAGGGAAGTTCTTGTACTTTGGGGCCAGACACAGATTCCTTTGAACACCTGGACCTGGGAAAGACAGATGATATAATCGCTTCTACATGGTCATAGCCATCTACTCTGTTCTTCACCACTAGCTCATACTGGATATGTTCCCTCAAAAGTTTCTTTCCTATCCACAGGTGAAGCCATTGATGTTCTCTGAAAAGCCCCATTTCTGCTTTCCAGAGCCACCCTTTCCAGAATCAATTTGTTCAAGACTTAGTCTCCTTATCAATTTCAGTTTTTGGTCACTCATTTGGTCCTGATTCTTTATTGACTTTATCTGGTTGGTTCTCAACCAACATCACACCCGACTGTCCTCCACACGTTCCCCTTGGTCTCTGATATCCTGATTTGGTATTTTGCTTTGCCCCCTGAGGGCTTCTCTGACAGCTCAGTTGGTAAAGAATCCGTCTGCAATTCAGGAGACCCTGGTTCGATCCCTGGTTGGGAAGATTCCCTGGAGAAGGGAAAGGCTACCCACCCTACTATTCTCACCTGAGGAATTCCATGGACTATATAGTCCATGGGGTCGAAAAAAATCGGTCATGACTGAGGACATCACTTTCACTTTGTCTCCTGAACTTCTTTCCTGATTCCACCCCAGCTAGGAGAGGTGTTTGGATACATCTTTTATTGTTGTAGAATGATGACCTTTTGGAGGAAAAGAAAGGGAAGAGGGCAAGGTAAATATTGTTTCTTGATGACCAAATATGTACCAAATACTTTGCTCAATGATTTAGACACGCTATTAATCAGTTCAACCAATACTGGAGATGTCATTAACCTTTAAAAGGATATAAAACACATTCCAATTTAGTTGATTTCCAAACAAGTGTGAAATGATTAAGGTCCTATAACCTAATAAAAGTACCAAGATTTATTGATCAATTTATCAGTCAAGAAGTATTCATGTCTTCCCAGCAACTAATGACCTTTTTGAAGTTAAGTTAAATTAAGTTACAAATGCATTTTATTTCAACTCCAGGGAAACCGCTATAGGCATTTAAGGGCATATACAACAGTTTCTGCTTTAATGCACTTCTAAAATAACAATATTTTAGCTTGATACATAATTTGGTATCTTTTTAAAGATTAGTTTGTGGTACAAAATTCTCAATCAAAAGATGCAGATACATAGTTGCATGACAAAATATATGAGATGCCACTGTGTATTACATGAGTTCAGTTTTCTCTCTTCATTCTTTACATTCATAAAATTCTTCACTATCTCCTATGTTTTAAAATGGCTTAGAAGATGGATTGGTACTTTCGGTTATATTATGCTGATATTTTACAAGGTATTACAATATGCAGAGATAGTCATGGGGGGTAGTAAACTGTTGAATATTTCAATGTGCTCTTTCAAGTATATTTCTAAGAACACAAAAATCCTATGTGTGGAGACAATTAGTGCATATAACTGGACTAAGTTCATGCTAGTAGCAAAAAGTTGCCTTTCCTCATAGACGAAATTAAAAAAAAAGTCATGTATCTACAAAGAGAAGTGAGAACTTTTACTCCTAAATAGCAAGATCAACTCATATACTTATCATAATGAAGAGGAAGGGTTTCTGCCTTCAGATGTTTTCCTGGCATCTGACAGGAGATGGCTTAATTAAGGTTGCTGACCACCTTTCTACTACTCTGGTTCAAGCAGGAATTCCTTTGGAGATTCACAAAAAACATTACTGTAACATACATCACAAGGGGAAGAAGCAGTCAGCAATTTAGAGATTACTCTTGCAGTGGAATACATCACTGTGTCACTGCTTTGGTGAATAACTTTTTAAGTTGTTTTAAGGTAGAAAAGACTTTTAAAAAACATTTTGTTCATTAGAAACTTGAGATATTTTTATCCTATGCCTTGTTGATCAAACTAAGGAGGGAGACAGTTGTTGCTGTTCAGCTGCTAAGTCATATCCAACTCTTTGTGACCCCGGGAACTGCAACACACCAGGATTCCCTGTCCTTCACTATTTCCTGGAGTTTGCTCAAACTCATGTCCTTTGAGTCAGTGATGCCATCCAATCATCTCATCCTCTGTTGTCCTCTTCTCCTCTTGCCCTCAACCTTTCCCAGCATCAGGGTGTTTTCAGATGAGTCGGCTCTTCGCAACAGGTGATCAAAGTATTGGAGCTTCAGCTTCAGCATCCAGTCCTTCCAATGAACATTCAGGGTTGATTTCCTTCAGGATTGACTGGTTTGATCTCCTTGCAGACCAAAGGAGGGACTCTGAAGAGTCTTCCCCAGCACCACAGTTCAAAAGCATCAATTCTTCGGCTCTCAGTCTTCTTTATGATACAACTCTCACATCCATACGACTATTGGAAAAACCATAGTTTTGACTATACAGACCTTTGCTGGCAAAATGATGTCTCTGCCTTTAAATACGCTGTCTAAGTTTGTAATAGCTTTTCTTCCAAGGAGCAAACGTCTTTTAATTTTGTGGTTGCAATCACTGTCTTCAGTGATTTTGGAGCCCAAGAAAAGAAAATCTATCACTGTTTCCCCATGCTTATTTCAACTAGATGAAAAGAATTCTAAAACTTTTTCAGGGTAAAACTTTTACCCTGAAATACCACTGTTTTGTATCCTGAGTCTTTTCCAAACCATATTAAAATGAGTTATTCCCACTTTTAAGTACTTGCACCTATAAACTAACTCACATTTTCGCTGGGTGCTCCTGATTTGGGGATACTTGCTTGAGGATTTCACTTCTTTGTCCTCTATTGTCATTCATATGTATTTCTGTATAATTCCATGATTTGGAAATAGTAAGAATGATTTTTTAAAAATAGTCTCCAAAATGACTGGTCATATTTGTGCAAGGCATACTATTGATGCATCAGGTTATTAAAA
Organism: Antilocapra americana; assembly: GCA_007570785.1. Lineage (NCBI taxonomy): Eukaryota > Metazoa > Chordata > Mammalia > Artiodactyla > Antilocapridae > Antilocapra > Antilocapra americana. Next base: position 972,885 of record ML663559.1, read on the forward strand.
CAGGGGTATTGCTTTAAGCAATGTTCCCTTTAGATAGGGTTTCAATTTAGCTTCAGTGCTAAAAGGTGTTCTGACATAAGTGTTTTTAAGGAAGAACATCTATCAATTTAGGTTTATTTGCATATTATGCATTGTTTTTAAAAAGCCATAGGGGCATAAATCAAATCTTTCTTAAATTATTCAGTGTCCTGATTACAACCTATCTATAAGTCTTTTCCATCTTGTGGCAGTTTATAAAGTAGCTAACAAACTTCACTACTGATTTTTCACCAGTGTTGATAAACTTTTTCAGAATTTAAATTTATTCACAGTAATTAATAGCCACTAATAATGTGACCTCTTTCTTTTTTTAATAGTCAGAGTCTGCAACCTTGTGGTAGAAGCAAAAACAAATTAGGCCTATCTCTTGGCTGGGTGACCTTCTGGGTCACTGATCCAACCCTTAAAAGCAGTCAGGTTTCTTACCTGAGGTCTTTGGATGAATTTCAGAGGGTATTTTGTGAATGTCTTAAAATTCAGTGCAAATGTTTCCTATGTGAGAGACTGTATGGATTTTCACGTAAAACTTTTATCAGAAGAATTTGTGTGGATCAGTGTAGTATGTAGCCTCTGAGTCAAACTGCCTGGATTTGTATCACAACACACCACTTGACTGTTTGACTCTGAACAAATGACGTAACTTTTATCTGCTTCTGTGTTCTCAAAATTGCAGAAATAATCTTATTGCCCTACTGTGAGAATTAAGTGGGAAAATTTTGTGGGTATGTGAAGCCCTTAATACAGTGGTAGGTATTTACTTAGTATTCACTAAATATTAGTAATTACCATCATGCTCTCAAAGGAATTTGCAGCCACCAGAGTTAAGAGCCACTGACCTAAGGCATTTTTAAGATTATACTTTAAAGAATCAGTTCCTGAGTTGAGAAGTCACACTAAACATAATTCTAATAGAATTTGCATTGGTAAAGCACAGAGACTCATACTCATAATTAGAAAGGCCTCATAAATAACTCTGAAAATGTGGGAGGTCAATTTGCGTTGTTTTCCAGGGGAGCAAATCCATCTTCCTGATCTGGGGTGAGCTCCCAGATGAATCACTTTGAATCTACTCTGGCTGCTCCACCACCCGAGCTTGTCTTGAAATCTTGAAATAACTTCCTACGGTGAGAGCTTACACTGTGACTACATTTGTCGACGCCTTCCCAGTATTTTCATTTTCAATTAGCACAGAAGTCAAAAGTTACAAAAGCAACGAGATTATGCATCTTTTAATGAAAGATAAAACAACAATATAAACATACACAAATTTACAGAGAAGGGATCAACTTTGATACATCTGGAGTAAAAGGTGTCTCTTATTTAAATATGGTATAAAAATAAATGCAAGAAACATTAACCAAGAATGTACAGACAACAGACAAAGACGTAAGTTTGTTTCTGACTGTGATACATTGGTGAAATGAAACTTTCTGTGCTAATTTATTATTTAATAAATGTGAAGCTGTATGTATACTTCTTGATATATGCTTTTTTCCTTTTACAATTCTTCCAGTTTGTGACTGAATTTTTAGTGACCTGTGTGTCTAGAAGGTTTAAGAGAGAGAGAAAGGGGGAAAACAAAAGGTTTACTTCACTTGAACTGTTAAAAAGGAAAAGACACAGATCCAGCTTAGTACAAGGAAGAAGTTAGCAGACATTCTGAAATGGAGGCGTCAAGATGGTAGAGTCCCTTGGAGATGGCAGTGCCTTAATGTACACAAAGAAAGAACAATTCAGGTCCTTTGCTCATGCAACATCTTGGTCTAATGTCCTCTGCTCCAGGAAACAACAAAGAACTACAAAATATATGCAGTGACTCCAGTTCGCTTTCATGCTACAAGATGATCCTTTTAATAAGACTGAACGAGGCTTGTTAACCTCTTTGACGTGAGAGATTTCCCCTGAGGAAAAATATAAACAAGGGAAAAAAAAGAAAACAATATGATCACTGAAAACCTGCTTATGAGTAACATCTGTTTATTGCAGTTGACACTGTACCAGGGTCAAAACGGAACCCTTTAGATGCACCTTAGTTCAAACTTCATGACCAAGTTCCCTCCCTCCCTCCACCAACACATCAAACAAAATGATCCTCCCTTTTTCCATCTTCCCACCCCTCCGCCCGCCTCCTCCCCCTGCAAACAGACTGATGGGTTCACAGCACAAATCAGCAAATCATAAAACATGTCCAAAATGTTCCACTGAGGCTTAGCAATGATGCAACACCTAGGTTTGCAACTGGTTATAGCATGTTACGGCAAACTTGAGGAAGTTGCTCTGAAAGACAGCCATGTGAATGCATTCTTGTCCAACTGCTAAGATCAGTGTTGCATTTATAAACATCTAGATGTGCACAGGGTACGATTTAATTAAACAAAATGATTTTTGAGGGTGAGACTGCTGGAAACTCATGATTGAATCTATTCCCTATCCTATATGGTAATGGAAAAACAAACAACCAGTGCCAATTATACATCTAAAGAGAAAAGACGATTTGCTTTGTACTTCAAACTGTAAACGTCTTCCTTTTCTATTTGATTTCCTCCAACCTCAACCCCAGAAAAACCCCATATATTCTGATCCCACTTATTGTGTTAATAACTAGTATACATATTCATTTGTTGAACATCTTGATAGTCAAAACTGTCCCTAGAAATCGCAGATACTCTAGAGAGGTAAGAAATTTTAAATTTCTGATCAGAATAACAGATTGTCAGTTTGGTTATTTCTGTTTTATCCTTCATTGTATATGTTTAGTATAAAAAACAGGTGGAATTTATACTTCTCAGAGGATAAAATAATAAAGGAAAATCAAAAGAGTTTTTGAGAAATATATTTTAGGAATAAGTTAGTCATAGCAATAGTCTTGATTTACTACTTAACGTGGCTCAGAGTTTGATGAATGAGTGGTGTGGTTTGGGGAGAGAAATCAGTATTCATGACTAATATTCTGGAAAAAGAATGATATATTTAAAAAATGATTGATAATTCCAGAATCAATATTTCTTTACATACTGTACAGTAACTGGCAAGGTCTTTTTGTATACTTGAACAGCTGTAATAAAAATAAAGCACCATTCTCTTTTAATTGGGGAAAAGGACTTAGCTTTTAGCAAGTTTTGACATCTGATTGTAGAAGAGCCAGTTTAGCAAAGGACTTTCCCTCTTAGCTAGGCTCTAATCACTTTATGGGAAGAAAAATACTGAAAGAAAATGCAGACTTCTCACCGGACACCCTATTTTACATCGGCCTTCCAGACAAACTATGCTTTGCTTCTTCTCGTCACTTCTGTGCTTGTTTCCTCCTCATTCACAAAATGGGAATAAGTAAAGTACCTATTTTAAAAGCTTTTTATGAAGAATAATACAGGTAAATTACTTAAAACTATTTCAGAACATTCTGTGTACTCACTTTGCTAGTCATTACCCTATTATATTATTACTATTATTATTATTACTGTTATATTCTTTCTCATCAGGATACTGAGACCCAAAGTCACTTTTGTGACTCCAAAAAGAACACAAAATTTCTTATGAATTTGGAAGCTAAAATTATACTACTTTTACACTCCAATACCTTAATCAAATAATGTTTGAACAAAAAAAACTACTTTTCTATACTTGAAAATTACATTATTTTATACATCTACTACTTTTTTCTCTTATGCTACTAATGTGTGCATATATATTCATCCTGATACTAATGTATTTTTAAAAAGTGCTTACTGTTTCTAATGCCATTTGTGGGGTGGGAGAACCTATACTGGCTGAAGTATAAGAGTGAATTCATATACAATTGAGGAGGAAGATGAAGATGCTAACATAAAACTATTTATTTTAAAATTACAGATTAACATAATTTGCTTCAAACTATTGGGAGGATGAATAACATAGTTAGGTTGAAATAGGAAGCCATTTGCAACTCAGAGTCATTTTTCATTTTGATCAATGGAAACGATGTCATATTTGTAAATGTAACAAATGGTACTATGGTTCTCTGCCTACTTTTCCCCTCAAGTATCTATGAAGTTATTAGTATTGTCCTGATATTGGCTTCATTTATAAAAGGGGAGAGGTACAGATTTAGCTTGGTAAGCTTTTGTAGCAGGAAATAATTTAAAAATACTCATTCATGGAAGCCCATGGAGAAATACAGGCCTATAGTAAATCTGGGGTTTGTGATAGTAAGAAAGCAGATGAATAGAAATGGGAGAACACATGTATATATGTTAACAAACCCACACAAGAAACTCTGTGAGATGTGGACTCACCAAATATATAACAAGCGCATTTGTTTTGTATACTGAGACAATTAAATGGCAAATTTAGGTATATCTAACAGTAAAAAAAAACCCCAAAAACCTAAGTGCCTCACTCAGGGGTCAAAGTAAATAGCATAGACACCCAAGCAGATTATCTAGATTTAAAGACCTAGATCAAGTGGATGTGTCTGTAAGCCCCCTGTGCAAATCCTGCCTTCTTCACATACTGGAAAGGAAAACACCATGCAAAAGTATTTTGTGCACTCTCTAGTGTGCAAAGAAATATCAGTTTCTCACTCTATTGGAAAATCTTAAAAAGAACACTAATCCTTTTTGGCAGGTAAGAAAAAATATACTTGCACATCAGATGTTTTGTAATAATCCTTTTCAGTGTGGATCCTTGGAGGCTGTATAAAATCATCTTAAAAGACAATCCTGCTAGTTATATAATTTTTGCTAATTTTTCTAAGTTGAAAAATCTGGGAAAATTTCATAGCTAAGTTCTAAAAAATCTTAATTCTGGAAACTAAAAGTGCTAAAATTCTTTACCAATAGCAGGTGTTATTTTTTGTTTTGTTTTGTTTTTACCAAATTGCTTACAATTGAATTCTGTATGAATAATAACTATTTTAAACCAAATGACTACATTTGTGCTATGTCATGTATACCTTTTCTTATTAGATTCTAAAGGAAATGAATTTGAAAAAGAATGGATACATGTAATGTTTATACATAAGTGAATCACTATGCTATGCATCTGGAAATAACATACTGTTAATAAACTATGCTATACTCCAATGTAAAATAAAAGTTAAAAGAAAGGAAATAGATTACATTGGAAATGGAAATCCATAGAGAAAGACAAAGACAGAAACTCAAAACAAAAATTCAGCATCCTGTGAGATTTTACAATATCTAGTTAATGGACAATATGCTAGCACATGATCAATTTCAGGACAAAAATATCCTGACTTTAACTGGTATCTAAGTGAAGACAGATTCTCTGGATAATCTACAATATAGCTATCACATAAAAAAAGAAGTTTTTCTAGTGTCTCCCAATAAAATTTCATCTTCACCAAACTAATTCCTTCCTTTTAAAATGTTGCATAGAGATTTTGTTATAATTAGGAAAATAAAACCACCTATGTGCTCATTCTTAGTTTTCTCAAGTTGACTATCAAACATTATGAATTTCACTTGATTTAAAAATTCTTTCTTGGTCTTAAAGTAATAACAGAAAGTTGACAAAGAGCTGTAAACTTCTAGAAATGGAAATAAAGATCAGGCTCTTAGCTCCATATAAGAGCCCTCAGCATTTGGGAGATGGAAGAAATGTCCACATTCCTTTCCTGCAGACACTAACTCCATGAAGGTAGTAGGGGAGAAGCCATATTTGCCTGAGTGACCAGCTACTTGCTTTATTACTGTCATAAAACATAAAAACAATGTATTCAGTCTTTACCAGTCTACAGGACACAAAAGAAATCAACATTAACTGAAGGGATGGATTTTTAGAAGGTAGCCATGAAAGAGCTTAAAGAGTAGGAAATTGCCAGGAAACATTGGATTAAAAAAATAGTAACATCTTTTAACTCTTATTCCTACTTGTTTATTTTGTATCACTACCTCCTAGTCTTTCCCATGTGTTGCTGTAGACTTAGAAATACCTTCTAGAAATACCTTCTAGAATGCCTTGTCAGCTCGAGGCTCTGGGACCAGTAGAGAGCAAATCTTGTCATTCACTTTCTACTGGTGTATGTGACCCAGTTATCAGACCTGTGCTGAGCCTCGCAGATGCGCAATAAAAAGGGCTGACTGTTTGATGGTAACGAGATGCTGTTGGACTAGAGATAAGAAATGTACATGCTCATGACAGGATGAACTAAAGAATATGTTTGTTTGTTTATTCTCATATGAAAACTGCACCTGTTTCACTTAAAAAATATAAATGTCTTTGCCTGGGTTTCAAAATCCTTCCTAAGCTGGCTTTCCTGACCTTTCAAACTACCTATTGTCACTCCACAGAATGGTTCTCTGGCTGGCCTTTGCACCCAATACTCTCTGAGCTTGGGGTCTACTCACTCTTCAGATAAACTTCTTACTCATGTTTTGCTGAAGTCTTCTAATTGCCCCTTGAGTTCTTTTGCAGTTTACCTCTGGATTCTTTGTCAGTACTTTCTTCCCTCTGGATCAGGAAGATCCCCTGGAGGAGGGCATGGCAACCCACTCCAGTGTTCTTGCCTGGAAATCCCATGGACAGAGGAGCCTAATGGGCTACAGTCCATGGGGTCACAAGGAGTCGGACATGACTTCGCAACTAAACAACACAGCAAGTTCAGTTTTTAAAATGCTGTTTTGTACAATCCTCTAAGTCACCTGGCTTGATAAAGCAATTGATAGCGGTTAAACAATCTTAATATTACAGAAGTCTCCGAAAATGTACTTGTTTCTTTGCATGAGTTGAGTTCCTTGACTGGAAGTCACATTTTAGGAAAAAGCTTCTAGAAACCAAGGATAAGATTCAAATGAGAGGCATGGTAGGATGAGAAATGGGAGCGTGTTGGCTACACCCTAACTATTAAGTAATTAACTGACAGAATTTGGGTCTTTTTAACTTTTATTTTGCCCTGGTTGTTACTATCAGTGAAACTAAGTAAAGTAGAGATATGTTGAGGAAATTGAACTAGGCTACGGGTTTGGAAAAGCCCTGCTTCAAAGGAAACCAAGTCTCCTAGGATAATTTGCAGGTGAGTTTACTGAAACACAGTGGATAATTTCAGCAAAACTGAAAAGTGTGAGTTCCTCAAAAATTAAAGAAACCTCAATTATTGAGAATTAAAAAAAAAAAAAGAAAAGAAGGAATGGAGGGAGGGAGAAAGAAAGAAAGGAAGGGGATTCTATAGCTAGTTTGGAGGCTGGTATATTTAATGTGGAACACAGGAAGAAACTCTGTTATGTACTTAAAAGAGATGGTTTATGAACATATTTATATACCAGTTCTTATTAGTAGCTTCTTGTGTGGTTTGAGATAGAAAAAGTAAAGCCAAATACTTTCATTTCCTTAGTTAAGAATAGCTTCCTGAAATAAAAATAGTGTATATCCATTAGAGAAAATGAGGAAAACATAGAAAAATATAAAGAAAAAATAAACATTACTCAAAATACAATTATTTACATGTTAATACATCCTTCTACTTTTTATACAAAAATATTATTTATTTATTTTTTTTAAAAAACTAAAATTATACTGTGCATAGTACTAAAGCTTATTATGAGTAATATGCTAATTAAAAATGATCATATTTTGATCAATTACCCATGTAACATACATTTTGTTCAAATTCATCACATTAGTAGGAAAGGAAATCAATTTAGAAAGATGCTACCAACATTTAGAAAAAAATCACATATCATAGAATAAATAAAAACATCTTAGGGTAAGTTGCATATTATAGGGGAATGTGTCATTTCTGAAAGGTTGTTTTAGTCCTATACACATATAAACATGCATAAGTACAGTTTATATATACATACACACACACTCACAAACATATATATATTGCATTACTATGTCATAGTAATGGGTTGCGATAAAAAAAGATGAAAGCCAATGCTCTAAAATCTATTCTTTAATAACTGCATCAGGTTGATATACCTTAATGCATTTAAGAAATTCACAATTGTTGTATATTCAGATTGTGTCTTATTTTTGGCAGTTACATGATGCAATGAATATTCTTGTTTGTGTGTAAACATCTAGGTTTTGTTAGACTTAAATTGTTAGAAGCTGAAATACTGATTGAATGTGAGAGAATATTTTTGAAGCTTTTGACATGTTGCAAGAAAATTATTAACACTTCATATCCCTACTATGTGTGAACAATATGTGAATTCATCAATTTTCTTATCCTGGATATTATTATTTAAAAAAACCAATCTATTGGAGGAAAAAGTTATTTTGTTGCCTTTTGAATTAAATTTTGTTATTAATATGGGTTTTCTTTTTGTTTTCTTATATATTTATTGACTATTTCTATTTCCTCTGTTAAAACTGATCAAGACCTTTGCTTATTTTTCTAATGGTGTATTTCTCTTCTGATTATCTTTTTGCAAAGAACTCCCCATATAAACCACATTAGATCTTTGACAAGTGCATGCTCATCTACTTGTTTTTAAAAGGAGTTCACCGTTCACCAGACTTGAGGACCGGAAGTTGCTTTAAACAAGTAAGGCATTTAGCAGTCTTTCATGGTATTTCTGTGGATAAGTCAGAAAGAGGAAGTTCGTAACTAAATGAACAACTACCTTCAAGATGTGCTAATTTTTGGAGTAGTGGAATTCTCTTCATTTATGTTCTTATGGCATTTTAATCAGCAATTTGCTTGACTAAACTGATACAATTCTACTAAAATGAATGCATGAATGATGCCAATTTGCTAATCTTGGTTAAAAGACAGGATAACAAAGAGATACTCCAAAAAATTACATAATGAGATAACTCACAACTTAAAATTTAATGGAAAGAAGAATAAAGAACTGACCTTACATGAAAAATAATAAACAAACAATAAACCAAAAGCCTAGCAGCAAAAGAGAAGTTCGAGGAGATATAACCTTAGTTCACAAAAAAAAAATAATTCTATATTTAAAAAACATTTTAAGCCCCAAATAACCTGGCGGCTGTGACTGCAATCTGATACAATTTTCAGGCTGGACTGTGCAAGTTATGTATGTCCCTTCTTTCCTATTGGGCATTTGATATTTCTAATCTATGCTGGTTCGGGTACTTCTCAAGTGTTGTGAGTCTGCAGGAGTAGATTTGACACAGCATTGTCCTCTCCCAGATTCTCTCCATAACTGCTCTGAGGTTGTATTTCCAGAACCTGGACTCTGTATTATTCATGGGTCGGAAGGGTGGGCTCAGGGTACAATAATGGTGATTGTTAGCATATGGAAAGGAAATTTCAAGCCAGATTTCATGTTTAATAAAACCAGGTTAAAAATCACTTGACCAGGGACTAGAAATAATCCATAGAGTTTTTGATAACATCTTAAAAAAACAGCATAAAACTGCCAGAAAACATTGTAATTTTTCATAGATTGAAGACTGACAAGGAAGCCTGCTATTAATGTGTAACGCAAGTGCTTTGGAAATCAAGAATACAAACTCTGATTTCTGCCTTCTACAAGTTATTTTCCCTTCTAGTGTATGTATCTCTTGCATTAGGGCAAAGGTAATGATAAGAGAGAAAAATAAATAGACATATCTTCTTTTGTAATTTTGCATTCCACTTAACTAAGCAATTCAATTTTTTATAAGAAAAAAATCAATATTTAATTCGATGGATGCCTATGACACTTGGAGCTATAATGACAATGAATAAAGAAAGAAAGAAATAAGGAATAACATAAATGCCCATTAATAGAAGAATAGAAAAATAAATTATAGGTATATCCATTCAGAGAAATTTTGTGCAGCCAATAAACAGAATTGCATAGGATATGAAATAACCTGGAAGATATTTCTGATGCAATTTAAGCAAATAAAACATGTATCAAAAGCATGCTTAAAGAATTTCTTAAATCTATTTATTTGTACAAGTATTATTTAGAGCTATTTCTGGCTAAAGAAATTGTAGATGAAGAAACTGAGGTGCAGCAGTTTAACTGAAAATTAAACTTCTAAAAATTCATATGGCAAGAAAGTGTGAGACTGGTTTTCAAGCCTAAATATTATCATTTCAGGTTTCCAGTGCTGGGTATAATAGGAAAAAAAGAGTACACTATAAAGTAACGAATTTATGGTCAGAAAAATTCCCTTCCAGTCCTGACTTTCTCTCACCTATAAAATGGGTAAAATAATGTGTATTATATTACCTTACTAGCAGATTCAGATTAAATTAAATTAGATAATATAAAGTGCCTAGTGCAAAGCCTGGCACATGGCAGGTACCCAATGAACGTGAGTTACTATCATTATCTCACTTTCCCTAGGTCCTTTCAGAGTCTACATACTTGTTTAAATGTATTTCCCAAAGTTCGTTTCTTAGACACTTTATCTTGTAGCTTTCTTATATTTACTAGAGCAACTTCCACATAGAACTCCTTTAAAATGTTTATTTACACTCTATCTTTCCTCCATTATTTCCATTTAGTTATAATAAAACCACTTATTCATTATTTTGTGTTAAAATCATTTTATTGATCCTATAAAGGTATCCCATAAAATTTATTATGTAAGTACTTCGGATGCCTAACACAACTGCTGACTCTAAAAGGAATCATAATATTGAGGAACACTGAACCAAGAGGAAATAAAAAATAAATGAAAATAGAAAGCTAAAGGGAACTTTAAATAGAAATTAACCATCATAAGATTTAATGATATACAGTACAATATTTTTGATTTTTGTATAAAAATAATTTTCAGGATAAAAATTCAGTTCTCATGACTAACAAATAAATGTAGTAACTTGTAATCTATTGAGGAAATTAGAGAGCCTTTCTAATTTTTTACTCCATTTCTTTAGAGTACTATCAAAATATTCAATAAAAATATTACTTTTCATTTTCCTGAATGGAAAAGGGTTAACCCTAAATAACTGTGTCTGAAGGTTATCTGAAATTTATCAGTATGTTGTTTGTATATGTGTGTTCTGGTATGAATGTTACTCAACTTCTCTTTCTTCAGTAATCTCAGCCTTTTATACCATTCTGCTAAAATGATGATTGCCTTTCTTGGCCTAATGAAATCCTATTTACCCAGTTAAATGTAACTTCTGGAAATTCTCATATTATTCATGGACTCTATTTATTCACCTTAATACAAATAGAATTAGTTTTTCTCCTGCGCATCATAATATTTTGTTTATATCATTATGTACCATAGCAATTAAGGTCTTATTCTTAAGATATAGCACAATGTCTGGAGTATATAGTTGGCACTTGGTGTATAAATTTTGATTGAAGGTGCACAGGATTACTCCCTCACTTCCTCTTACTTCCTACTGATCTTTCCTTAAGGTTTGCAATGAGTGACAGTGTGGTATTACTTTAAGAGTTGAGGAAGTTGGTCAGATGTGGGGATGGTGTTGGAGGAAAGACAGCCATTTTGCTTTCCCTTTCCACCTTCCTTAAGTTGCATTATACGTTTTTAATTATATCACAGAAATTTCCAATCCAATCTCAAGAACAATATCCTGTCAGCACTATGTTGGAAAAGAATGAATTTGAAACAATTCTTAAACAATACACAGAGCACTGTGCAACATCCTATGGTGACTTTCTCCAGCAAAATCTTGAGGCATTTCTTTAGCATTGTCTTTATCTTCCCATGGTGACTTATGAGGCATGCGTAAGAAAAATTTTTATTAAAGGTCAGAGAGTCCAAAAGATCCAGCCAAAATTTTGGGAAGTTAATAGTGTGATTAATTCCTGGAGTCCTTCATTTTCCAGTCCTTTAATTTGTGCAATCATCATGAGTGTTCAAAGTATATACTGATTTTTAAAGTCTCTTAATTGGGAATTCATAAAAAGAACTGATTAACATTCCCCACCACAAGGAGCCTTGAAGGAGATGAAAAACAAAAACCGTATTTTTGCTGAATCCAATTAGCTTACATTTCAACACACATAACTTCACTTAACTGGCCATCACAGCAGAAGCCACAACACACACCCACAGCAGCAGCAGCATGGAGCTGGCCACACAACTCAGCAGACAAGGCAGACAGACTCGAGTATAGACCAAGATTTTTCTACCTCTTCATAACAGGTTAGTGCTGGCCCTCAGTGTTGGTGTACAGTTTTTATGGCATGGGAAAATAGGGATGTTTCTGCCCTATAAAAATAAATGTGTTGAAGGCTTTAGTTTGAGCTTATACAATGTCAGAAAGTTCCAAAGGCACTGGCACAATACCACAAAATGAAAGAAAAAAAAAAAAAAGAATCTCACAAACAAATATATTACTAAAACACATGGCAAGATACTAAGAAAACACTGGTAGGAAAATGACTGGTTTCCTGGATGATTTATGCAATAGTTTTCAATACTTAGCTGAAAAATAACGAATGAGTAAGGCATGCTAGTGGGTATTTGGTGGGCATATATTGTCACCAACCCCCATTCATACTAAGTCTGGCTCTGGCTTTACACTGTTAAATAAGTCATTTTCTCTCTGCAAAAGTAGGAAACACAAAACCCTCATAGTTCTTAACCTTTTAAGCCTTAGGAAGAGCTAAGGGAAAGAGTACAGAAATGCATGCACTATCATTAACAAAGACAGAGATACATAGAATAAAAATTAAAATATAAATAGTTATTTCTTCATTTTATGTATCATAATACACACTACTTTCCAAGACTTAATTTGATACATACAGATTTTCACATATGATATCTTTATCTACTCTAGGAAGTGCTGGGATAGAAAGATAAATAGGAAGTTCTGAACTTGAATAAAGACAATAAATACCTTTGCTGTTACATCAGAGGGATGCAAGATGGAAGATGGGGCTTGAAACTGGGAACATTTCCCAACTGGACTTCATGATTTGTAATTCTTTAAAAATGAAAACTTACCACATTCTGTGCAAAGTTTTCAAAACATGTTCTGCGATCCACTGAATATTCCGACTTATATGTGTGGGGTTGGGCGGGGCAGAGAAAAATAACAAACAGAGAGAAAAAGAGAGAGAGGGAAGGAAGGAAGGAAGGAAGGCAAAAGCCAGAAAGAAAAATGGCAGAAAAAAGACAGGGTGATGAAATGACGCAACAGCAAATTCATGTTCTAAATCCCAGGGATCAGGAAAGCAGGGGAGCTGCTGCAGAAGGCCTCTTGTCCAAGGGCACGGGCTCTGTTTGCATTAATGCTTATACTTATAACACCAAAAGTCTTCTTGTGCAAACAAAATGATGTGATTTCAGGCAAAATCGAATGACACTGGAATAGAGTTGATATGTTTAGGTTTTATGCTGACATTTTCAAAGCCTACATTATTGAAAATCTAGTGCCTTATGTTCAGAATTTCCTCATGATTTTCTACTGGCACTAGATTTCTGTTGACATTCTTAATTCTGTAGACCACTGCTGTCCAACAGAACTTTCTTAACCGTGGAAATTTCATTCTATACTAATATTTCAGAAGTCTAGCTGTGGCCACTGAGTATGCGAAATTCGGTTAGAATTTTATGTAATCTTAACTAATTTAAATTTAAACCACTGCATGTGCTGGTGGTCACTGTACTGGTCAGTGCACCTGTCTGGCTGCAAAGTCAATGGACTTTGAAAAATATCATTAGCTTAAGTGATGATCATGAATTATACAAAATTATCATTTCATCTCAGAATTTCAAGAAGCTATGGAATATTTTAACATTACAAAATAATGAATGATGTTGGTGTTTACATCCAGATTTTCCATTTTCTGTTAAACTGATTAATAAGGTGTTACTGGCAGTGAGACTTTGATTATAAACGTTAATTGAACAATGTCGCCTACTGCAGTTCTTCAAAACTATGCTAGCAGCTCTTAGGTATGATGCCTCACCACAGGGATACTAAGTGACTCAGGATAAATGCCAAACGAAAATATTTGGAAGCAAACATTGAGTATGCTGATCGTTCCTGCATTTTGGCAACCATCACAGGAAACAAATGAGTTATGGGGCATATACATACATTCCAGTTTACAGGATGAGGAAAATCCTCTCTGAGTTTTTGATCTGATGGCATTGTTCTTTTCCTTTCTTTATTGTAATTTCTTATTTCCTTAAACTGGCATACAGAAGACTAACATGAAACATGAGAACAGCATCTTAAAAACTTTGTAAAGCATGGACATTTGCCGAGACAAACACGCAATAAAGAAAAGAAGCAATCAACAGACAGAAACACATACAACTTAAATGACCCTGATAAAACACAGGGACTTGGGGAAGGGTCTTGGAGTATATACACTTACCATTTGTCCAATACTGTGGTCCCGGTAGAGATAACTACTCCAAATAACTATAACTGAGAACTAGGTCATAAAAGTTCACAAAGAACCAATACCTTTTTCTTTGCCTGTAGAAGTTCCTGATAGGCACTGGATCTTATAAAACGTGGGTATGAATCACTTTTCATCAGTTTGTAAATGTGCTCCTAAAAAGAAATAATGGTTGAAGTGCCTCTTTATTATTTCTCAGGAAAAATCAAATACTGTGATAAGAATCCAACATTCGATTCAAAAACAAGTCTGGAATAATGGTAATGCTGATGAGAATGCTTCATATGCTTATAGAACAATTTAGACCTTCAAATTTATTATTTTATTCAAGGATTCATGTTTAAACTGATTTGGGAGCTATTGAGGAGGTAAATCACATCCAATTCTTTAAAAAATGGGTTTAGTTAGTAGACTGTCATCATATAATTTCAAATCAAGTTGTTGATTTATACAGACCATTAAGATAAATAAATCTGCTATCTCTCAAGATTAAGCCAAAAGAGAAAAATGCAAAGTCAGGATTCAATAATCATTCTAGATACCTTGGCATTTATATGTACTTGGAGGGTTCAGACTTTCCAAATGAATCATCTTATTGGTGAAAATTGTCATGCACATCTACTTTAGGCCAGAGCATAAGTCCAGAAATAAGTTTTGTGATATTTAATGGCTTAACATCCTAATTTGTATGCATGTTTTGACTTATTCTGAAATAAATTAGGTAAATATTTGATAATTTAATCCTAATCAGTTTGCAGTACTTCAATGATGAATGAGTATTGGTAGATAAAGGAAAAAAATATATTCATCTAATTCAATGTTGGCCCAATCCAAGGAGATTCTGCTTTGGTTTATTGCAGCCTAAGGGAGCATAAATGGTCCTTGCTCATTCTAGTCTGTTAGAGGCAGAGTTCTGAACTATTTGAGAGTTTCCTGAATGTCCCAGTGTCTACTTGTTTCGAGAAAACATATATTTTAAGAGATGACTTAGTTTCCTGGTCTTAAATACACCAGTAATAATTTGTAGTTACCGTGAATCCACTTAATGACATTCAGGATTAATCCTCAGTAATCCTGACATTCAGGCTCTAGCCCAAGGTTCATCTCCAAAAGTATGGTACATTTGGAACTGTATCAGAATTTGTTGTTGGAAAAGTGGGACAATGTTTTATTTTGGACTCAAGCATTTTGGGATTCAGATCCTATCTTGCTCAAGATTTACCACTTATAAACATGTTAATTTTGACAATTTTATTCACTTCTCTGAGCCTTGATCTTCTAATCTATAAACTAGAGTTATTGTCAGGATTTGAGGAATGATAAACATTTAGCAAAGAATAAGGGCATGCACAGTAAGTGCTCAAATATGTTTGAGTATGTGCCAGGTACACTTCAAAGTGCTTGCCTATATTAGTTAATTAAATTCTCACAAAACCTTATTTCCAATATTCTGGGAGGTGGGTCATAGAGGATCCCGCTTTGGTTTATGTTAGAGAGTGTTTTGCCTATGTTATCCTCTAGGAGTTTTATAGTTTCTGGTCTTCTTTTTTTTCTCCCTTTTATTGTTTTTGCCATACAATGCCATGATATCACCATGAGTTTACATATGCTCCCCCTCCAGAAACCCCCCCCTCCCCCCTCCCTCCTCCCTCCCCCCCCCCCGGGAAATCTCGATGCACCAGCCCCGAGAATCAATCCTGGGCTGGTGATTGATTAGACATATGACAATTAACATGCTTCAATGCCATTCTCCCATATCATCCCACCCCTTCCCTCATTCACAGAGTCCATGAGTCTATTCTATGTATCTGCATTCCTTTTGCTGTCTCGCATGCTCGGTTCTCATTACTGTCTTTCTAAATTCCATATATATGTGTTAATATACTGTATTGTTGTTTTTGCTTCTGGCTTACTTCACTCTGGATAATTATGCTTAGATCTTTGATCCATTTTGAGTTTATTTTTGTGTATGGTGTTAGAAAGTGTTCTAGTTTCATTCTTTTACAAGTGGCTGTCCAGTTTTCCCAGCACCACTTGTTAAAGAGGTTGTCTTTTCTTCATTGTATATTCTTGCCTCCTTTGTCAAAGATAAGGTGTCCATAGATGCGTGGATTTATCTCTGGGCTTTCTATTTTGTTCCACTGATCTATATTTCTTTGTGCCAGTACCATACTGTCTTAATGACTGTGGATTTGTAGTATAGCCTAAAGTCAGGTAGGTTGATTCCTCCAGTTCCATTTTTCTTTCTCAAGATTGCTTTGGCTATACAAGGGGTTTTTTTTTAATTTTTTTATTAGTTTTGCCATACAATGACATGATATCGCCATGGGTTTACATATGCTCCCCCTCCAGAACCCCCCTCCCTCCTCCCTCCCTCCTCCCTCCCCCGGGGAAATCTCGATGCACCAGCCCTGAACATCAATCCTTGGCTGGCGATTGATTACACATATGATAATTAACATGTTTCAATGCCATTCTCCCATATCATCCCACCCTTGCCCTCATCCACAGAGTCCACGAGTCTGTTCTATACATCTGTGTTTCTTTTGCTGTCTTGCATGCTGGGTTCTCGTTACCGTCTTTCTAAATTCCATATATATGCGTTAGTATACTGTATTGTTGTTTTTCCTTCTGGCTTACTTCACTCTGGATAATGAGCTATACGAGGTTTTTTGTATTTCCATACAAATTGTGAAATTATTTGTTCTAATTCTCTGAAAAAGACCTCTGGTAGCTTGATAGGAATTGCATTGAATCTATAGATTGCTTTGGGTAGTATACTCATTTTCACTATATTGATTCTTCCAATCCACGAACATGGCACATTTCTCCAGCTATTTGTGTCCTCTTTGATTTCTTTCATCAGTGTTTTATAGTTTTCTATATACAAGTCTTTTGTTTCTTTAGGTAGAAGTACTCCTAAGTATTTTATTCTTTTTATTTTGATGGTGAATGGAATTGTTTCCTTAATTTCTCTTTCTGTTTTCTCATTGTTAGTGTATAGAAATGCCAGGGATTTCTGTGTGTTGATTTTGTAACCTGAAACTTTACTATATTCACTGGTTAGCTCTAGTAATTTTCTGGTAGAGTCTTTAGGGTTTTCAATGCAGAGGATCATGTCATCTGCAAACAGAGAGAGTTTTGCTTCTTCTTTTCCAATCTGGGTTCCTTTAATTTCTTTATCTGCTCTGATTGCTGTGGCCAAGACTTCTAAAACAAAACCTCAACCAGGTTGGCAACCATTTTCATATATATTTTAAATATGAAGTAACTAAAGTACAAAGAAGTACTTGCAATAGGTCACAGAGCAGAGTTCAGAACAGAACCCAGGCAATTTGCCTTCAGAATCTGCTTTCTTATTACACTGCATCTCTTCTTAAACAGCAGCAAGAATTCCTATTATTATATTTTTGAATACAGAGATTACAAACCCACAAAAACTAGAATTAAATAGCTGAGGTTGACTGAAAAAAGCCTATAGTCAGGTGGTAATATCTTCTGTAGAAAATTATGCCTTTTCCTTTTATTAAAGACACATTAAGCAAAAATAGTTTTCAATGACACAGATAACAAAGAAATGTTCTTTTTTAAGACTTTTGGGAAGGTCATTCCAAATATTTTACACGTTGTTGACTCTTCAAATATGCTTGAAAGTTTATCTTGAATTGAGTGAAAGATAAAACAACAGAGAAATAAGCAACAGAATTTTCCCCCTGCTCTCTCTCATGTGTCTCCATAAAATGTAATTATTTCTACATAGAAGACCATGGCAGAGCCAGAGTGAATGAATGGGTTTCTGGTTGGCTGTTTCAACCTGTGTTAGCTTCCTGCACAGTGGCTCATTTCTTTTGAAACCAAAGCCAGTGATAAATATATTTTATACCGAGAGTAAAAATAAGAAAGGAATTTTCTGTACCTCATGCTTCACCTTCTATATTTTCTCTTAGTAACATAGCTATTTAAAAAAAAGATACTTTTTAGAGCTAACATTCTTCTCTAAAAGAGGTTTCAAGAAATTATGAAACATGTCTGTTCAGGTTTAAAAGCCAATTTCAACACATCATTAGGAAATGATATCCTCTCATTACACATTTACTTTTCCTCTTGAGCACAATATGCTTTTTTTAGAGAAAGTAGAAATTAAAATTACTTCTAAGGAGACAACTACATCCAGTTTGAGAAAAAAAAAACACTTAAAAAAATATGTCTTAGGAAGTTAATATCTTAATATCAATTTCATGTTTTCTTCTTTTTGTAGACTAAAAAAAGTCACTTGGCAAATTAAAAAATGCCTAAAGTTACTGTTTCAGTTTGTCATCAGAGACAAAACTGGTTTTTACTGTTTCATTGTGTCATCAGAGACAAAACTGGTTTGAGTTTTACATAACTTTAAGCTAATTTAATTTAGTTCTGACTATTTATAATAATATATTATTTAGGAAGGTCAGAATTTCAGACTCTCCATATTAGAAGATAAGTTAAAGAGTTCAGGTATGTGTTACTGAGGTATCAGAGCTGAAACTAAAGTAAAACGCTTTCAAATATTTAAAATATTTCCCTTCAAGAAATTTTCATGTAAAAACATTCAAATTTATAAAACTCCCTAAGCTTTAAAAACTCTTCTTTTTAAAGTATCTCTGTTATTTTCTAGATCATTTAGTTGTTTTACATACAGCTTCCTTTGTGGCTCAGATGATAAAGAATCCACCTACAATGTAGGAGATCTGGGTTTGACTCCTGGGTTGGGAAGATGCCCTGGAAGAGGGCATGGCAACCCACTTCAGTATTCTTGCCTGGAGAATCCCCATGGACAGAGGAGCCCGGCAGCTACAGTTTATGGGGTCTCAAAGAGTTAGACACGACTGAGTGACTTAACGCACATGCACGCATGCGTGTGTACGTGCGCGCGCACACACACACACACACACACACACACAGACACACACACCCCTAAATTGAAAATATTAGACATAGACACAGATTATAATGAAAATAAAACAAAAGTATCTCAACTCTCAACTTCTCAGGAGCACATTTGTGATGCAATGTGAGTTCCATCCATGTACCAACCTGAGCATCTTCAAAAGTATACCGTCCGGGCTCCTTCACATTCTGTGTGGTTTTGTCATAGCTCTTAGAATCCAAGTTAATAGCACTGGGGGCTCCTGGAGCCAGAAATTCTTGCCATATTTCCTGAACTCGAGAGGGAACTTCTCTAATAGGCCTTTTCTTCAGGTCCTCCACTGCTAGCCAGAATCTACACAAAATGAGACATAAGCTGATGTCTGATGTCTGATAATCTGAAAATTCTTAAAATATTCACTTATCACACAGTTTACAATGAGGCATAATAATAAGCTAATTTTCTCTGAGGGCGTCCAGAAACAGGCTTCTACTAATTCTTTTATTAGTTGTATTGAAAGATATAACATTTGGGGAAAGGAAATATTGAAAACAATCTTTTAGGTGTTCTCTGAAAATCAGGGGCTTCCCAGTTAGCTCAGACGAGGAGCCCAGCAGACCACAGTCCATGGAGTCAAAAAGAGTAGAGCAGGACTGAGCACACACACACACACACACACACACACACACACACACACACACACACACAAACACTGAAAAGCAGACCTGCCAGGGCCCTGATTCCATTCAACCTCAAATTTTTACTGAAACAATGTAGCAGGACTATAGAACCTTTTGTTAGACAGGAAGAGGAGTTTGAAGGGAGTTAGGGGGAGTGACATGGATCATCTGACTGGGGGCATAAGCTATAGCACATATTCTTATTTTTGGATCTTTTGTCCATTTTAGCAATGGGCGTTAGTATGGAGAGGATTTTCTGCTTTACCTGGTAAAGGAATTACCATCAAGCTTTACTGGAATGAAAAGAGGCCTGGACACAGATTAGAAAATGCCCTAGCTGGAGAAATCAGGGCAAGCGACTAATTTTAGGCTATTTAATTCCGAAACTTATGAAATGACAGAAGCAGCAAGCTTTCACATGTAATTGTTCAAAAGGCTTAAATTTGCAGAGACATCATAGCAATTCAGAAGCTCTGGAAAAAATAATATTGACCTACTTCTAAATATAAAATATATATTTTATGTCCTTCTGTATAGAATATAGTCTATCCTGAAAGGAAAGAACACCAGGACATATTCTGGTTGATAAAAGCAAAGTTGAATAAAAAGCCACATCATATTAATGGGTTTCATTTTTTTTTAATTTTGCTCTATATTGTATCTTTTTGTTTAGACCTAGAAATTATGATGAAACATGAATATGCATGTCATAATAGAGTCTTTAAACAAACAAACAAAAAAGGACACTTGAAAAAGGAAGTACTAGATCTGTTATCCTCAACAGGGGCCAGATGCAATCTTGATATGGAGAGGATGACCACAGAGATGAATCACTACAAGCTACAGGGGATTCTGGCGGCTCAGACTGTAAAGAGTCTGCTTGCAATGCAGCAGACCCGGGTTTGACATGATTGAGCAACAAACACATACACAGGCTATAGAGTTTTATAAGTAGAAGGGGATAAGCAGTACCTTCAGAACTATTAGGTTTTTAACTTAGGGATCAAGGAAAGTTCAAAAAGTAAGTAATAAAGCAGTTGAGCTAGAATTAGAATATCAAATATTACTCAATCTAATAATTTTCCAGTTTCTAGATACCATTTTCCTATAGACAGGTATCAGTAGATAATCCAACATGGACTATACTTAAAATGTGAACCCACCATTTTTGCCTTCAGAAGGCAAGGGGCAAGACCGTTTCCTTTTTAAATACAGGTTCTGACAATGTGCAATCTAATAGGAATGCTATGTGCTCTCTGAGGGAGCTTAAGTGTTATAATTGATGTGTATTAAAAAGCGGAGACATCACTTTGCTGACAAAGGTCTGAATAGGCAAAGCTATGGTTTTTCCATTAGTCATGTGTACATGTGAGAGTTAGACCATAAAGAAGTCTGAGCTGAAGAATTGATGCTTCTGAACTGTGGTGCTGGAGAAGACTCTTCAGAGTCCCTCTTTCGGACTGCGGGGAGGTCAAACCAGTCAATCCTAAAGGAAATCAACCCTGAACGTTCACTGGAAGGACTGATGCTGAAGCTGAGACTCCAATACTTTGGCCACCTGATGCGAAGAGCCAACTCATTGGAAAAGACGCTGATGCTGGGAAAGACTGAGGGCAGAGGAAGAAGGGGACAACAGAGGATGAGATGTTGAATGGCATCACCGAATCTACGGACATCACCTTGAGTGGACTCTGGGAGATAGTGAAGGACAGGGAAGTCTATGATGTCTCAAAGAGTCGGACACAACTTAAGAGACTGAACGACAACAGCAAGTTCATTTCAGCACTGTGAACATACAGATAAAAAGAATGTCTTTGTTTTGAACAAGCAAAGATACACCATTCAAATGGCCATAATACAAGGAAGCACACGAGAGATTCTCAAGGAATAGGCACAAACCAGACAGTCTGGGAATGCTGAGCAGGAAGGAGCCACTCTGCTGGCGGAACTACTGTGTTGGAAAAGGGAGTTCTAGGAAGACTACATAGATGCAGTGACATCTTAAATAGACTTGAAATTATAGATATCAAAGGGCTGAGGAGGTAATAATAACAGCACCCACACTGTAAGTGCAGGCACTATTCTAGGTGATTTAGCTATATTAAATCATGCAGACCCAACAACCTTACAGAGTATGTGCTAATATTTCCCCCACTTCAGAGAAAACTGACTATATGAAGACTAAGTCACTTATTTAAGTTGCCCACTGTGAGTGCTATATATAGGGTTTGCTCCCAAATCTGCAGCAGATGACATTCTCAAAAGCACTCTCTTGAATGCCTCACTAAATGCATCATTGCTTTTCTTACCCTCAGCATAGTCATCATTGCAATAATTTAGTAGAATGTAAAGGGAACTCACTAAAACGCCACTCCCCCCTTAATATATGAAAGCTGGAATATGAGGAATTATCTTAATGTCATTGAGCCTTGATGTTTTTCATCAGTAAAATGGGATAATAATGCCTATCTCACTGGGTTTCCATTAGGTATAATGAGATAAACTATGTAAAGGGCACTTTTAAAGTGCTTGCGATATTTTTAGGCACTCATATTATATAACTCTCATATTACTCAATTTACTTGGTACTTACTCTGTTTACCTGAAAGAGGAATGAGCAAAAGCACACCAAGAGAGAATAGAAGTTCTATTTGAGAAATAATTACTTATCAATGAGCAATATTTCTTGACTATTTTTTGTCTCAATACCTGAAGAAAATGCTCACATGAGTGCCATACTTCCATAAATAGCAGATGCTAAATAAGATGCACTGAGATGTATTTAGGTGTAATTAGCCCTGCTGGTTAAATGGACTCTTTTGTCTCCCTTGGTCTGTGACACCAGATACCTAGGCAGAAACAGGAAGAGCAGTGGATAGACGCTTAGTATGGGTTTATAGAAAGCCTAGGATGGCAATTATTAGCAATCTGACTTATAAAGATGCTTAACTTCTTCTATTCATATTTTGCTTGTCTGTCAAATGGGACAAGGATATTAATATTTAAATTTCATGTTCGAAGCAATGATTAGTTGAATGATAATCAGAAACAATAAATACAAAATATGGCATGGCATACTTATAAAAGTAGTGACTATAAAGCATACTATGGTATGGCATACAATGGACTTTTCAGGGGGCTCTGTGGATAACAAAATCTGCCTGCAACACAGGAGACAGAGGAGATACGGGTTCAATCCCTGGGTTGGGAAGATGCCCTGGAGGAGGGCATGGCAACCCACTCCAGTATTCTTGCCTGGAGAATCCCATGGACCGAGGAGCCTGGTGGGCTACAGTCCCTAAGGCTGCAAAGAGTGGACACAACTGAAGCGACTAAGCACACACACACACACACACAACGGCGTATACTAGGTGTTCAAGACTTGTTATCTATATCTATCTATCTGTTCTTAGTAGGGAAACATATAAGAGACTTATAGTATATACTCAAGAAATACATATGTGACTATGTAATAAATATGTAATGTTTCTTTTTTATATAACTTTGTTTTCATTTCAATATAACATGCAATAAAATATTAACAGATTATAATGCTTAAAAAGAAAAAAAGGACACTGAAACCAATTTAGTTCAGATTTAAGAAATCATTGTAATTAAACACAATAAATCTATTTCCAAATGATCAGTTTAGACCAAAATTAAAAATAGTGTTTGGTAGATACTTATATCTGTTGTCTATTTGCAACATTTTTATAAAACCTCTGATTCTTGGCATATCCAACCCCTATTTTCCTAACACAGCAGGGAAGGACATATACATGGACCATTTAAATTAAAGGAAGAAATGGAAAAGGAAGATTCCAGGCTGCAAAAATATATATAAGCATTTACCTTTCCAGAACTAAACATTGCTTCCATAAAAATATGAAATATCCAAGCTCTATAGAACTAGGGCTGGGACTACTTCAAATGCAATTATTCTGTATTTGTAAAATATAGGGCAGAAAGCCTTCTGGATGATATTTATACATTTTCATATGATGAAATGTGTAACATTTCTTATATGCAATTACTTATCAGGCAATTTAGTGTGTCATAGGATTATTGAGATAAAAATGGTTAAGGCATGGAAACAATCACCAGTGATCAATTTTATTCATGAAAGAGAGTTTGCACATGCTAATCTTTTAGTCCCAAAGCCTCTTTCCTCTTCCTTTTTCGCTTGGCTGTCTCCCTATCATCCAGGTCTCAGCTGGAAGCTATTTCTCTGAGGAGGCTTTGAGTGATCTCTCCCTCTGGGTTTGCCATTCTCTTGTATTTCTCAGATCTAACACTCATCCTTTTGTGTTGTGATCTGTTTCCATCTTTGTTTTCCTGAGTAAGCCATACTTCTAATAAAATCAGGGAGGATTTTTATTTGATTATGTGATAATGGTGAGGTATTGCTTATTTATTTCTTTATTATTTAAATCCATGATGATAGTATTTTTTTCAAAAACATAGAGAACTAGAGGAAACTCCATAAAAGACTAAAACTAGATTTATTTCTGCTTTATTTTCTAAAGCATTCTTGTACTCAGTAACTGATGATGTGACCTTATGACAGAAAATACTATTTAGGTCCAAAAAAATCCTTAGTACCTGCAGACCTCTTGAAAGCCTGGTCAACAGGCTTTCAAGTTCAACAGGCTTTCAAGTTTCTATAAACTTGAAAAAGAATAGGAAGCTGCATCCCTGAAAACTATGACAGGCATAATTAAATTTCTCCAGATTCTGCCTGTGGTCAACTTGCTTAATCCATGGGACATCAGTCAAAATTCTATGTTCTTCTAAATGGTTTGGTTTGGATATCTATTAAATCTCCTGAAAAGAATGTGATGATTCTGGAACTGCTAAGTTGCAGTGAAAATAAAGGAATGCTGACAACTTTCTGTAAATGGATTTCACAGGACTGAATAAGTCATGGGAAAGTAAATTAGAGAGTTCCATTTCAAAAGAATACTGAATGAAAGAGCTTGTGGAAAAACCATTTTATGTAATGGAAAGCTATCACTCACTTCAGTGATCTTAGAGCTGTTAAAATCTATTCTAGTGTCTCACATTTAAAAATTCAATTTCCAGGTGCCTCTTAAGTCAGAAAAATTTCAAAAATATGTAAGGATGATGTTTACAACAGATGAGCAGGATACACACCTCTCTAGCAGGCACTAACAGCTCAATCGGGTCCTTCTCTCAACTGCCCTGAGGCTGTGTTTAAGTGTACAAAGTAAATGCACTGCCTCCATCATTTTGTTTCAAGTTATTTTTTATAGGCACTAAATTTCTTTTTCTAGATCTTACTTGAGATGCAATACACAAAGAAGACCAATATGATAAATAGGTGATATTTTAATTAAACTACATATGCATTATTGATGATTCTTTGTTTTGCTAAATACTAGTCTGATACTTCTTTATGCAGACCATTTCATATGCATCAGATTTACATAGTTAAAAGATCAGGAGATAGTGTAAAATAAACCATTACGAAGAAGTGATAATGTTGGAAAAAGTGCTTTGCCTTCATTACCTTTTCTTCCTCTATCAAGAGGCAGAAATTCAATAGGTCCATAGCTTCATCATGATGTTGGTGGGACAGTAATTGGTCTGTCGAGTGCAAAATCACCAGACTCATCACAAGTTGGTCACTCTTGCTTAGAATATAAGATTCAAACAACATGTCTTACCTTAAGTTTTCTGAGCTGAATTCTGACTCTAGAAATTTAAGGAATTGTTCTCTCCCGACTGGGTCTTTCAATGCTTCATCCATGCCAAAGCCCCATCGTTTTACCCTCTGCTGACTTGGTTCTTTGCTATAGAAAATAAAACAAAGCCAAGTATATTCCTTCCATTACAAATTCTATATTCTGCTAATTACATTTCCCCTCAAAATCATATATTCTTTGAAGCTCCCATCTTTAACATATTTTTCAGGAAAAAAATCTCTGATTGATGACTCTGCATGAAATTATAGTGAGATGAAAGTTAGGCATTAATAATAAAGTCTAACATTTATTAAGCATTAAATGCCAAGAGATGGATTCTCTTTTACATTTCTTCAGCAACTTTGAGATGAGTACTATTATAATTCTTATTTTATAAATGAGGAAGTCAAGGACAGAGGGTTATAACTTTCCAATGTCAAATAGGTAATATTCCAGACATTCCTGATCCCAGGGCTCAGTTTCTTAACCACAACACTCTGAAGTCTCACGGTGGCACATTGTACTGGAGGAAATTGCATTGACAATCAAAAGGCTTACATCCTGGTTTATGACTCTGTTGTTGATTAAATGTGTGACATAGTACCAGCTGAGTCACAACATTTTGGGATTCCAACTTTCACATCTATAAAACTGAGAACTTATGGATGAAGAGATATATACTTGTCAAGCATTTGAGAACCACTGGACGGACATAAAAGCAAGAGAAGGTCTATAAATGCAATCTAGCTAAGTGCTACAGAATACTAAATCCTCACTCTGTGAAGGGGTATGCAGTGATCTTTTTATGACTCTATCAAGATTGGTGATATAATTCTCTTATATAGCTGATGAAAGAAACCAGGGAGTCTTAAATTGTGTTCTGGTTTTCTTAAGAAATCAGACACTTGTCAGTTTCTCTTAGAGTGTTTATGGTAAATTCATTTTGTTCCAAAACAGAATTTATAAAGACATACTTGTATTGGGCTTAAGTAAGTATGGATTTAGCATTCATTTTACTCAAATAGATGGACCTTTGTGGCTATGTGGATTTTCAAGGAAGCTAAAAACAATGAGCTAAATTTTAAGAACTAAAGATCCTAACGAGTCAACCTTGAAACCCTTGCACATCTGATTTTTTTTGTGCCAGTCTTTCTGGAAATGCAAATCTAATATAATGCAAATATCTAAGTTTCAAAAACCATTGCCTTAAACAAGAGCTTTAAATGATGGTTAATGTAGACACAGGGTAAAATTACTTTTACAGTTAGTCAGCTATAGGATTCTTTTTATGTCATTCAAATCCTAAAATGAATGAAATATTCGGAAGGAAGAGAAAATGTCACTTACCTCGCTTCAAGTTCCCAGAAGGTAGTATCGTCAGACAACCAGGGGTTAGAGGGGTCAGGTGGCATGAGAAACGGGTCATATTCTACATACTGTTCTGTGTAACTTAGCAGACTTGAGAAAAAGAAACATTGTCATTTTCTTTAGTTTTCAGGTTGAGGTAAAACTGATCTCTGTAAGGGACACACTAGAAAAACATCTGGCCAAGGCATCATTGCTTGCTTATAGAATAAAATCCAATAGCAGTTTTCATATTTCAATAATTTCCATGCAACAGCTTGTGCTTCTATGAAGACAAATATGGTTAAGGATTCCATCTTTCCCAATGTCTTAGCAATATGAATTCATATTGCATCATTAAAATAAGACAAAATGGAAAAGGTCAGTGCATAGAAGGAAGTGCCAAGGAGCAAGTCCAACCCTTGGGCAACTAGCCTACCCACAGCAGAACAGATGATAGCTCAACTCGGTGAAGGGGTTAAAAGGCAATTTTTGTCAAAAGTATTTATAGGAATTAGGTAAAGGGGGATCACTCACAACACGTTTTTGGGGACAAAAATATGTTTTTAAAACAAAATAAAGGGAGAAAGAGAGGAAAAGCGTTGGAGAGTTAAGATTCAGCAATGCCTCAAAGTGTGGAATATGAATGTCTTAACAGAGTTAAATGAAGAAAATATGTAAAAATCTAAGCTTAATTCAAATTTTGAAGTCATAAAATAACTGAGTAGTGTAACTGTTAAGAAGAATTAACAGAAAGTTTCTCAGTTGCCAACAGGTAACTTAAAGAATTGAGTTTTATTTCTTGTAGCAGGAGTAAAAAGATTCAATTCCTTGGAATTATCTTCTGTATTTGATTGTTATTGCACAAAGATTGGGCCTCTAGAGACCTAAGATAATAATGATCATTTTTTCATTTGAAGTGCAACAGAAGAGCTCTTTGAAAGTTTTCTATGTGCAAAAGGGAAAAGAAAGTAATATTTCTTACAGGGTTCCAATTATATCAGTTCTCCTCCCACCAGTTCTCTCACCATATTGAATACATTTAATTGTCATATGAACATTTTTTTTATTTATATGGGCATCTTGCAACACTTACCTATCAGCAACTTTTGACATTTTTAACCGATGTCTATCTAACTGTATTTGCCAATACTTTATCTGGAAAAAAGAGATAAGTACTTACATAAGTAGTGACATTCTCCAATTCTCAACCCTAAACTCTAATACATTGAGTAATTCTAAACAAGAACATGTTCTCAGACAGTAAAATTTCAGTCTATAGAAAAAATCAAACATGAGGGCTCTGCAAGAGCTAATAAAAACTAAACTGTTTGACTGTAAACACATAACCAGTATTGCTTTAGAACAGCAGTGAAACTGAACACTCTGCCCACATCAGCAAAATAACTTTATTTTAAAAGTATTATAGAAATTTTAAGCATTTATTCATGATGATTATCCAAATTAGAATCACATTTCTCCATTGGACAGTGAATTCAAAAATAAATGTATTTGCTATTTGTTACTATAATTTCAAGATAAACCCTACTTTCTAATACTAGCCCAACAAAAGCATCAATGATATTTGTTTTAAGAATAATTTTATCAACATTTCAGAGAAAATTCTCACATGGTCATAACAACATGTGGTAATTTAAAACTCTTTGAGTTACTTTTCCTTCAAGGTGATTATAAATATACTAGAAAAAGTATGTATTACATAGTTGGTAGGAAGAAATAAGCAAAAGGAGAAAAAGTCTCATGGCAGCTAACCAAGAGATTTGATGATGATTTGATATAAGAGACACTTGATATTCACTTTGAAATATTGTAGCCAAAGCTATTATTGATCAACAGATGCAACAAGAAGCAATATATACCATTGCTATTCCAAGAAGCAATATATCTGCTCATTGCTAATGAGGAAAACTTCAAGAAGCTTCTAGAGACCAGTACTGCAGAAACAAGGTTGAGCACTCTTTTGTGAAGATATCTCATGATTGAAGGTGGAAAACAAATGACCTAAATGTCACCAACCTATGTCTTCTCATTTTTTTAAGACAGAGTTATGGAATATAAACTAACTCAATAATGGAGTCATCTATGAGTCAGTGTGTGTAATTTTTAAAAATTAGTTAGAGGAAAAAGGATTTGGAGAAAGAACAAGGGAAGAGTTTTGAAAACGATCTCCTTATATTAATAAATCTTCAAGAGACTACAAATCTTAAAATTACCTTTTAAATACAATCCTACAAATCCATTTTTAAAATATCTACTATTAATATCAACATCTGGTCTTCATACTGGCTACTCTGTAAACCATTATTACAGGTTGACCCACCTGTTGTTGTAACTCATCTTCTGTTGGAGGTTTAGTTTCTGGTGTGGGTGTGTGGGTAGGACTGTGACTTCTAATATCATTTTGTAGACCATAGACAGACTATATTAAAATAAATAAAAATATGTTAATATAAAGTTCCATTTATATTCACAGACTTTCTAAAAGGTAATTTTGTGTTATATATTCATTAAGGTAACTCAAAACTTTGCTGCATATTGGATTAAGCTTACCAAAATTCAAAAGGCACTGCTATCATAAATGTCATATGAATTTAAAATGAGAGCACAGATTTTTTGAAAAAATATGTGGTAGTATTATTAACTGACAAAATAATTGACTATATGAATAAAACTAGGTAACTGTGATAAAATATGGGGTGAGCTGAGAATACTAATTTGGGAAATGACAGCACAATGTAGCATCTAATAACTATTAATTTCAGAATAAAATAGAGGTGGATATATAATAGAAGAAAATGTAATAAGGCAAAAAAAAAGGATAAAAATTATCTAGTTGTTTTACACAGGAAAGGAGTGGAGTACTAAGGAGAGAAACTAGGTTAAGAATTCCATTGCTGATTTTGTCTCTGATGGTATCATCAAAGACACACCAGAATGGTCCTACCTTCCCAGCTCAACACTGGTTATGTACCTCACAATACTGACCTTGTCATCTGGTTTCAGTAGGTGCCATTTACAAATGTCAGTGACAGTTTTGTACATCTTTGAAATTCTTAATATCCCAGTGATTCTTTACTATTTTGTCAAAAGGTGAACCAATGCTCTTTTTTGAGAAAGACCCATTGCTTAGTAAATATACACAAAAATCTGGGGGCTTCAAAAACAAAAATTCCCTCCCTAACTGAAGGTGAGACATCTTACATGTCAACTCAAGGGAGAGGCCAAATATTAAAGCACTGTTACTTTAAGAATTCAACGTTAGCTACTAAGCACTTTTTCTTTGGACATGAGGATGGAGGAGGACACGAAGAAGTTTCTCAAGCCTTACAAAGTTAAAGTTACCAAATACTGGAAAGAAGCTATTGAAATCAGAAGAGGGTAGATGCTTAACCAAGCCAATTTTCAGGCCCATCACCAACCTTACCAGTAACTCTAAATTTAAATTTGTCTTGTTAACAGGACTGTTTTCACTTGGATTCTACCTCTTCTTAATGTTAACCTTTTGGCTCTGCACCTGGGTCCTTCTCACTATTTTGCTCTTAGCCCATCTTTAACATATTTGACTTGGTTTTCTGACTATCTTTGGTAGGTACTTCAATTTTCCCACTTTTGACATAGCTCCAACCTCTTTGAAACTCAATTCCTATTCCTGGGCATACATTTCAGCCCAAGGAGTAGCATGCATGATGTCAGTTAATTATCAACTGGACTGAACTAAATGGCTTGGACTGTCTTTTTCTTTCCTTCCATCATTCATTCAACATTTATCAAACACCTATTATATGCTGGATAGAATTGTTAAGCATTAGGGATATAGATGTAAACAAAAATAGGTATGCTTTCTCCTTCCTTGGAATTTATGACCTAATGATTACACAAAGAATCACACAAATAAACATATGATTAAAACTGTGGTAAGTATTATGAAAGAAAAGAATGACGAGAGTACAATACCTGGAATATAAGGAGACTTAATTTTCACTGAAGAAACAAAAGGTCTGCATGGACTACTACTAGCTGTGTCTGAGAGTGATTAAACAACATAACATAACTGAACTGAACTCTGAAGTAACAGCTGAGGTGGATATTTTTAAATTAGTGAAGTGAGAGACCACCAATTATGAAACAATCGTACTTTCCAATGTCTGTTTTATTTTTTAGTTGCATCATATTAATTTTTGATAAAGAAAACAAAAAGGACATCTAAGGTTTAAACTTTCCATTCTCACTTAACCTTGGTGTTAATTACTTCAAGTCCTTTAATAAGAATTTCTAGTTCATGTAAAAAATGTTTTAAAGACAAGAGAGCTGACAGTTCTAACAGTGAGTTTGTTGGTTAAGATTTAAAATAATTTAAAAGAGCACTAGAAATATACCACAATTTATGGTGTCAAAGAAGTAAAATAATTCATAGATTACCTTCTATCTCTACATATCTATGATTATTGCAATATACATGCATTTCACATGATCGTCATCAAGTTCCATAAAACACCCAAACCATCAGAGAGTGCTGTTTCACATAGTCTTCCAGCAGCCTGGCCACTGGTTCTGAGGTTACTGGGACATTTCCTTTTTTGTCTTACATGTAAGTAAACGTCATGAATTCTCTCTTTCCTCATTCAGGGTGCCTTTCATTTTCTGGATCAGTAATAGCTTTTAACTTTGATTCTTGGCTAGAGTGAAAATAGCCACAAATAATGCACTTTTATGCTCAGGGCTTACTTTATACATAAAGGAGGTAAGAAAATTGATCCTATTTTGGCCAACAAGTTATGAGGATCATTTGCAATGTAAAAGGATTTGCACCTTTTAGAAAACTGAAATATATTAGAAATCTTGGCATAGAGCAGATAGGGCTGGAGAGAAAGAGAAATGAAATTGTATCAATGTCTTAATATTTGCAGATGGGGAAAATTAAATTAACTAATTTGAATCCACTTTAAGTTTTAATAGCAAAGATAATTACTAAACCAAGATGCTTTGACTTATAACACCTTTTTTTTTTTTGTTCCTCAGGGTGTCTGGATTAACACTTTACATATGCAGTGCCATCCTAATGAATACTAAATAGAGTATTCATTAAATGAAACAGATTTGACTTTCTACATAAATCTGTTCGTATGTGATCTCCTTTTACATCTCAGAAGAGATAAGAAAATTCTTTTCTTTATTTGTGGTCAAGGGGAAGGGACTTGAAGAACTAAAGAGTGCAGGAAGTTTCTATGCTTTTTTATGTGGAGTGCAATATCTGAGATTTTTCTAACTGGTGGTGGTTGGAGGAGGCGGGATGCTCAGCTCGACTGGAGAATGATTAGGACCATGTCCGATGCCATGTGGAAGAAGCCAGAGCAGAGACAGAGCAGTGAAAGGAGACTAGAGAAGATTGAGAGAGAAAGTTTGCCAGTGTCCAAGTCTCTGCATCCAGGAATATCCAGGCTAATTCCCTGCCTATTCTTAAGGTTTTAAAATATTCCACTCTTTCATCTATTTTGAGCAGAGTTTCTCTTGCCTGCAAATGTATTGTACTTCTTACTTAAAACACTTTTTTGCTGCACTAAGATATGAATAGTTTATTCTGTTATATAACACATTAAAATTTAAATTTCCACATTTGGCATATGGAAGTAAAGAAATACCAATTTTTTAAAGTATAAACAGCTATAGCCACTGTATTAATAGTGGGAAAACTAGGCATTAATCATGAATTTGCTAACTGTTCTTTCAGGATGTGCACTTTAGCTGTTAACTAAAATATTACATACTATTATGTCCATATGCAAGTAACAGAGGAGAGAAAGATAATGAGACAGTAAACAACTTAGTGTTGTTCAGAAATGTGGGTTCTAGATTTACAGGAAATGATCTGAAGTGTGGCTGCAGTCATGTAAGCTCAAATGCCTCTGTCATTTTTCCTTAAGTTTTGTGTTGTTCTAGGACCTCTTCTAGCAACTGTTATATAGAAGGGTGATCTTATGTGTCAACTTGACTGGACCATGGTGCTCAGATATTAGATCAGGCATTATTTTGGGTGTTTCTCTAAGGATGCTTTGTGGGTGAGATTAAAACTTAAATAAGTGGACCTTGAGGAGAATATCTTCAATAATGCAGTCGCATCCAATCAGTTGAAAACCTAAATAGAACAAAAAGACCTCCACCAACCAAGCAAGAGGAAATCCTGCCAACAGATGGCAATTCTTCCCTGGAACCCTAGCTTGCTGGCTTACCTCATCAGATTTTTGATTTGCCAAGCCTTTTACAATCACGTGAGTTGATACCTTAAAATAAATCTCTCTCTCTCTTTCTTTCTGCATACAGATATCTATGTAGCTCCTTATTTTTGGTTCTGTTTCTCTGGAGAACTTTGGCTATAATTTGGCTATACAAATTTGGCTATACAACATAGCCTGACTTGAGAGTTAACATTTTAGAATTCAGATGAAGAAAATCAGGTACATAGTGCCCCTGAAAATTTGCCTAGGTTAGGCTGATTTATTCCCACTTGTGCTCAGTTGTTAAGTCATGTTTGACTCTTTGCGACCCCACAGACCAGCCAGCCAGGCTCCTCTGTCCATGGGATTTTCCAGGTAAGAATACTGGAACGGACTGCCATTTCTTTCTCCAGGTATTTTTGCTTATGCTACATTATCATCCCTTCACAGAAAACTGAGGATATACATTTTACTTATTTCTTTGTATTTTAGTAAAGTATATTCAAATAAAAAGACAGATTTAAACACTGGTTAGTCCTACCTATTCAAAAGCATTTCAAATCAGACATGCATCTCAGCCTTCTTTTGACATATCTGACAAATATATTTGAAATTAAATAATTAAATATAATGCCCCAAGCCCTGATATTCTTCAGGTACGTATGCTAAATGAATACTTTGGGAACTCACTTGGTCTTTTATTCTTAACATATATGTCCTTTGTTCTATGACACATAATCACAAGCAGTATCATCACAGCTGAATTCCAAAGAATGGAACAGCAGCTCTCTCCACTAAGGGCAGTATCTGTTTTCAAAGATGAAGTACAGTCCGGGGGTTCCCACTTCCTTAACAGCCTCAGTATAGCACAGAGGGTGACCACATAGCTACAGGAGGGAACAAGGGACACTTGCCAATTAACAGCAGAAGGTGAAGGCAGTTTGCACAGGTGGTAGGCTGGCCTCTGCCATTTCTGTCTAGACTCTCACAGAACTGCTTGCTCCTGAAGGACAGAACTGTGAAGTCTTCAGAGTATGTTGAAATGGTTTGCTCTTGTCAAGCTATTCATTGATAAAATGGTGTGACAGTTTAGAATCACAAACCATTTAAATGCCCTTGATAACATGGCTGAGTTGTGTCCCTCCCAAATTCTTGTGCTGCAGCCCACTCTGACTGCATTTGGAGATGGGGTCTGAAAGGAGGTATAAAGGTTAAGTGGGATCATACAGTGGGATCCTAATCCTAGGGAGATGGTGCCCTTAAAAAGAAGAGAAGGAACACTGAGTTATCTCTCTCTGCCATGTGAGAACACAACAAGCTGGCCATCTGCTAGCCAGGGAGACAGCTCTCATCAGGAACCAAATTTACCAGCACCTTGGTCTTGGATTTCTGGTCTCCAGAACTGGAAGAAAATGAATTCCTATTGTTTAAGCTCCCCAGGCTGTAATATATATTTTGTTAG